>PVIW01000023.1:683446-1151143 GCA_004026585.1 Noctilio leporinus
CCCATTCCCCCCAAAGTCAATCCCACCTGTTGTCCATGTCCATGGTTCCTTTATATACTAGGTTCTTGTCTAAGCTGCTCCCATTTCTTGCCTCTGCCTCCCCCCACCCCGCAACCACCTTCCCCCTGACCACTGAAGGCCTATTCCTTGTATTCATATACTTGGTTCTGTTTTACTTGTTAGTTTTGCTCATTATTGTCCTGTAATGGGTGAGATCTTATGGTATTTGTCCTTCACTGACTGGCTTATTTCACTAAGCATAATACTCTCCAGTTCCATCCATGTTGTTGCAAATGGTACAAGTTCCTTCTTTCTTTCTGCTATATAGTATTCCATTGTGTAAATGTACCAAAGTTTTTTGATCCAATCATCCACTGATAGGCACTTAGGCTGTTTCCAGCACTTGGCTATTGTAAATAGTGCTGCTATGAACATAGGTGTGCACAGGTTCTTGTGAATTGGTGTTTCAGGATTCTTTGGGTATAGTCCAAGTAGTGGAATTGCTGGATCAAAAGGCAGTTCCATTTTTAGTTTTTTAAGGAAACCCCATACTGTTTTCCACAGTGGCTGCACCAGCCTACATTCTCACCAACAGTGCACCAGGGTTCCCTTTGCCCCACAAAATGTGACAATCATTTTTTATTCTAGTGAATGAATTGCATTAGATTACATTTTAACAGTATTCATGTAAGCACCTAACGAGACACAATCTCATTAATGAAATGCTTCTGTAAGCATGAGAATTACTCAGTTTTTGCATTTTTTTTTCACATGGTGATATAAGCATAGTTATTGTCATTGACAGAGCAAGATAATACCTAAAAATGTGAATTTTGTTAAGTGAACCTAAAACTTTACAAACCTTTCAGTGAAAACTTACTATAAATACAATGGTTTTACTACCTACCTTTTTATGCTTAGTTCTTTCCCTCATCTTGTCTATGAACTACTTTCAAACAAAAGTAAAGCATTGATAAATTGGTGTTCATCCGGAGATCAATTAAGGTTTCAATACTATTCCATGACATCCACAAATACTATGAAAATTATTAAAACATTTGAACTGCAGGCATGGAAACCTATCTTACTTGCTTTGATAGATTAAGAATTTTTTAATTATACACATTTAGCATTCAAAATGAATGTGAACTGAAAAAGCAGTATTGTCCGATGCTGACGGCAAAGTGTTACTTTCAGACTGGCTGGGTTCACACTGGCTTCGGTAGACCTGCAGCTGCTGTCCAGATTAAGGTGGTGGTTTTTCAAGAATGTTTTTATTGAAGTATATAACTTACTAAAGTATATAGCTTGGTGAATTATCATAGAATACACACATGTAGCCAGCACCGGCACCCAAATCATGACGTGACGTTACCTGCACCCCAAAAACCCCCTTATACTCTCTTCTAGTCACTACCCTTCACCCTTCTTTATAGATTTATTGTAACACTGTTCATCAGTTTTGTTTGCTTTTGGACTTGCTGTAAATGGAGTAGACACTGGAGTATGCATTATTTTGCGTATGGCTTTTTTTCATTATGTTTGTGAGAGTCATCCATGTCACCACTGAATACTGTTCCCTTTTATTAAAAGATCACAATTGACAAATCTTACCTTTCTCTAGAAGGGTATCAGGGTTACTTGACACTCGTGGGTTTAAGATTACTAACATTCAGTTTGAACTTTCATGTTTACGTCCACCTGCCTTTCTGAGTGGGTCCTGCGATGTTCTGGTGTTAGGATTTTGCTGAGCAAGACTGGAATATAAGGCAAGGACTGTTCTGTGGTAGATTTCATAGATGAATCCATCTGGGATTGGGGTTTCTTTGTGGCATGGTTTTAAATTGCGAGTTTGATTTCAAACGCAGAACTACTTCACCTCACATACTAGATTTTTTCCCTCATGTTGGTTTTGGTGGTTATGTCCATTCCACCTGAACTTTTACTATATTGGTATAAAGTCACGTGTCATATCCTGTATTTTTAACGTCACAGGGTTTGTAGAGGTTTTTTATTTTTCACTTCTAACATTGGTTAGTTATACCTTCTTCTTTTCTTGAAAAGTCTCTCAAGTGTATTAGTTCAATTAATTTTCAGCTTTCTTGATCTTCTCTATTGTATGTTGAGTTTTCTATTAATTTCTAATCTTCGCTGGGGCTTCTGCTTACGTGGCAGTTCTTTTCAAACTTCTTGAAATGAACATTAGCTAACTGACCATAAGCCTTTCTTTCTACTTTCTAATAGGTGTTTGAACCTATGTGTACACTACAGCTTCCACTGAGAATGGCTTTCGATTCATCTGACAAGTTATAAAATTTTTGAGTTTTGTATCATTTAACAAAAATGTTTTGATTTTTGTTGTCATTTCTTCCATAACCTCTGGTTTCTTTTAGAAGCACACAGCTTTGTTTCAAACATATTTTATTTTCTCGTCACCTTTTTGTTATTTTAGTAGTTTCACTGTGGTCAGAGAACATATGCAACTTGCTGTAGGATTTCATTACCCTACATTACCAAAGCCATATGAAGACATTAGAAGAAAACGAAAGAGCAGTATTTTTCATGAACAGAGATACAAAAATCCTCAACAAAATAACAGCAAATGGAATCCAACAATGCATAAGAAAGAAGAACCATATACATGACCAAGTGGGATTCATCTGAGGTCTGTGAGGCTGGTTCAGCATTCAAAAATCAGTTAATGTCATACACTAATGGGCTAAAGAAGAAAAATCATGACCTTATCAATAGATGCGGAAAAAGCATTTGACAAAAGCCAACAGCCACTCATGGTAAAAACTCTCGGCTGACTAACAGTAGAGGGGAACACCCACTTGGTAAGGGATACCTACAAGAACCATACAGCTAAAGTCATACTTTCAAGACACCTGAAACTTTGCCACTACGGTCAGGAAGATTTTGATGGGCAGAAAGCAAACGGATGCCCAATAAACTGTACACCTGCAGTTTAGAGAACTACCCACCTTCTCAAAGAGGATCAGCCTTCCTCACACCACTTTCTGGGCTAAGCTCTTCAGGGGGGGATTTTAGTTCTGTTCTCACAGACCTCTGCACCTTACAGCCTACAGGTAGAACAGGCATCTTACTTGCCCTTCGCTTCTACTCCCAAAGAAAGTATCTCACTGACTTGAATATTCCCACCAAGACATATATATTTTTTCACTTTACTGAGAACCATCACTCCGACCATTCCCCTGACTTCAGGATCTTTTCCTCCTATGGTCCCTCACTAAGAATCATTATTCCTCTGCTAGTAGCTTCACTGTCCTTGTCCTCTCTCCGCCTCCTCAGCATCTGGAAACAACCCAGCCCTGGCTATATGCCTCATTCTCTACTTCACATCTGCACCAGAATAGCTGACCCTCGCTGGGAGAGAGAGAGAAAATAGACCGTATTAACTGGCTCTCTCCAAATTTGTAATTACCATTCCCAGCTGAGCTTTCAAAACTGCTTGGCAATCCTACAATTCTCTCATGAAGGCAAACACATCCACCTTCTTTCTCCTCAAACCTGCAATACTTTCTGTGTGTCAGTCAAGTTAATGTCTTCCCTTCATATTTCTGAGAAAGTGTAGAAGGAATTAAACGGAAAACCCCTAACCTTCCCACCGCTAAATCTAGCAATTTACCTCCAAACGTATCTGCTCTCTGCTTTCTCCCTGAAGACAAAGGAGTCAGTTCACTTCCTCCGTCTGAGCTCTGAACCTCCCCTCACCCCCATCCCCACCCCACTTTTCTCGAGCATTTCCCTCAGTTACTGCCGGAAGGACTGATGCCACCACCTTCCACGGCAAGTTTAGGTAACTCAGGCCTGGCACGGTTAACTCCTCAGTTATTAGAAAGCAACACATATGGGGTGGGGTTATCCAGCTACCCATGCTTTCGCTATTCAGCGATGTAAACATTTTAAGTTCACTTGGAACTTTCCTAATACTTTCTCAATGCTGAAACACTTCCAAGGTTACCACTATAGGATTTTCATCAGGTCCTGTGTTATTTTTTCCATGCTCTCTGATGGTTAGAGAAAATCATTTGTTAGAAAGGTGCTATTTGTAAAATCCATATAAAAATAAATTAGAAAATGATCTACATTATGACAAGTATTCACCTAAGGTTCAATATTTAATACATGACAGAAAGGCTTATGAAAAGAGAAAGCTAAATATTAAAAAATTGTTAAGGAATTACTAGAAATCAAGCTAAAGGATCTATGAAATAAAAGTCAATTTATTCCACTTTGCAATGTGTATTTTATACAGAGAAATATATAACATTTCCAGCTTCCCTGAAAATGCATATCCTAAAAATATCTACGGTTGTAAATACTAATAATTTAAGAAATGGTTACTTTTCCAATAACAGAGTAATTTAAACATTTTTTTAAATTTGCTATCAATAAATTACCCTAAATAACATCACTGACAAAGAATTTAATACCTAAAATACACAACATGAAATGCCAGTTTACACACATCAAGAAATTTATGTAATGACCTAACTGAAATAAACATAATGGATTAGTCTTTGATGGAATAAAAGGAACTAAAATAGTTTAATATAGGTACGCTTTGGACAGAATTTTCCAGATGTTATTATTGAAGACTCTTTGAAAAAAAAAGCAAATAACTTACATTTTCACCACACTGAACAGAAGCAATTTACATACTACAAAAGAACCCCATAATAACATTTTTTATATTGTGTTAATAAGTTTACATTAACTATGGTGGATAGATTGGTCTTATAGTGAAAAGGACTTTTTATTTAAAGATTTTCCCTGGCCCTGGCCAGATAAGCTCCGTTGATGGGATGGAGCATTATCCCGTACACCCAAAGGATGAGGGTTTAATTTTCAGTCAAGGCACATACCCAGTTGGGGTTTGATCCCCAGTTGGCGCAAGTATGGGAGGCAATTGATTGACGTTTCTCTCTCTCTCTAAATATCAATAAACATATCCTCGGGTGAGGGTGAAAAAAAGAATTCATATTTTAGTATAAAAATAAAAATGAGGCCCTGGCTGGTATGGCTCTGTGGATAGAGCACCAGCCTTTGAACCAAAAGGTCGCTAGTTCGATTCCCAGTCAGGGCACATACCCAGGTTGCAAGCCAGGTCTCTAGGCGGGTCCGTAGCTGGAGGCAGGTGAAAGGCAACCATACATTGATGCTTCTCTCCTTTTCTTCCTCCCTCCCTCTCCCTCTCTCTAAAAATAATGAATAAAATCTTAAAAACAAAACAAAACCAAACCATGAAGTCTTCCTGACATTTAGATATTGTATATCTTGTTAGCTGTTGCCTTTTTAAAAAAACATTAGCAATTAGATAAATGGATTCACAAGTTAATAAAAATACATAATTATTTACCTGGTAACAAACATACTTATTCTACTATAGTTCAAAGCAAATGAGAGTTTAATCACCTTTCTTTAAAGAAAATGTATTAATGTTATAGCAACAATCTTTTTTAGTAAATTAAGTAATTCACATAGATTATATTCCTAAAATAACATATTAGTGCATTTTAATGAAGAAATGCTTTCTCATTTCCTTTTGCTTGGACTTGGATAAAGTGTTTCAAAATGAAAGTAAATGCACACATCAAAAACAAAATAAAAACTGAAACAAGTATGCAAAAACATTTTATTTATAATAGATCAACATTTTTGACATGAAAGGTAGCCACTTTCAATTTCTCAAGAATGCCTATCCAACAGTTTTCAGAAAGACTAGTTCATTAACAATTATTTTACTGTCGGTAAAAGAAATAATTTCAGGATGAACTTTTTAAATGGCTTTGCCTATGGTAACTTATTTTATAAGCCTGAATGTGTGATAAGAGCTTTCGCTGGAAGTGACTGTAACCTGGCTGTGTTCCAGGTATATGAAATGAGTTTATACAACAAAGGTAAGACTCACCTACGGGCACCTACTGTGCTCAAACAAGAGTTCTCTTTATTAAAATATTCATTTTTCAAAAAGGCCTCACATTCACCTCTCAAACCTGCCACCTCCCCATGTCCAGCACCACTCTTTTCTACTTCAAGAAGCATCACTTCATAGACAACTAACTGTCAGACTCCAACGGGCCTGACTTAAGACTCTGCAATACGTATCAACACAAGACTTATCACTGACTTTAAGGGCTAAGGTGTTAACTAGCCAAGAATAACTCAGCCAATGTTATTTTCAGTTTAGAGGGAAAAGAGCAGCCCCCAAATGTCCTTAACTTACAGGTACTTCTCTATAACACGCAGAATGAAAAGATAATCTCTAAAATTAAAGTCAGTAGAAAATACCCTGAATAAATGTTTTACGCAAATGCGAAATTTCAGATTTGAACCATATTCTCTTTAGTGTTTCAATTTGGAAAAATATTTCACAATGATTAGCTCTTCTTACTTTCGTTTCTTTTTGTCTATTTGAAGTGAATACCCAGCAGTGTGAAAATCCCCCTTGGTTACCACTCCCTGGGTTCATGTGCTGTCTTTTCTCAGGTAAGCCCACTGGATGTGTGTGAGTGTGGGGGAGACTGAAATAGCACTTCAAGGATACTCATGAGAGCTCGGAAATGTTGCAACTTTCATCATTATCTACCTACTGGAGGATTTATAATTCAGATTCATCACAGCACGGTCAGCGCTGCGTGAACGGAATGCACACAGTTCCCACAGACACAAACTGAAGTCCGAAGGCACAGAGTAATGCTGGTGGCTCTTTCCAGTCAGTTAGGAAACAATAAAAAGTCTGCATTATTCTTTCATAATTTAAATACTTAAGTCATCTCCACTTTTATTACTTTATAACAATGACTTCAAATTTACATTATTTTCAGTACCATTGTAATAGCTTAGTGTATAATACAGATATCTGCTATTATCCCATCAAAAAAACCCCTCTTCACTATATATATATTTATATATATAAAAAAATATTCTGAAAGACGAGAACATAGAAGAGGGACTTACTTAGTACGGACTATCAACTCCATGTCCTATCACCACAGTTGTAACTCCAAAATGAACAGAGATACAGCAATAATCAAAAGCAGTGCAAATATCTTTGGAGGTTAGGATGAAATTATAATTCAAGCACATACAACGAAGAAATAAAAAAGGCAAGTACTTCAAGTACACAGACCCAGCCTGCTTGAGGTCCAGCTTAGTGTTTCCCGGCGCTTCCTCTGCATGTTCACTTCTTCCTCTGGAACACGTTGGCCAGCATGGCGCCTGACGTAGTCAGCTGGCCCATCTTGTTCAGAAACTTGGTCTTTGTATCTTCACTCACTAAGCTCGCAGCGATTGACATGGAACTAGAGAAAAAATTCAAATTCGCGTAAAGCTATTAAAACAACTCAACTATCCCCTTTTCTCACTTCTTTAGTAAATACATTCTGACCTGGTATCACAAGAGAAAGCTAACACCTACGGGGAGATCTACGTCCCACACTAGGTGAGGAGCTTTCACGTCCATCTTAGTGTTAAAGGAAGAAGCACCGGCAGCATCAAGTCGGGAAAGAGGCTGAACCTTGGCTGTCACTGGCCAGCTGTGTGGGCCTGGGTAGGTTACTTAATCTCATCTGTGAAATGAAAATAATTCTATTACCTAACTCATTGGGCTGTGTGTGTGCGCACGCTGGGGGTGTGGAGGTGAGTGTGTGTGTGTGTGTGTGTGCTCGCGCACCCCTAGCCTGAGAGGATGAGGCACTGATTCCTGGCAGTCAGCTTTACAAAGGAAACACCTTTGAGTGTCTGACGTAAGTGGGGCCACTGAAGATAAACTGCTCCAGGTTACCTTAGCAAGAGTCAGGAGCTCACTCGGTCTGTTTGTAAATTACTTCACCTTCTCAACGCCCAACTTCACTCTTTCACACCTACGTTTATACTTTAATTTCATCAGAGCTCTAAATTCTGATTAGTTTGGTTAGAAGCACCAGACTAAAACTTCACAAATTTACAATCCTTTATGCTATGCATCAAGCTACAGTTTACAATCTCTTATCCCCAGTTTTGAAGAACCTGTTTTGACCAGTGATTTCCGAATCCAGCACATAATGTGATCACTTTGGAAACCTTTAAATATATAGATCTCCAGGCTGAACCAGAATGTGAAGAGGTGGGCACACAGGATCGGGTAGAGGTCTGAATTTTAAATGCCCCAGGTAATTCTGATACTGGCGGTTTATGAACTAGCATCTGGGAACTGTTTAGTTAATGAATTTCCTTGTCTTCTACACAAATGACTACAAAATAAAACACCATTACCACATACATAAAGTTTAGAGAAATTAAGGTTAACCCAAAGTTTTTAAAAAAGAACTAACATCTTACCCTTGAGGCTCTTGGACGTTCTTATTCTCTACTTTTTGTTCACATTCTTTTATCATGGAACTTAAAATAACCTGATTAAAAAAGATAACTTTAGTGAAATACAGCTGAAATAGTGAAATGCTATGGCTAAAGTTTTAAATTTAACCTTTAATACTTCCATAAGCTAATATGTTAATTAAAAATGTCAAGTTTTGACCGTTATTTTGTAAAGGAATTCCCATTAGATTACTAGGTCAGGTGCAGAAACAGCGTGAGATTTTCATTTCTTGCTGAATCTGTTTCCCACTGCCCCTTAGTTGTCCCCACCATCCAATGTTAAATGTTAAATGTGGATACATCTCTACATATAACGTACTCACATACCATGGCCAGACACATGTGTTCTCAGTAAAAGCTGTTCTGTCCCATATACTTTTGCTTTCTCCAGGTTGCAAGTAGCAAGGTGCACTGTTTTAATGTTTACCGTGGAGAACAGGTATAGTCTAAGTTACTATACATTGGGTATCTAGGAGCTGACTGCTAACAATGAGACCAGGAACAAATGGCATTCCTGAATATTCTTGGCCTTAACAACAAATACGTGTCACCTACTATGTGCCAGGCACTTTCATAAACATAAGAAAATGCGGCAAATAAAACAAACATTCCCTCCTAGTGTGTGTTCTAGGCAATAAATACAGAAAAATATATATTAGATTGTATATTGGAAGGTAATAAGGGCTTTGGAAGGAACACTAAGATAAGGAGTACTAGTAGGCCAAAGTGAAGAACATTACAATTTACATGAAAATTTTCTGAGCAGCCTTGAAGTCACATGTTAGAAATAAAGAAAAGTTGGGAGGCGGAGGGGGGAAGAGGGGAAGTAGGGGTAGAGTTTTGTCAAGGAACTAGTACAAGTGACCCACAGACATGGACAACTGGGTGGGGACTGGCTGTGGGCGAGGGGAAGGGGGTGAATGGGGCAGGGGAAAAAAATGGGGGAAAAATGGGACAACTGTAATAGAACAACAATAAATTAATTAAAAAGAAAAGTTAAAGACGTTAACTAAGAAGTTAAAAGTAAATCTAAGCTTTCTCCTTAAGGAATTAGAAAAATATAAAAAAAGTAAACCTAAAGAAAGCAAAAAGATAAAGGAGGAAAATTGAACTGAATGAAACAGAAAATAGAAAAAAATATACACAGCCAAGAGTACAATATTAGAAAAGATTAACGACATCAATAAATCCCTATCAAAACTATTTTAAAAAGCAAGAGACAAGTAACAGTATCAAAAGTGAGAAAAGCATAGCAATACAGACCCTAATAAAGTAAAAGGAAAAATAATAGTACAAGTAAAAAAAATATGTGTAAGATATGGCATGTTCTGTAAAGGAAGACTTAAAATTATGGAGATGATGTCTCCCCAATTAACTTACAGAATCAATTCAATTTCAGTAAAAATTTGAATGATATTTTTTTTTGGAATCTGATAAGAAAATGACATTTAAAAGGTATAGGAGATAATGTCTTCTGGGAATGATCAATAACAAAAGCTTTTGTGTTTGTTGCGTTTCCTTTAAGAGCAGAGTCCATTATAATAGAAGAGAGAAAAGCTATAGGAAGACACACTGGAGATACAAAGTAAGAAATAAATGACAAATAGGGTTTGGAGGAAACAGGAAGATAAATAGAATGAAAGAATTATGAGGAAAAGGAGAGAAAATTTAAATCTACCTGCTAAGAAAGCTGATGGTCAGAGGTAATACTGTATAGCATTTTAAAGATTAAAAGTATTTCACATGCAGGGTCTTACTAAATTCTAATTATATTGGTGGAGTAAGTTATCCCTACTTTAGAGAATGAAATAGCCTCCAAGGGGTTAAAGGAGTTGCTCAAGACCTCATAAACGGTAAATAAATCCTTAAAATGACACTAGATTTAAAAAATTAAGTGCAGCAGATCGTAATCATGCCTCACATCAAGAGAAATAAAAACCTGTCCAGGAGACACTAAAGCTGATCCATCACAGTGGCTTCTCACCACAGCGGCTCACCTCGTGCTCCGGAGAGAGGTGTTCCATGTCAGTCCGTAAACATCTGAGACCGGGCAGGAAGTGATTAACCATTAAATCCTCTGAAATGACTTGAGACAACATAGTTAAGGGAACTTAAAAAAAAAAAAGCCTGGTATGTCCAACAGAACCGTAGTATAAATGTAGGTTTCTTTTTTTTAAATTTTTATTTCATTATTTTTAGAAAGAGGGGAAGGGAGAGAGGCAGAGAGGGAAAGAGACATCAATGTATGGTTGCGTTTCACCGGCCTCCAGCCACAGACCTGACTGGAGACCTGGTTTGCAATCTGGTTATGTGCCCTGGCTGGGGAATCGAACCTGCAACCTTTGGGTTTGCAGGCTGGCACCTTATCCACTGTGCTACCAGCCAGGGTTAAATGTAGGTTTCTTATATAACAAATGCTGATGGCAGGCAGATGGCCCAGAGTTAATAGGCTTCTTCAAGCATGAGTCTCATTTGTTGAGTTAGTTACTTATCAAGAGTCAATTGATTTTATTCCCCCAAATCTCTTTGTCAGTGCTATTCATTATCTCATTATTGTAACAGGATGTAATTATGTTTTATGCACATCTGAAACAATGAACGTGAAAATTAAATCATGTGATTTAATTGATGTTGAAATGAGTAAAGTGAATATCAAAAGAGAATTGCTATTTCCATGACAATGTAGTGGAAAGATTTAGCGTATCTTGATGAGGCCCGCCACTGCTGAAAGCACTGCTCTTCAATTATATGCATGAGACAACCGAAAAAGATTAGTGAAAACACAGAAAACTACACAAAATATTATATCCAGTGTCAGAAATGTTTCCTAGTCCTTAAAAAAAAACCAAAACCAAAACCAAAAAAATCCTAAAACTGAAAATCAGAAGATGACATCGTAGATGTGGTCTGTCAAGGAAAGATGACGCTCAGCCCTAATCAGCAGATCTCCGAAAGAAATGTTTCCGCCCCACGTCAAGAGTGGAAAAAAGAAAATATGTTTACATGTATCAAGTTAAAATGCGTTATCTTTGGTATGTAACATTCTCTAATGTCTTTCTTTAACACTCCCATTAAACGGATCTGGTTCTAACAGAATCAGGTAAGGGAGCTTTGACTGTAATATTAGTACCTGTATAGTTCCTGGTCATCTTTGAGATTTAGTTGATTTTGATTATTTTGACAAAGAAATCAGGAAAGCAGGTGCATTTTTTGAAAAAGTTAACCTTGCTTATTCACATCAATCCTGACGCATTCTCACCATACCGTAGTTGTTAGCTTTTTAAAAATAGTTCTTTGCCCTGATTAGTGTGGCTCAGTGGATTGGGCATCATACCACAAACTGAAAGGTTGCTAGTTTGATTCCTGATCAGGGCACTCCCGGGGTTGCAGGCCCCAGGTGGGGGCGTGTGAGAGGCAACTGACTGATATGTCTCTCCCACACGGAAGTTTCTGTACCTGTCTTCCTTCCTACCCTCTCTCTAATAGAATAAATAAAGACTTAAAATTAAAAAAAATTGTTCCTTTTAGTATTATACCAATATTAAAAGTGAAAAATGCCAGTAAATGTATTCACTTATAAAGATGAGTAAATCAGTCTGTTTTAGGAAATAAATTATAATGAATTTCATTAAAAAAAAATCAGTATTATCTATATTATACAATTATAGCCATAAAAAGAGTTGTAAGTAAAAACTGCTTTAAACAAGGTTCTTATAGATAATGAATGACTTAAAAACCAAGCTCCAGAGGCAGAGGGCTGCAACCTAATGGTCATTCTAGCCTTGTTTTCTACATATGGAAGAAGGCACCCCAAGGCATACATGTAAGTGACCTTTAAATTAGTATTTAAGTCTGTGACCTAGAAACATGTGCAAGGACCGAGAAGCTGAAGATGGCCTTATTTGGAGGTAAGGAGGAATTCACTCTCTTCCTCTTTTTCTACCCACTGTTTGGTTCTACCTTTTCCTGGAACCAAACAATCTTGTTAAGGGCTGAAGACTTAAGAGGTCCTTCGGTCCTGTCTTAGATGGGGAATCAGCCTGCCCGTCTGCGAATGGTGGTCATCAAGCCTCTGACTGCTAATGCTTGATAGAACCATTTAGGGTTTCATAAGCAGGTCACTGCATTTTCAGATGGCTCAATTAGGAAGTTTTTCTGATCCACAAAATCAGCTTCTCTGTGACCCCTGCTTGTTAGCGTCAGCATGCCCTGCCTTTCTTCTGTAATAACAACTTTAAAATAATTTTTAGCACTGGTTGGTGGCACAGTGAATAAGATGCCGGTCTGCAAACCCAAAGGTCGCTGGTTCAAATCCCCAGACAGGGCACATAACCAGGTTGCAAGCCAGGTCTGCAGCCAGGTCTTGAGCTGGAGGCAGGTGAAAGGCAACCCTACATTGATGTTTCCCTCCCTCTCTGCCTCTCTCCCTACCCCACTTTCTAAAAATGGTAAAATCTTATACAAATAAAAAATTTTAAAACAATCTTTTCATCCCTAAGCCATCTCTTCACCTGGTTAAATGTTTCTAAATTTCTTCAAACATTTTAAAAATAGGATTTCTTCATTTATTGCTGTGCTGAATGTTCAACAATGCGGTTCTTCTACATCGAGGGTGGCAAGCACAAGGCCCGTGGGCCAAATCCAGCCCTTAACCTTGTTCAAGGCCTGGCACCTTGTTTCCACCCGGCTCACCGAACAGTTCAGGAGTGTTGCATGCACACGGTCCTAAAACGACATTTGGCCCTTTGAAGGCCACCTCGAGGCTGATGTGGCCCCTGATGAAAATGAGTAGGACACCCCTGGTCTGTGTCCTTATTAAAATACCACGTCAGTGCTGAACCGATTACTCTTGTGTTCTATCAGCTCAGGCGCAACGGGACAGCGGAACAGATGTGGACAATGTGCGCATCAGTGGCCACAGCAGCCTGCTAATCCCAGTACAAGCTCTGACTCATGCAGAACTCACGCTGTTAGGCTCCAACAGGGTATTGTGAAGATGGCTCTTCCCCTTATTGCTCTGGGGCACAGACTGTTACAGTGTTGGCTCTAGTAGCGCTCGTGCATACTTAATCCACAATGACGCCCTTCTATGCAGACATCTATGCTCTTCAGAAACGACTGCCTTGCCCCTTGGAACATTTAGCTTTACAGAGCTAAAATTTTTGATCTTTTGACTTTTCCATTTTCCTTTAGAAACTCTGCTATTAAAGAATGTACATGGCATCGCTTCAGTTTTTAAATATCTGCTTTTACAAAGTCTAGGGAACAGGTATAAACATACCAATTATTTTCTTTCTTTGAAATGCAGACTCGGATGTGCCATTATTACTTTCCTGTCAGGGTCCTGCCACTTCTCCATTACTACTGAGTTCTTCCTTGCTAACTCAGGATGTCGCTTCCTCTTTTGGCTTCCTCTATCTTTAATAAGTTGAAAATGCCAACAGGATAAATAAAAAATGATAAGTTCTCCTTTTAATGGAATTAAACTTAGAAGACAGACTAATGGATAACTGAGGTACAAAATGATCAAACTATGGTATCTCTGCCTACTTTATAATCTGCATTTTAAAAAACGTGGCTTACAGCACCATCCAGAAGAATAAATAACTTGCAGGAGATTCCCGAAGTAAAATGCCCTCAACCACGCATCTGCTGTCAGGTTCTATCATTTCCAAAAGCACCAACAGCTCCGAGTCTCCACTTTATCCATTTG
Source organism: Noctilio leporinus (assembly GCA_004026585.1). Classification (NCBI taxonomy): domain Eukaryota; kingdom Metazoa; phylum Chordata; class Mammalia; order Chiroptera; family Noctilionidae; genus Noctilio; species Noctilio leporinus. The sequence goes on from PVIW01000023.1 coordinate 697,542, forward strand.
ACTTATTCTGAACAAAACTAAACTCCCGTTGGAACATTCCAGTCAAGAATCCAGTGCCGATAAGTTTCAGTGGTACTATGGAATATAACTGTCTTGTTTAAAATGATCTGTTCCCTTTATGCCTTCAAACTGGTATAAAGCAATATGAAACTGGAGATTTTCATTCTGAAACTCATCCTTTGTCCCCTACTGTCTCCTACTAATCACCAGAAACCTCGCTACTGCCGTTTCCTTTTGTCATAATCGACTTCTCTGATTATGTTGTCCAGCACGAACTTTTACAGTTCTGTGTGTGTCCAGCCCTCCGCTCTTGTTTTGATCTCTTATTTTCCCTTTCTTGAACTCACCTGCCTTTCTGAGGGACAGCCTAGAAGCTGGAGTTCACTGGCTCATTTTTATCTTTACTTCCTTCCTTATTTTATTTTACTAGGCCTACAACAGTGAAGAGAACATTTAGAAGGATAGCTGGAGTTCTTCAATGCAGTTACAGTTTTGCTTTTAAATTATATAAAAAAGAAGTCACTAATGTCAGCTTTACTTTAATAATTTCTAAAATGCAGTGGCTGACACGGGCTGGCTGATCTCTGAGTTGTCTTCCTGTCCTGCCTTTGGGGAGATGGCCAGCCACGTTGGCACTGCTTTTCCACTGAGTGGTCTCTCTCAAGAGGCATTCACTGTGCTCCACCAGATACAGATGGCTCAACATTCACTGAAAAACCCCAGGCCAGGACACATACAAGGCTTTCTTTTGATTAAAAGACTCAACTATAATCCATTTCTTACTCAGTTATATAGCTGATCAACAAAAATAAAACTTTAGTCAGTATTTTAAAAACTATAATATACATGCACAGAGGATTTAAAACTATCTTGCGATATTATGAGCTGGGCTAGAATAAGGAGTAGGGCAAGTCAAGTCAAGTTTTTAATTTTCTGAAATCCTTGTTAGTAAGTCGAAACAATTCTAAGGTTAAGTTCTTAACCTTAAACAGCGGGGGTGGTTCACTGTTAACTGGTGATATCAGTACAGATCTGCAGTAATCAAGGATACAACAACAGGAAAGTGCACTGTAGGCTTCAAAAAGATGGGTAGCAATATCCAGTCTTTTAGAATCCACAATTTGTAAGTTGTTCGCCAAGGCTAACTTATGTAAATGTGGTATAACAACTGCAAAAAAAAAAGAGAGAAAAGGAAACTCTTACAGTTTTATCCCAAACACTCATACATCTTAAAAAACATTTTCCATTTTAATTGTAGGTGACTTTCAAAAGGTTGTTACATCTTATACTTGCTTCCATTTACTCAAGAAAGACAGAGTTTTCAGAATGAAGATGGCTTGGGATTGGGAGAAACAGACAGCGACAGGCGCTGGCACTCCAACCTAATTATCACGATGTAGACAGATCAGTCTCACTGCAATGTGGTTTCCCAATTTGAAAAATGAAAATAAACAAATGTAAACAAACTACTTTTTGTGTTATCTTTACAAGTAAGTTTCTTTATACAAATCAGGTATTACTAGTGCTATTAAACAGAAGATAAATACAGTACATGTATTCTTTCTCCACATCAAATTATTTCACACCTTCATAAAACTATCATTACTTCTAGTTTCTCAAATTCTTAGCAAAGACCAATGTTAAACAGCACTGGAAGTTGAGTTTTTAAGTCTCTCAATGGACACAGTATCTCCTATCTCAATGAATAATGTACAGTTTGAAAAATACAGGTAACCTACTGCTAAAATAAAAGTGATGGCCCAAAAGACAGTAACCAATTCAGTAGCAGCGAAGTCCCCTAAGATCGTGTCTCCTAAATACACACCAGTCTCCACTAAGACCAGGGTTCCTTGGAGAAATGGCTCCAAGGTCTTTGATGATCAAACTGTTGATCTATGGCCCTTTATGCTCTCCCCTTAGCAGGAACCCAAAGCACCATTCATTGGCACATACCTCTGACCAACTGTAGCGACTTCTTTGTTTGCACTGAGTTTGTGTACATTAAACCCACAATCTCCTCCTAGAAGAACCTCCTGCTTCCTCAGTAACTAGATACTTAACATAACCTTTACTGCTTACTTTAGTACATGGTAAGAACAAACCAACCAATCAACCAACAAAAAAAACCCCACAAAAACTTAGCGTAACAATGGAACAATGGCCATTTTCAGGGGTCTTTTTAAAAAATTCATTTTAGAGGGAGGGAGGCAGGGGAGGAGTGGCGAGAGAGAGAGAGAGAGAGAGAGAGAGAGAGACATCAGTTTGTTGTCCGCATCATCCATTAGTTGTTTCCTGTATGCGCCCTGACAGGGGATCAAACCAGCAACTCTGGTGCATCTGGATGACGCTCGCACCAGCTGAGCCCCCCAGCCAGGGCCTAGGGGTCTTCTGACTTGTGAACATAACATACTTGCGGGGAGCTTTAGAAAAATTAAGGAAACAGAAACTCCAAACATTCATGATTCCCCAATGAAATAGTTTCAACTCCAATTCATTCACTGGCATGCCAAGGCCACTTCATAAACACAGCTACCAAAACGGTGGCTCTGAGGTTACCTGTCCCAAAGACGGTCCAGTTCATTTCTGCCAACCCTTTCATACTTACCTTGCACTTCTTTATCTATTGTGGCCTCTTTACTTCTGCTCCTTCTCTGAACAGTTATACATGTAACCCTTTCCTAAATGAGTTTCTAAGAAAAACTCAGCAACCACACTACACAATATCCTCTTAAAATTATTCAACTGGAAATCAAATGTATAGAAGTTACTTTAAAGTGTAGTCTAGAGCCAGTTAAAAGCTATAATTAAGAATCTTCCTAAAGTCCTGGCCGGCTGGCTCAGATGGAGCATTATTCCAATATATGGAAATGCTGTGGGTTTGACCCCGATCAGGGCACATACCTAGGTTGCAGGTTCAACACCTGGTCAGGGTGAGTGCGGGAGGCAACCAATCAACGTTTTTCTTTCACATTGATGTGTCTCTCTCTTTAAAATCAATAAGCATATCCTCGGATGCAGACGTAAAAAACAAACAAATGGAAAAGAATCTTCCAGTTATCTCAGAAGAGGCAGAACTTGACTCCAGAATGCAACATTTCATTATACATGTATGGTCCTGGACAACCTCATCTGTAGCAATTAACTCACTTTCAACCCTCAGATGGAGATAACTAGACGTGCATAATTCTATGACTGACCTCAAGAGGGCAAGAAAAAATAGGGAATACACAACATAAAGCCATTGCAGAAGCCTCTCCTTGAAGGGTAGACTGGACAAAAATTTAAAACTGCAAATAAAATAAAGGGAAATCAATAGGAGACTTTATAAAAATAGACATAAACCTTCAACAAATATTCCAGGGTAGCGCCAACAGTCAAAGTTAAGGTAACCTTATCCTCGTTTTTTGTAAATGGGCTCAGCTATGAAATAAAAAACCTGGAAAAAAACTAACCTGAAATGTACAACTGCCAGGTTAGAAAGTCTCCTATGTATGACTGAATGTTTTTGGAGAGCTTTCTGAGGTAAAAAGGTGAAAACAAACTGAAAGAAACAAAACAAAACTGTATCACGTTCCAGATAAAACAAATGACCCCTGAAATAAAATCAACCAACAGGTCCTGTGATAACTATGAACTGGGAAAGACCAACATCCTCTATTCTCTAAGAAAGAGAGAAACTAGTATCTCAAGTGCCACTCCAAGAAAGACAGTGCTACTCAGCAATTCAACGTCCTTCCTCTAAGCGTCTAAAGGGAATGAATTGTTTATAAATACAGATGAACAACAACCAGCACCCTTGTCAATATCTTCTTTTATCTTTATATACCATTAATCCTATTAACATAGGACTTTAAATTTCTCCAGATAGTTTTAAAGTAAAAGGGAAGCCATTTGACTGGGTGGTAAGAACAAAAGAAAAAAGATTTTGCCTTGAAAAAAAAAGAAAAGTCTGCTTGTGCCAGAATGTGACAAAGAATGTGTAAGATACATTTGTTGGGTATACAGTAAGCTGCAGAAGGCTTCAAAGATAAAGGTTTAATTCATCCATTCAAACAACAGAAACTTCTAGCATCAATCTGTTTATGAAAAGAAAATTTCTTCTCTGTGACACATCAATCTTTCTTTTGAACATACTCCAAGGTTAGATCACATTCGGAGACTTACTAACTCCACGGCCCGGTGCTCATTTAGCCTATTCTTGATCCAGGCCTTACTTTCCTGGCTCCGGAGCAATACAGCCTCTACCAAGTCCATCAGCGCTTCTTCAAAGTTTGTACTAAGATCACCTGTAAACCCGATGTTCCATCACAGGGAACTATTTCTCTCACTAACTGAAATACCAAACCTTTTCCTGTTAACTAATTACTAAATGTTACTTTCTCTTCATGTTGCCCATTGAAAAATAACCTCACAATTATGTTTCTGTAGCTCAGTAAGTGTGCATGACCTCAGCAGACCTTTTGGGAACCCAGTCCAATCCTGACAAACCTGTGGTCCTCTTTAGCGCATGCCCAATTGCTAAGAATGGCAGTGATAAATGACATGCGTTTGGAATAATCATCACTGGAAGCCTTGATGCCTTCAACTGTCCTGAAGGCCTTCTTGAGAGGCACAGTCAAGAGACACTACAGAAACATGAGGAAATGTTTCAGCAGATAACCCTGGGGACCAGTTAATAGGTCAGCAAGTTGTGAGTTAAAATAAATAAAAAATATATCATAGCTGAATCCTATGCTCAGTGGAAGAAATGCATATTTTTCATCATAATGTATCTAGAAATACAGTAATTTCTTTGAAAATAAGAATAATAAGATCTAAATATAAGGCAGCATAGTATTTTAAAATGAACAATTAAGAAATATTTAAAAAATAACTTGAAACTGTTTGAGTTACTTTTCATATGTTACTGCAATCAGTATATAGGATAAGAAACCATCCAGTAATAATATTACTGATCAATTCACAATTATAAACTTGTTTCACTTTCAGCTTTTACTCTATGAAAGATAGAGAAAGGCTTGAACACATGACAAATGCTACGAGAAGCTTCTTGCTTTGATATGACATTACAATTCAGGAAAAAAGATAGAATAATGCAACTTACACTCATCTCGGAATCTTGGTTCTGCATTAGGCCCAACTCTACCAAATGTTTTTATGATCTCTGTATGCAAAGAATATTGGTCTTGATACTGAGGATCTTCCAGGAAAGAAGCCAACTGCATTTTCACTCTTTCCAGCAACTTGAAAATGGACATCGTACAGTCATTTTATAGAATGTTAAAATTGTAGAGTTGTTAAAGAGAAAGGCACACATTAATCATGGCTTGCAGCATTGGATTCAGATGTTATACATCAATGTAGCAGTAGAAATTTGAAATTAATAAGTACTTATTTAATCATTTGACTTGGAAGAGGTTTTACATTTTTATTCGTGTGAATTCCTTTTTTTTTTTGTTTTTTTTTTGTTTTATTAGATAATAAAAAATATTACCTGAAAAACCATTAAAACAAATGAAAAGACCTCACAATGTTTGGGAAAAAAAGAGATAAATGATGCTTTGTATCTAAATTATGATTCTTAAATCACAGTGTAAGTTACCCAATTATTCACCTTCCGAAAGCAATGAGTCACTAATGACTTACATCTTACTCACATTTCCCTAAAACGTTTTTATTTTAGGATTTAAGGACATGTTGAAATTCTGCCAAAACTGCAAGCTTGGCAGAATGATGTACTTTTTAAAAAAATGTTACTTCACTAGTGAAATACATAAAAGAATGGAGAACATTTTTTCCACAATTAACAAAGTTACTTAATTTTTTAAATTAAAACATCTACATGACAAAGGAATTTTACAAATATTTTTTCTGGGGGGTAGATGTCTGTTAAGATAAAATCTTGTTTTGCATTTAGGAGGCTAAGGAGTACGTCTGCAAATAATTTATCTTCTACTCTACAGGGTTTTTCTTTTCTTTAGTTCTATATTATTGATTATGCTACTCCAGTTGTCCCAGTTTTTCCCCTTTGCCCCCCTCCACCCAGCACCCCCTACCACCTCAGATAATCCCCACACTGTTGTCCATGCTCCTGGGTCATGCATGTGTGATATGTTCTTCGGCTACTATATTTCCTATCGGTACTTTACATCCTCATGACTATTCCGTAACAACCAATGTGTACTTTTTAATTCTTTCACCTTTTCGGTCCAACGCCCCCAATGCTCCCCCATCTGGCAACCATCAAAATGTTCTCTGTAGCTATGATTCTGTTTCTGCTCTGCTTGTTTTTTAGATTCAATTGTTGACAGGTATGTATTTATTGCCATTTTATTGTTAATATTTTTGAGCTTCTTAAAGAAGACCCTTTAACATTTCATACAATACTGGTCTGTGTAAGGATCTGTCCAATTTGATAATAATGACATTTTGATACTGATTTTGAGATGGGTCTTACAGTTAACGTTGTAAATAGGACCTAATGAACTTGAAATTAAATTCCACATTTCTAAGTCCAAACAGAACGTTCGGGAGGAGGCCCTTGTAGCTGCAGCAGGCGTGGCGGAGGACTGTCCCAGTGAGTGTGCTGCGTGAGGGCCGCTCTGCTGGATGACTTGCCACTGGAGTCAACGACACGCACCGGAGAACGCAGGTGCCCACCAGCACCATTTGTGACAGAACCACGGTTTGTGTTCCTAAAGTTATCTGACCAATGGTCTTCAAGTCCATAGAAACTGGCCATCAGGAATTGACACAGACTGTCCAGAAGTCCAGCGGATAATCAAAGGCTTTGGAGCTAGATCTGGTTCGAAAGATCATCCAAAGCTGTAATACCCAGCTAGGCTTAGTATAGAACATCTGAGAGTTGGCTTATACTTAATTTTCTAATTGCAAAGAAAGACTAGAGATTTCCTTGGGGCAGACCATTGTTTTCAAATACTCAGACCCTCCTCTGGCCACGCTATGAAATAAATGAAAGGTTGATGCTCCTGCCCTTTAACCCCCACCAGGAACATGTAGAATAATGTTACCATCACCTCAACAACAGGTAGAAATAAATTTCAATCACTTCCTACCTCTCTTTGAATAACCGTTTCCATGATAGTGCCAAAGGCTGGAATTGTGGCAATCCTGACGGAGCTGTTAGGATTGAAGGAGAAATAAACTGAAGCTTTCTTTGAGACAAAAAACTGGTATTAAAATGTATGATCAAAGTACAATGTAAATATACTGTATCAGTCTCTAGCAATGACAAATTAAATTTAAAAAAAGCAGACCAGGAAGAATGCTCAAAAAAGGCAGACAGGGTAACTTAAGGTCGCAGTCTGTGAAACTCACAATTCAGGATCACTGGACAAGGTAACAAGGGCCGGAGCAACCCGCTTGTCAACTAACGCTTCACTCATGCCTCGAAGAGTCAGCTGTAAACCAGTCAACATGCAATAAAAAATGGTTTGGTAAACTGGAATGAGAACTGGATTAGCTGTGACTGAGGATGGGCAGGCAGACTGATTGGCCTTTCTTGGTTTAGTCACCCACTGGAGACATTAAAATGTTAACCCTCTGGTTCATGCCACTATACTTACTGGTAACAAAATGTTAGTGAGATTAGCAGAGCATCCCTTCTTGGCTTGAAAGAAATAGTCCATCAGCATGTTTGAGGTTTTGGAAATGTTCTGAGAACACTGAGAATACGAATTTCAAAGACATGGCCTCCGAATGAAGCTTACTGTGAGGGTTGACTTAAGGATACACAATAAATACCTTAAGTATGATCAAGTTTGAAGTCAGTAAGCCTACGCCAATGGTATTATTTTAAAGAGATGAATGTATTCGTCAATGAATTTAAAAGCCGATGGTTACTTCTTGCCAGGCGCATTTTGAAAGGGGTGCTGAGTGTAAAAGGCAGGGCCCACACTTACATTTCAGGGTCACTGGAGAGAGTAATGAGAGCAGGAACAACCCTCTGAGCTACCAGAGTCTCATTCACCCCCTTCACCAACAGCTGATTGGTCGGTAGGGGGTTTTCACAGGTGGTGCATGTTAAGAGCAAACACAATGCCACGGCAGGAAGAAAGAAATAACCAAGAGAAAGAGAGAAAACACAAAGGCAAAACAAAATTAGAAGCTAAGCAAATATTACTACAAGGGTGCTTTATAAAGCCAGAGAAATGCTCAGGTGGAAAATAAAGCTTAAATAGCCTGGCAGTCCACAAAAGGGGAGTTTGTCACCAATTCAATGGCAGTTTGTACTTTTGGTCAGAATAGTAGTCTATGCAATTTCCATGTTCAATTAAAATGCAATTTAAAAGAAAGCTTTACTAAGAAATAAGCTGAAAAGAAGGCATGTACTGGGTTCTACAGTTAAAGCTCTTTGAGTAAATCAGGTGACTTTATTCTGACCAACAAGTTACAAACTGGGCTGTTTTTAAACAAAACTCAAATGGCTTCTGATTGTTCTATGGCAAGTAAATTTAACAACTGCATATCGGGACACCTCAAACCGTTTACATAACACAACTTTCTCTTTTAGGGTAGAGAGATAGAATATAACCTAGTGGAAAGTATGACATATGGAAGTAAGCACTGGGTTCAGATTCTAGTTCTCCACTTACTAACATGTGGCCTTAGATATATTATTACATAATTTCTTGAAACTCAGTTTTCTCATCTGCAAATGATGATACTGTCATCTACCTTAAAGGCTACTTATGCAACTGATGACACACAATATACCTAAATATTGTGCTTGATACAGACTAAGCATTCAAGAAACATGAGTTTAATTATCAATATTATAAGTACTACAAGGACATAAGATTTGTGGTATATTAGGAAAATATTATATATATATTTTATTGTATAGGAACAGATGAAAACTAGACTCTTGGTGGTGAGCATGATATAGTGCCTAAGATGTCCGTCTATAATATTGAACACCTAAAATTTATATAATGTTATAAACCAATGTTACTGCAATAAAAGTTATATTTTAAAAAATGACTTTTTGACTGGTTCAAGTAGTTAGTACTGACAAAGAGTTCTTTGTTTAATACTTCTCTAAAAGTTCAAATGTATGAACAGTAAGGGTTCCCCCCTCTGACTTCCAATATAGGCCCAAGGGACACTTGCAGGGGTTTAAAACAGCCCTGTTGTTTCTTGTGATGTCTTTACCAGTAAAGAAGAAATATACCATTTTTAAAATGTTAAGTGCCTTTCGGTGGCATTTCACTAGTCATGGGCAGATATTTGGTTCAGTCTCTTGAAAGAACCCCAAATGGGAAGTGGATGGTTGTGTTGTTAAATGTTTTAATGACATTTTGTTTACTTTGTCAGTAGTTAAAATATGCATTGTATTGCAGCTGAAAAATTCAAAAGGAACAAATAAATGATGAATGAAAAAAACCCCAAACAAAGCAAAAACATAAAACCCCCCAAAAAAGTACATACAATGAGTACCCTTAGAACCATCTCTATAATGTAATCATACAATAATCCATTTAGCAACCAACCCTATATCATAGAACAAGAGGGTAATATTGAGAAGTATGTATCTTGTTCTTACAAAAATCACTGAATTTTATGAGTTCAACAGAAAAGGGCAATTTCTGAATCCTAAATTCTCAGTTTCTGGATGTAAACACAGCCAACCCTAGGCGCTACTTCATCTGTTCTCTTGCGGCAGACGAAAACCAGTGCGCACATTTTGGTTCAGGAGACCTGGCGCTGTGCGCAGGGCTGACACGCCTGCCCTGCACCCAGGCGGGCACCACTGAGTCACCAGGAGGCCTTTAGCTTCTTAAGCGCTTGCATTTAACAGCCGATTCATGTTAGCACTCACTTCAGCATTTTTACAGACAACCACGGATAAGTATTAGGAATAAAATGGCCTGAGAATTTTTGTTGTTACCTTGAACATGAATGATATCAGGTAGCAATAATACAAAGTAGGGGAAAAAAGTTAAAATACTGTTCAATAAAACTCCTATCTCTGTACCATTTTATTCATAAGGTAGCTTAGATATGAATCAGTTAAGTGTATTTATCTTGAACTATCTGTTAACTTGTGCAGGTCAAAAAGCATTACCACTTGGCTGGTGGCACAGTGGCTAAGGTGCCGGCCTGAGAACCCAAAGGTGGCAGGTTTGATTCCCAGCCAGGGCACATAACAAGGTTGCAAACCAGGTTTCCAGTCAGGTCTGTGGCTGGAGGCAGGTGAAATGCAACCATACATTGATGTCTCTCTCCCTCTCTGCCTCTCTCCCTACCCCTCTTTCTAAAAATAATGAAATAAAATCTTCAAAAAAAAAACCTAGGGGGACAGAGGGGAGCAAAAAGGGGATGAATGTAATACAACAACAATAAAATTAAAAAAAAAAAATTAAAGAAAAAAAAGCATTACCACCCGTGCAACCCCCCACCACCCCCCAAAAAAGGGCTGGTCTAGTTCATTTTTGATTGCTCTGGGGTTTTTAAGTCTAATTTCTTTGTTGAGCTAGAATATCAGAAAGCAGAATTTCAGAGATATAAACTATTATAAACTATTAGTGTCAAAAGAAATCTTATAAATATACTTATTACTTTCATATAATTTTGCTTAAAATAACGATCATTGACCAAAAAGTAAATAATTTTTTCTACTGATGATTTCTATTAGCACCCTCAGGGAAAATTTTTTATTGTAAGTGAATTTGAAAAATATAATGAAATAAGTCTCTCACGTTAGACTGAGCAGCTCATAATCAACCTGCAAGAACACTGCAAACTGCGTAGGCAAAAGCACAGTTTCCAGACCAGCACTGACTGCGAACACAGAAACCAAAACCCGACAAAGCCACATATGAGAAATAAGGCAGAAAACAATTCATGGACAAATAAAAAGGGAAGATGATTCACTCTGTTTAAATTTGTTTCCACTTATATAATTTGCTTCACTAGTGTATACACAGATTTTAGAAATAAATTGTTTAAAAACAACAGTTTTTATAGTCTTAGAATAAACTCCTTAAGAAATAGCTTTTCATTTAAAAGGATTTTTTTCTTTAGGGGAAGGAAGGGGTTAAAGAAAGCCTTTTTTTCTTTTGTGGTAATTACTCTTTTTTGAGCGTACTGAATAATCAACAATTATTTACCCCTTGAAGGACATCAAAATGAATTAATTCGGCATTCACCTTGACAAAGAACACCTGACTATGGTTTTCTTGATCAAATATGTTAATGACTAAGGGAATAACATGGACAGAGAATTTTCAACCTCTGTATAACACTTCTTTAAATTCCACAAATCTATTTTATGTACTTAAGTCTCAGAAGGTATGTATATTAAATATATCAGAGTTCTAGCCTTCAATTGCAATTTATCTTAAATTATGGAAAAATTCTGAAATTCAGGAAAAACAATTATCCAATTTTTCTTATAAAAATGGTTTAAGATATTTTAGGAATCACATGCGTATTTGGGACATTTTAGTTTAGATAAGTATATGTTTCCTAAACTATTATATTATTTTGCAAACTACTAGCATAAATAAAAAAATGAAAATAACATTTATTAACCTCTTATTATGTGCCAGATGCTGTTTTAAAAGCTTTACAAATTTAATTCTTAATATTAATAAAAATCCTTTGGGATGGATACCTATTATCATCTTCACTTTCTAGATGAGAAAACTAAGGGACAGGTGGACACTGACCCAGGCAGGGTTCAACAGTGATAAGAAATACTCTGAACTGATTTCAGTCCTCAAATGCTAGGTGCACAGAGAGAATTTCCTCTATGACAAGTACAAAAGATAGGTATTTCAATTTTCATAGTTAACTTAGGTAGGTGGCAAGACTATTCTCTCTTATAAATCTATGGGCTGATAAATTATAGGGATGTTACTCTGCGTATGATATGTGAGGGAATAGTGAAGGAAGAGCAATCAATAAAGTAACTATCTCCATAACTATAATAATAAATTTTTAAATGCTACTCATGAATGCAACTGTATTTTACAACTTTGAAAATATTCTATATTGCTTCAGTTTATTTTAGTAGCCATATAACTCAGTCAATAGAAAAGTATAGTCAGAAAGATTTATATAGGCTGAAAATGAAAATAAGAGTTGAAGAAAATTTGAGAAATGCAAGTGATAATAGAATAGCATCCAAGGAATGATTAAAGCTAGATAACGTTCTTAAAATATGTCAAAGCTGAATTTCTGCTCCATCACACAGTCCACAACTAGACACTATTCAGTACCATAAAATACACATTAACATAATATGTTTAAACATTCCCTTCTCCCTCTTCAGAGAAAATCATTGTAACCTGAACCAAAGAAGCATCTGTTTGTTTACATACCTCAAACATTCTAGCAGCAGTACACCTCACAAGTGCTGAGGTATGCACAACACCATACCATAAAACTGTTAACAGTAACTCATGGTAGGCTGGATTGGCACTGAAAGAAAAAACACCAGGGTTAAAAGTGAGAGCTACAGTTCCCTATGGGTGTACTGAAAAACACTGTATTTATAAGGAATATTAGCAACAAAAGTGCTAGTGAAACATGGCATTACTTTGTATAGTTTAATGTGTTACGTCTAAGATTCTTTAAAAAAGTCAACGTACAAAACTATCAACTTTCAAGCATACTCACAAATCATACTTTTAACTTCTCTAAGCTAAAATTTGATAGACATTTCAATCTCTAATAGCAGAAAAGTTAAAATTATAAAAAGAAAGAAAAATAAAATGTATCTATGAGAAAAGAAAAGAAAGAATGCTGGACCCTTAAGAACCAGATGGGTAATTTACAGCCTCTGTGGATTGAAATTTCTGTATCCACCAGAAGTGGAGAGAAGCAACACATGTCCTATCTGTGTCAGATGGTTGTTGTAGGATCAAACAACATCAACTCAAATCATGTCTGTGGAAAGCTAAGTTGGCTGTGAAACCCATCCCAAAGCAAAGTAGTATCAACAAGTGCACGCGTGAGCCTGTTTTCCACGAAGACGGAATTAATGCTGCCTTGGCAGTGGAGGAGGTGATCATGAGCGGCACTAGGCAAACCAAACAGAATAGGAACCAGAACCTAATGACCTGGCTTTCCCTTGGGGTCCTTTTTCAGCTAGGGGAAAACTAAATGTTCTCCAAATCTGAATTTGATTTCATTTCACAAACGCTTTAAAAGAAACGGAAGTCTGTGCCCTTTCCCCACTCTCTTATTATATTGTATTGATTACAAAATATTAAGAATATATAAATAAGCAGAAACAAACCAAAATAACCCCCCAAACCTTAAGTCTCAAAACAAGGAGAGCTGGCATATATGCCAATCTTTCTAGACTGAAAATACGTATCTATAAATCCAATATAAAAACTTCAGATGGCTTTTCAAGAACTACAGCCATAATTTTACCCCAGTTCCACAAACGACGCCTTCAGGCTATCCAGAGGAGCATGAGATAATGAAAGCAGGGTCATTACATCTTCTAAGAATCCAACCAACAGCTTTCGGTCTTCTTCCTATGGAGGAAAAAGACTGACGATGAATTTCCAAGCAATCAAGTAGAACTAAAACCATAATTTCTTATTTATCATTAGAACATTTTGCCAAATAAGGGGAAAACATCTTAATTTGGAAGAATTTTAATTAAAGATATCTATTAAGCACAATGGTACGAAGGCAAAGAACTATCTTAATTAGTATATTTAGACCTGTACCGTCAATATGGTAGGCATACACCATGTATGATTTTTTCTATTGCAATTGAAATGAAAAATGAACTGAAACAGAACACCCAGTTCCTTAGATGCACTAGCTACAATTCAAGTACTGCATAGCCACGTGGGGCTGGCAGCTACCTTCTTGGACAGCTCACGGAGAGACAGTTTCCATTACTGCAGAAGATTCTATTAGACAGTCCAGGCTAAGAACATAAAAAGGTATGTTCTAATTAAAATTTATTCTACCAATTTGATTTCTTATTAATTTTAGCTCTAAATGCTTAAATACAAACTACTAAAACAGCTATCCCCCTAATAGTAGAAAACTGATTTGCCAGAAATTATATTTGCAACATCTTAGTGGTGAGAAACTACATGTTTGTTAAAATACGTATAGACAACTGTGTACTGAAAAGAAACTTCTGTACCCTTGACTAAAGAATAATCTATATTTTGACTTTCTTTAATGAACCATTATTTTCATGAGAAAATTTTTATTTCTTACATAGCACTGTACTAAGAAATATGCTTTAAAAAAGCAAGTCTGCAGCCCTGCCTAGTATGGCTCAGTGGATTAAGCGCCAGCCTATGAACCAAAGGTTCGCAGGTTCGATTCCCAGTTAGGGTACATCCTGGGTTGCAGGCCAGGCCCCTAGATTGGGGTGTGCAAGAAGCAGCCACACATTGATGCTTCTTGCCCTCTTTTTCTCCCTCTCTTCCCCTCTCTCTAAAAATAAATAAGTAAAACCTTTTAAAAGCCAAAAAGGTAAGGAACAGAGGTAGTCATTAACTTATTTTTTAAAAAGCAAGCCTGCTAAATTAGTAAAGTTAAATAACGAACTGTAAAAAAGAAATAACTTTGTATATTAAATTAACCTGTATTTAAAAGGAAAGGGAATCTGACATTCTATCAGAACATATATAATAAATTAGCCAAGATTTTTGTCATGAGGGACATATTAGGTCAATAACAAGTAGCTTCCACAAGGAAGACTAGATTACCAGCTACTGATTTTTTCCCTCCAGTCAGACAAACTGAGAATGAGGCAGTGATGAATGAACAAAAGTAAAGATCAGCATGAATAAAGATGGAAGTCAATTTTAGATCATGACAGTCTCCACAGTGAAAAGCTTAGACACTGACAGCAGCATCAGCTATTTTAGTTGCTTACTATACTAAGTAACAAGTACGCACGAATGTGTTAAACGAACTGAAAATGTGAACAAACTTGGGTGACATAGAGCTATGAAATAAACTTCTAAATGAACATGGAGTTTTTTAAAATTTGAAATTTATGACAATACTTTTCATCATCTTTGAAATCTCAAGACAAGAAGTACTGCTTATGCATTTGATTCAAAAACAGTTCTTATTTACCAAAGAAAATAGAGCAGTGATTTACCCAACAGAAAATTTTGTTTAGTGAGAAAAACATTGTTGTTGCTGGTATGTGCTTCCTAAAACAAGTAACGCTGGCGGTTTATGACAGCTATCTCAATTCCCATTTTTTAATAAACTAAAAAGTTTTATCTTCATATATCTGGACTTTATATAGTGACGCAAAAGACAAATCCTGATTCATTTATTCGACAAGTGTATACTGAGGGTCATCTCTGAGGCAAACCTTGTACTCGGTCCTTTGTAAATGCTTTAAAACACTAGGTCAAAATCAACATACAAACTTGCTAAGTTTAAACAAGAGAGGATGTTGAGATCACACTTGCTATTATACACTGGGACAGTTTCCAGAATTAAAGGGAGAGGAGAATGGTACGCACACTGTTGTGCCTAGCTAGTACCAGACTTTATCTGTGTGAACTTAGCAATAGAGACCACATTATGAGGTCATCTTAGAAACTAACGTAGAAAAGTTTATAAGATTACTGTTACTTTAACAGAGTTGGAGTTTCCAGTGCAAGGTATGATGTGATACTTTAGAACTAAATTTTAATATTATTTGATGGTTCAAATCGTCTTGGAAAGAGTGCAATAAATATGAATGGCTGTACTTTGAATTCAAAGGGTAAAAGAAATGTTTTTTAAAAATGGGAGAAAACTCAGGAAAAAAAGGTCTTCCTTTTTGATGGTCACATTCTAAATTCCAAAGAATGTTTTTATACTGAGTCAATATTTTCACCTTTCTGGTGGGGATTGCCTCACAATAAAAATGACTGATATGCCTTAATACACATCATATATTATTTACTTAAACGAAGTCGAGAGCGGTGGCCTATTAGATTGGTGACTGCCAACAAACCATACTCCCTGATCCACGTCCTTTAATTCTCTCCGGTTAAACCTTAGCTGGTCTGCGACTTGCTTCAACTGAAAGAATAGATAGTAGTGATGTGCTAATTCTAGGCCTAAGCCTGAGCCCAGCAAATTCTGTGTTCGCACTCTCGGGAGTCCTGAGGCACCGCGTACTAACTCTGGCCCTGCTGTTCCAGAGGCCCGGTGAAGAGACAGAGACCCTAAGCCTAGGGGACTGACAGCCGCCAGTTGAATAAGCAACATGGGCGACCACCAGCAGAAGAGACACCTTGCGGCGCAAGCCCATGAAGAAATAAATGGGTTATAAGAAGCCATTATGTTTTGGGATAAGTTATCATACAGTAACAATTAAGAAAAATAGAGTACAATTAAAAAGTACTTTACTAAAAATGATGAGTATAGCATTCTACAGCATTTTGGAGTTTGTTTCACCTAACACATGTGCTTTCTTGGTTGCTTATAAAAAATTCATCATGAAATATAAGGAGACTAAATTAAGTGCAATAAATTATCAAAAGGTACATTATTTTTAAATTTATTTGTTCAATGGAGATTTTACTCAGAAACTTATTATTCAAACATGCTCTCCACTATAAATAAATAATTGAATACAATGAACAAACTGTTTCCTTTATGGTAAATTTTCACTTATACACATGTTAAGAAGTTGTAATACCGGAAGTATTTTTACAGTTTCCAGTCAAAGGGTTATCTGCTTACCTGAATATAACATGTAAGGACTCCTGTCGCATAAATGGGGACGGTGGCTTTAGTGAGGACCCCATTTCCTGCTGAGGAATCTAAAATTATTAAAATAATTTTAAAAATTCGAGTATATTTTAAATGTAAAGCAAAAAGTCACAATGCAAATTATATTTAAAATAACTGGTTACAAGGCTTACAAATAAATATAGTCATTACTTTGAAAAGTAATTTTGATTAAAACACATACCTACTGGTTGCTGTAAAATTATAAATTAATACTTTTTTACAGAGCTGATAGAATAATCATTTCTGATAGATGGAAAAGAACTTTAATACCAAAATGAGATGCTATACCCCTATTTCTATAATCAGAAATCAGAGCTTTAAGATCCACCCAAGTGCCCATATAAGGTCTTCCAAAATGTCTATGCTTTCAACCTGTAGTATTCAATAAAACATAAAGGACTCAGCTTAAAGGAGGTGCCTAAGATACATATTATTTCATCTGCCTCTAGGTACGGGATACTGCTGCTTTGCAGGGCCAGCCTAGATGCAGAGCTGCATCCTCCATAGGGATTTTCAGCCAGACAGAACCCTGGTTATGGTCACCACGGAGAAAGAAGTCAGGCTAGGTGAGGCAGGGAGAGGAAAGCATCCAGCCACAGATAAAGCCTTGTGACTCCTGGAAAGTAAGACTTTTTAATGTGGCACCTGTAGATGATTTCAAAAGAAAGGTTTGAGAGATGATATGACAAGTTACCATATCACTCTGGCTCACTGACCTTTAGGTACAATTTTAAATGCTTTCTATTTTCTTTTATGTACTAAAATACTTTTTACCCTATTTTCATATGGTTTTAAATTCTCTTCATAAACAAACAAAAAAACAAAACAAAACAAAAAAACCAAAAAACTGAGTTGGAAAAGGTATATTACTTCATTGCCCTGAAGGGATTTTAAGGAAAAACGAAAGGTTCAATTTCCTATCAGTAAGTTTATTCTCTAGGTAAGAGCAACTTTTCCCTTTGAGAGATTATTGATGTTACTTGAGTGTAAATATGGTAGTTAAGAGATAAATCTGAGGCTAGGAACATGAGTTTAAGTTGAATCCACAGATATGGACTATGTATACAGGGGTTAGTAATCACTTCCTATATTAGTAGCTAAACATTCACAGCTAACTCATAATGATCAAAACTGTGAGTTTCTGAAATATGTAAATATTCTTCATTAACTTATCATAAGAATTAATAGTTAGGATACCACTTATTAGGTATTCCAAGTTAACCCTTTATGAGACTATTAAATATAAACTTGGGGAAGCATTTGTCAAAAAGAAACCCTTATCAATGTTTTCAAATTTAAAAGAAAAGGACTTATTTATTCACTCTGTAACTAAGTCTGACATAGCCAAAAATGGAATTTTCTAGATCACTCAAATCAAATCATTAAGGTAGGACTGAGATAAGAATTATCTAGACCAGGGATTTTCAACTAGTGTGCTGTAGAGTTTTAAAACATGCAATACCTGACAATTAAGTCAGGGGCATTGACCTCTTTTTCCTTAGACTATTCAATAAAAAATGACAACAGCCAGCACAACAATAGCCATCTGGTATGGATGAGTAAGAATTATACCTATTTGTCTCTCAGATTTGCAGAGTATATATTTTGTGGTGTGCTACAGAATTTTAGTAGTTAGTTTACGTGTGCCATGAGATTAAAAAGGTTGATCTGTGCATTAAAAAAAATAAAGGAGGGGAGATGTTATGCACTTTTTTCCTTAACATTTTCCACAATTTGTTCCTAAAAACTAGAAAAATACAGAGGCATTAGATTCACACATAAACAAGTTCTCAGGCCACCGGTGCTATCACGGGACCTCCGAAGACAGGCAACGAAAAGCTCAAGGTGCCTGTCAAGGCAGCAGTTTCTTTAAAAATCCCAGGTTAACCTCACTAGCATCTCAGAGAAGGCTATCAGATGTGACACAGCTGTACTTGCTAGTTCACTCACACAGTCTGCATATAATGAAAATAGGACTTTTCATGAATAAAAAGATTCAATTGCTTTTAAAAGTAATAACAAACTTACCAATGTTCTCTTCAGACAGTCTTAAAATCTCCTGGAACTGAGGTTTTACCTAAGCAACCCAAAGGAAGACGCAAACAGTCTCAGGTTCATGGACCAATTGATGAGTACGTAAATAAAATGTTTCCTACTACATACATATATTCATTTTGCTTTAGACCATTGATTCAAGTGTTCAGAAATGTAGTAATTCTTAAGAGACTTAGGATAAAAGAGGAGTCAAGATACTAAAAATAATACTTTAAGAGAGAAAATATTTTAAAAATCAATTGAGGGTCAGCAAGTATTTTCTGAAGAGCCTTTGGTTTCCTCCACTAAATTAATTTCAAAGATGATTTTAAATGCTTAAAATTATTACCTCCTAAAGCCAAACCTGATGATAGAAAGGTTATTTGGGTAGTTATTATATGATCAGAATTATTGAAAAAACATTTACTATGTTTAAAAGGAATGAAAAGGAAATTGCATTCATTCTTTATTCAGGGTATGTAGTAACATATTCATCATGCAATATCGATCTGTTTAGTCTTTTATTTTAAAGTCCTTAAAATTTAAATGTAAACACCAAAAACTGAAGTTCATTTAAGTATTTTAAGCTAGCACTAATGCTGGTTTCAATATTTTATTACTGGTTTCAATATTTTATCACAGACTTCAGTTTTCATGCCACTGAGGTCCACCATTTCCTGGTAATGTGCTAACGTGGACTCCTAGTTACTTTTGTAAATAGTAGCTACTTCTTTTGGAGCTGCCAATCTTTGCCATTATTGGTAAGAGTGAAATAAAATTCTATCTGTTTAATAATTAGATGTTAGAAAAAAATGTAAAATGATCTTGTTTCTTCTATAGTAACATCAAGGTCTGGTTTTCCCCTCCTTGGGAAGGTCAAGCATATTAATTTACATATTCAAGTTACACAGCACTGTTTAAAGATTAATCTATAGAATCATAGTTGAAGAATGATTAAGACACTGAAGCAATTTCTTCATTTCACACATGAAAAGACTAAGCCCAGATAAGTAATTGTATAGGTCACAAACTTAATAGGGCCATAACCCACTTTCTGAATTTTGTTTAGTCCACTATGCCAAACTGTTTTGCTTTGTTTCAGGAACCACAGACTTAATAGTGGAGAGCTGCACAAAATTCTTACCTTTTAAATGTCTTGATTAATATTTGATTATATCAACTACATATTTTTATGTTTTTAGTAGATCTCTGAAGAACTGGCTTAACAATATGCCATGGAGACGAATGGATTAACAGGATTAAAGAAGAAACTGGGTCCTATTAACACTGAAGTTTTAATACCTAAAACTAGGAAATAGCCTAAATAGGCAAAAAATCCACAGCATTTATCTCCAGTTTCCATGCTATTCTGAGCTGTATCCTTGAAGCAAGTCTGTGCGAGCTGCTTTGGGTCCCGTCCCCTGGGCTTCTGACTAAAATGTACTGAGCAAGTAACTGCTCCCTGAAGATGTGCGGACAGAAAGGGGTCTCAGTACCAGGAGCATATTCCAAGGACTGTAGTTGACTCCCCTAGCCGATACTTTGTGTGCTGAAACAGCCAGGAGATCTTGTACCCAAATCTGGACACGAAGTAAACTTAGGCTATATTATCCTCTGAAAATCAGATATAAAGATTCTTATAAAGAATATCACTGACCAGATTTTTTGTTTACTATCAGTTTTCTAAGATATTAATAAGCTAGTTGGTGAAAGACCAATATCATATAACTTTAAATCAGAATCTGATGAACAAAATAATGAGCAAAACAGAACCAGAGATACGGAAACAGGAATAGAGCGGCAGCTGTCAGAGGAAACAGGGTGGGGGTGGGGGGATGAAAGAAGGGGTAGGGGGCTGTCAAAGAACATGCATGATGACTGAGGGACATGGACAACGGGCAGGGGTGGACTGTGGGAACAGAGGGTGGGGTGGGATGGAGGAGGGCAAAGGGGAAATATTGGGATAACTGTAATAGCATAAACAAGAATAAAATAAAATTAGAAAAAGGTAATTAAGAGTAAAAAAAGGGCTCATGCTTTTATTTACTGTTACACATTAATTAACACATTGCATTTTTATGGATCTTGCATATAAGAAAACATGGAACACAAGTTTTTACCTTAGTGTTTGTAAAAATTTTGCCAAATGTCCGGCAAAGGCGCCAGAAAAATCTGGAGAATTCATGTACACAAGCAGTTGAAGTAACATTAATTTTGCCAACTATTTCTATAAGTTGTGGCAACCTGAATGTGAAAGGAAAGAAAAATAGGCAGAGGATACATACAAATTACTGCTTCCTTGCCAATTGCTGAAACAATGCAAATCTAACATCCACTGTTTTGCTTTTCATAGACAGGGAAACTGGAAAGCAAAGGAGCTGTTTGAGCCCCTATGAAAAGATCTTAGGTTTACATTCTACTCTCTAAACTTCTTAACTTAAGTTTTAACTGCTTGCCATAAAATATGCGTAACTTGAATGGCAGAATTCTGAGTGTGAAGTTAATGAGACTCAAATCAATGAATTTTGATGCTTCACACAAGGGCTCGGTTAACACAGCATACATTTGACCCTCCAACTGAGAAGTCTGGATGCAGTTTAAAATGCATCCTCGCCCGTTAACCAACATAATACAGCTGCACCAGCCTCATAAATAAATAAATCACTGCCTACCCAGTGGTGTCAATCTCCTGAGCAAGTTTACCAGAGATGATGCCAGGTTAGGTTTTGTTCTATTTTTCATATTTTGCTATATTTTCTCCCTCAAGGCCAGGCTAAGTATAGTGAGCCATTTCCCACTGAACTGACTGAGCTGCACCAAATAATCGCAGAGGGGAGAACTTACAATTGGTTGACAACCCACAGTAAACTCTCCCAGCCTGTTGTCCCCTCGTGTTCCAGCTGGTAATCGTAAAGCTGTAGCAGCACTGCCAACTGCTCCCGACTTCCAATGATAGTGGACACATCTTGAAGGGGTGACATAGGCCGGGGGAACCTTGTCACTATAAACAATAAAAGCAAAATACGTCATGCAGAAAATGGCAGTTTGGAAAGTTAGCTATTGTGTCAAAAGGAAAATAACATTAATTTAGCTTATTATAAACTTTGAATATAACACTGAGATCAATTAACAAAATCACTTTTAGAAAAAAAATGAAGTAAATTTTTGAGATTAAAAAAACCTCAAAAATTAAGATTTATGAGACTAGTTACAAATAAATACTGTAATGAATTAATTTGACACTGAAGAGTATAATTTCATTTAGATTGGATGAAAATTGCCCCAGAGATAAGATCTTAGCTAATTATGTATTTAAATTAGGTTTTAAAACAGATATACTTGTAATTCCACCAGCCTCTTTATGTCAATGAAATAGTAAATAAGTTAAAATGTTTCTTTAGGGGAGTAATAAATTAATAGGTTAATAGCCAGGACAAACTGTTTAATACCAAAGAATAATGATATAAAATACAATAAAGCTTGAGCTGAACAGATTTAAGTATTTAATCTCTAATACTAAATGATTTATGTAAAATTTTTTCATTATTTGTTAAGCATTCATCTTTGAGGTCTGCCCCAAAAGTACTGAGCCAATGTCAATATAATTAAAACATTTTGCATGGCTGATACTGTCGGGATCTCATAAAGTACTAAAGCCAGTAACCGGTCAGATAAGACATAATTACTATAAATATTATAACTAAAGCCCTGGCCAGGTAGCTTAGTTGGTTAGAGCATCCTCCCAATCCATATGCCAGGATTGCAGGTGTGACCCCTGGCTGGGGTACATACAAAAATAAACCAACAAATGCATAAGTGAAACACAAATTGATGCCTCTCTCTCTCCCTTCCTGTCTCTCTAAAATCAATTAAAAAAATATCTTAACTCGGGTCTCATGTATATACTTTAAACCATTTTTAAAATTTATGTAACTAAAACTTGAATACTCGTATACATCAGTATATTTTAGAGTGTGGGCTTATGATCCTACCCCAGCTGATCAAGCAAAGGTTCCTTGGGAGGCTGTGTAGTGAGTTATGTGAGCCAACAGCTCAGTAACTGCTGGGCTGAAACTCCTAAACATCCAACTACACCTGCCTAGAGACTAACACTCTATAAATACACAAAAAAGATGCAGTATTTTCTCCACACATATTAATGGTTAACGATAATTAAAAATTGAGAAAGCATGAAATACGCTACTTTTTAAAAAGCTCAAAGACAATATTAAGATGTTATGGTTTGCCTACGCTGCCCAAGGGTTTAACTGATACACCAAGTGGGGATACATGTTACCCCTCGCTAGCTGAACTCTCCCAGGGTGCTAACATAATATGGAAACAAAGAAAGAAATCCGAGTAACAACATGGCACCCCCAGCATCTGCTTTGAGGTTTCTGCTTTAACTCTCACCACCACCACCCAGGGATCAATCAGACTTGGATGGAGAGAAATAATCTGTGCTCCATATTTCTATATCATGTCAACGCGTATCTGAAATAATTTCAAACCATCAGTTACAAACTACTGGTAAAATGAATGCTATTCCTTCAAAAACAGTGACAAACTTGAAAAGTAATGGAATGGTTAAAAGTAAAACAGGTAAGTCCAGCCTTACCATAAGGAAGAAAGGAAAGAGGAAGTGAGAAGGGCAGGAAAGCCCCGATGCAGACAAAAGGCTGGGTGAGGGAGGGGCAGACCTGAGGGGCCAGCTGGAGCTGCTCAGGAGGACTGATCAAAAACAGTGAATTTTCTCACTCTTCTCAGTAACATCCTTAAAACAGACAAGTCCATACTCAATTTTCCAAGTAAAACTGACAGTCAAATGGTATATACCATTTTTTTGGCTGTTTTGTGTATCACTGGACACACTATTTCCTATCCCTAAAAGTACAGGCACCCCATTGGCTTTTTTTTTTTTTAAATATGAAAGCTACAATTCTAAAAAATGTTAAGTGTCTGTTGATGCGCTAGGTGTTATAATTCTTTTTACATCAGAAAGTTGTAAGAGGCACTGGCAATTTCACGAATCCACAGAAGCAGCACAGGGATCCCATGTGCAGCGTGGGATCCACGACCACTTACCCTGGGGTCAGGGGCGATGGGCTGCTGAGTGCCGCAGCTCAAAGGCCACTCACTGATTAGCCAGACAATGACATAAGAAAACGCTGGCTTTTGCTATCAATTTCACATGTTTTTGAACATAAGTCACATTCTTCCTTTGGGATAAAAATTCTGCTGCATATGCTTATATTCTTTTCAAGGGTATAGCAGGAAGGAGATAAACACTTCCCTCCCCCTAAAGAAGATGAGATAGTTGGGGAGGAGAAAAGATAAAGTGGAAATGAAAAGCTTCATGAACTGGCACCAGGTGAGTTGTAACACATTTCTGACCAGGTACGAAACATGTGTTTTCAAACCCGAACATGGTGGACCGTTAACTCGTACTTGCACTGGCATTAGTTTTCGCTATAAAATTGCTGGTCAACAATGGGTTAATGAACAGACAGATGCAGCTGGCTACAAGAGTTAACTTGTATTTGTACAAGAGTTAACTTGTATTTGTATTAGTTTCTGTATAAAACTGACGGTCAACCATGTGTTAAGCAGATCTTCTTATTGATTGAGCTCCATTAATGAAAGAAAACACTTATTTCTGCCACTGAAAAAAGGTTGCAAAAAGATGACAGGTTAAGAATGGAAAGAAAGTATAAAATTATAAAATAATACCATGAAGCATATCCATTCAAGATGAAGGCATATAGTTTATGTCAGGTCTACAACCACCACGTTCCACATATGTGTAGAATGCATTTTAGTAATTACGCTGTCACATAAAAGTGATTTAAAAATTTTTAGACAAAACGATGCTCTGGGGCACCCTCCCTGCACGATTTCGGTTCAGTACCTTCTATCTGCGGCCCTTCGCCGTGCAGCTTGGCTTTGCTGGAGAAAGGCGCATTCTGCAGCACGAATGCAAACAGAGACGGGATCAATGACTGCAAGGCGGAGAGATACATGTGGAGCTTATGTTCATCCAGCCCGTGTTCTCCTTCCTGAAACAGGAGGAGGAAGCTCATTTTAGTGATGGAAGCTATGCACTTAGAATGCTCTTCCTTTCCGTGGCAAATGATAAAACGCTTAAGGACCTGTACGTCAGACTCATGGCAGAACACCTCATGGAGAGGTCCGCGTATCTCTGTTTCCCTAAGAAGCTGAAAAGGTGAAGAGGCAGTAAAGTACTGTGGAAGTAACAGAATCTTTTACATGAAAAAAATTAGGGTAAACAGCAATCATTTCCACTGGTAGAGAACCTCTTTTAGTTTTAGTTTTTTTTTTTTCCTTTTAAGGGAGTCTTTAAAAAAAATCTTTGTAAGTCAGGAGAAAGAAATTAAAGTGAACCACAGGAATCATTTTATTGTAAATGCCGGATGGCTGAACAGGCAGCAGCGTTTGCTACTCTCCCTGCCCTGCTTCCTACATGGATCTGGTGGCATCTCCAACTGACAGCATGAAAGCACGTTGAAACAAGTGAATGCATAGATAACACGGAGAAGAAGAAACTGCAAAAAGAAATGAAAGAAAGTGATAACATTAACAACAAAAAAGGGTAAGGAGGATCAAAATGTAACATTCAACCAAATGTCAAAGTAAAAATAGAATCATTAGAGAGGAAAGTATTTACTGCTGTTCAAACCCACTGAGATGTCATCACTATATTATGTATAAAATAACAACTTTGTCCGATATATGAGTAATTTACTACCAAGTTCCAAATTAATTTCTTCATTGAAGAACTACTGTTTTTGATGAATACTGCAGATATATTTAGCATCAATATGGAATTAGGCAAGTTATGAAATGGAACAAGAAAACCCAGGTATGGATAACTCTTGGAAGGAATGTAAACATTTTTTTAAAAAGTACTTAAAATTCCCTCAGTCTCATAAAAGGAATACTCAGTGGTCTATTTATAGTTTTGTTTTAATACTCATTCAGAAATTTATAGAAAAAACAGCTGAATTTTAATATATGTATATATCCATCTACAGAGCAGTTACGATGCTTTATGTAAGAGCCTTATAGATCCTTTAAAATTTGGGGTAGAAATGGCAAGAGTCTGAAGTCCAAGACTGACTCTGGATCCTGGTTCCATCATTTGACAGCTACGGGACCTCACGATACTTAAACACCTAATTTCCAGATGAAACACCATATTGTATGTATACAGTACTTGTCTTAACGGCATAAAAGAGACATTAAAGAAATGTTGGTTTTTTTCTATACTCTAAAGTAAACTTTTAGTACAAAAATTAGATCAAGAAGTTTTGATTGTTTCTTCAACTTTTCCATTTTTACTTGGAAGGAGTAAAAAGTTCACTTTAAAAAGCGAGGCAACATACAGAAGAAAGCTTCCGGGACTCCTGCTCTAGTTTTGTTTGCATTCTGGGATTGGAGTGGATACTCCATTAAACTGTCTAAGCCTTCAGGAAAGGCCAGGGCGTGCTAGCCCTCCGAGTGACACAGGGCACTGGCTCCACGGAGGTGGCTGCATCTCAGTGAGTCAACTCGGGCCGTGCCCTGTCCTCCGCCTCACTTCCTCAGCCTCTCCTGGCTCTAGCCCAGCAGTCCTTAACTGGCAGTTCGTTAGAATGTTCCGCTAAGCGGTACTTTCTGTCCTGGCTCCCCAGTAGTCTGTTAAGATGCCTTAGAACATGCCTTTTAAATTTCTATAAACTACAAACAAAGGAAGCATTTACCCTGAGAAGTTTTTCGATCTTGTTCAGCAGTGTGGGTATAAGGTGAGCCTGTAAATTTCCAAGTTCTGTGGTCCAGGCGGCGTAGGCTGGCAGGAACACTTGATGCGTTGCACTGACCACCCTTTCTGAGGGGTCACCCAAGGCTGACAGCAACAATTCAAAACCCTGCCAAGACAGCAACAGAAAACAAACACACAAACAGGCAAAAAGTAAATCCATGGAAGGATAAACTTTAAAAATTCAATGAAAAACAAAACACACACAATTGCAGTACCTACAGAACACAGTTTAAGAAAGCCCTTCCCATTTTCTCTAGGGTAAAGGCCACGTGCACATAAACGGATGAGGAAGCAAAGGAGAAAGGGTGGGAAACACGCGCACTTGTTTCCAGTTTCCTGTGTAAATGAATCACAGCATTCTTTCTTCTGAATTGCAGAACTGAAACCAGGCAGCCAACCCCGGCTGGTTCAAGTTGACATAACCGCCACCCCCACTAGAGAGTAGCGCCTCGGAACCAGATTTGGAACATTAACTGGAATTTTGATGTGACAAAAATGGGGTTCATGCAAAAAAAAAAAAAAACACACACCTGTTGATATTTGTCTGGATCATCAATGTATCCCATAATGATACCGAGGCTTTTGATCACAGCTTCTCTTACCAAATCTGCCTTATCTTCCATTAACATCTGTTGCAACATTGAAAGAACCAAGGAACTACGGATTTCTTTCTGAAAAGAAGAAAAGGGTTTTGCTGTTATTTAGACCACCAGCCGAAATATGTAGAAAACATGACATTCACATATTCAAACGGCAGATTAAATATGTATACATTAACATCTTCCTATATTTTCCTCAAGTCCTCATTTTCAAAGACAAAACGCTGTGAGTACAGCGAACGTATCACCCTCTCCCACCTTCTGCTAGCCTGCTTCTCTGAAGATAATAACCTCTATCCTGAGTTCAGTATTAATCACTTCCCAGCATGTTTTATATATATCTCCGCTAAATAGGTGCGAACCCTTAAAGCGCATAGCAGCAGGCACTTTCGGCAAATCATCAAAGTCAACACTCTGCTTGCTATAAACGCACAAGGAATCAATCCTCTGTCACTACTTGATCAGGTCAGAGAAAAGCACTCAGGGTTGTAACAACAGGGAGGATACAACAATCACTCTGACAATCAAAGCATTTGCCTGATCTCAGTATGGCAACACAATCCTACTGATTCTTTTTTTTGAAGAACTGAAAAAATAAATGTAATGAGGATGGTAAATATGAGAGTAAACTTGAAAAGTAACAGGAATTGCATTGCTATTATCAGTTTCTATTATTTAATATAATGTCAACCACTGCTGTGTCTTAATTTCACACATTTTTCCCCACAGTTAAAGAAGGTTAAATAATGGTTTAGCCCAATTGATGGTCGAAGTTAGAATAAAGAGTTATCACTTTACAAAGTCTCTCACCCTTCCTTTCCTTCTCGGTACTATTATTGTAACTTGATTAATGTGTAACAATTCTTTAAGCCTAAACTTATTTAGGTCCTTTTTACATATAATGGTTAGAATAAAATAAAAATAAAAATAGATGATATGATCATTTTCATAATTTTACAATATAATTTGGTATGCAGAGGCCTGACATTTTTCGATGACCTAGTTTTTATTTTGACTTTTTAGAAGCAAATATAAATGTAAGTTAAGAAATTTCAGTCACATTTAGGTTGGTGAATATGCTTTCAGGCACAGTCTTGTTTATGTATCCTTTAGGCTAAAAATTGTCCCCTCCCCTCAAATGCTTTGAAGTATCTTAACGTCTAACCTACTTTAAATATGGGTTTAAATATGGGTTTAAAAGTTAGTTTCCTACTTGGCATCAGCCTGGGCAACTTCAGCTGGGTATGCGTTTCACTCAGACTGGGCTGCATGTGGGCCACTGGGGCAGTGTTTCCAAATGCCACAGGAACCACAGGCCAGCCTGGGGGTGTCCCTCCAGTTATCCCACGATCACACTACCTGCTACGTGGGGTACAGGGCAAGTGGAGGCATCATGAAGTCTATGATTAACACTGCGTGGATTCTAGTACTAGCAGCAGCGTGGAGCACCTCACGTATCCTTTGTCAGCATGTGATGTTCTCCTCCATCTTGGAACAATAAATGATAGGGTGCCCAAACTCGCTCATGTAGGTCTCTAGATAGGACTTACCAAAACAATAACATACCAGATTTTTCCTGTAGTTAGAAAAACATTAAAACATTTTCATCATGCCCAGTTTCTGGTGAAGGTATGGGCAAAAAGAACGCCGAGGTACTGTCAATAAAAGTATAAATCTATACTAGTTTGGTTGGGGGTAATTTAATGCAATCAAAATCAGAAATGCAAATGCTGACAAAATAAAAATGCAGAGGTAGTAACAGTGTGAAAAAATTTAAAATACACTATAGATACCCAAACAAGAACCTGTAACAGAGTTTACTGTTGGAGGTAGAGAACACTGTGTATTGTATTAATTTTGGATAAGAAAATTGTAAAGCATATAAAAATGCCGAGTGGTGAGAGCACACGTTCTCACTTTGGGTAAGCAAGCATTAAAGGCCAGCAATGCTATGCAGGCGTCTTCGGGGCAGGTGACCAGGGCACGAGGGTGTTTCCGGGTGTTGCTGCCCTGAGGAGCGCTCATGCACCGGCTCTGGCTCCCATGACAACTTTTGCACCAACAGTGTCAGTGTCAACATAGAAGAAAAAGTAAAAACTATTTTAATATTATTATGAAAATAGTTTTCACTTGATGGAGCGCTTCTAAAGGATGTCAAGGAACCGCTCAGCATCCTCAGACCACACTTTGAGAACTGCTGATACCATTTTATACTTACACGCTTGCAAAATCAATGATTAATGTCTGCAATGGCACACTGTATCACTGTGACCCCTTGCTTTTTGAGTCATCTTTTTCTTTTATTAGAACAGCATGCCATTGGAGAATTTGGGTTAAAATGTGTGAGACACTGGAAAACAGGTTTCTTTATTATTAAAAAAAAAACAAAGTTTTCAGAAAAAATGACAATTCTTACAGGAAGGTACGGTGCCAGGGCTCCACAGGATTCTGCCACGAGCAGTCGTCTTTCTGGATATTTGTGATTAATCTAGAGTAAAGCGTAAATCAGGCATCAACAACATACTCTCCCTTCCTCCAACTGAGCATTCTTTTCCACCACCAATCTGGCTAGGACTGCAATAAAGCTTTCTTTTCCACTTCCGGGAATCCCTGCGTATACCTGGATCAGGAACAAGGGAATCGGGGAGAGCCTAAAACACAGCTCACAGGGTTATCTGCTAAAGAAGAACAGATAAAGCAAGGATGAAAACCTGCGAGGTGTCTATTGTAGGCTTGCCTAAGACTAGGCTTTCCTTAGGATGCTGGGGATAACTTGCTCTTTCTGTAGAAAGATTAGCATATTTTTATATTTAGAAAACCCAGGTTCTGGATATTATAGATATGGTATATATGACAGGAATGACTCATCAGCCCTAATTTTTTTACTTGAGGGATTTAGGAAGTGAGTTAATCAATCATTAACCAGAGCCCCTGACCAGCATTAAGATTTTGTTTTTAAAGTAAGCAGACTTCGTCCATTTGCGTTTGCATGTGCTCCATGAAGGGGCTCTGCTATTGTGGTGACTACACTGAACTGTAACAATAACAACAACAAAAAATGAACACACACTGGGTTTTGTTTCCATGTGTCTCATTCACAGAATATAAATCTTTCTTTGCTAAGGAAGTATATCTGTTCTCATACACCCATATGAAAAGGTAACATAACTCATTCAAGTATAGGGTGCCTAAAATTAAGAAAAGAAATCATATAGCAACCTACTGGATCTACTGGGCAACAAACAAGCGGGAGGCAGGCGGCTAGACAGATCCCCAATATCCACGTGCAGTCCCGTTACAGGAGGGGTAGAGAGGTTTACAGCTGACATCTTTGAATTAAATTCAGGAGTAACCTCAAAGTAGAATGGTTTGAATTTCAAAGTAAACGCTACATAAACTTTCCTTTTGTTTTTCTTTAGTGAGTCTCAAAATTAAATGTACAGACAAAAACCAACTGTATTTTTATATATTTGCAAACACAAATGAAAACTTAATTTTATTTATTAATTTATTAAATTTATTTATGAAAAGTAATCAAAATTTATTAATTTTTATTAAAAAAATAAAACTTATTTAGTGTAACATCAAAAAAGAAAATACTTAGGCATAAACTAAACAAAAACGTACATAAATTATATTTGGAAAGCTATAGAAACCTTGGTGAAATACTTTAAAGCACCTAAAGAAACGGAAAGACATCCTGAATCCATGGGTTGGAAGGCTATTTATTATCGTCAGGATGGCAACACTCTCCATAGTGATCAATAGACTGAATGTAGCCCTTCTGAAATTCTATCTGGCTTCTTTGAAGAAACGAACATGCTGACCCTAAAATTCATATAAAAATTAAAGGGACTCAGCACAGCCCAAACAACCTTGATATATGAGAACAGAGTTTGAGGCTGGGGTTTATTAGGGGAGATAAAATTGTTCTTAGATTGATTGTGGTGATACTTGTGAAACTGTGAATATATTATAAACCACTGCACCGTATACTTCAAATGGGTGAATTATATGGTATTTGAATTGTATCTCAATAAAGCTTAAAAAGAAAATGTAAAGTAATTATTAAAAAATTAATGTCCTGGCTGGTGGCTTAGTGGATGGACACTGGCCTGCGAACCCAATGGGTTGCTGGTTCAGTTCCCAGCCAGAGCACATAACCAGATTGCAAGCCAGGTCTCCAGCCGGGTCTCCAACTGGAGGCAGGTGACAGAGAATCATAAATTGATGTTTCTCTCCCTTTCTTTCTCCTCCCTGCCCTTCTTTCTAAAAATAATGAATAAAATCCTTGCAGAATTTGAGACAAAAACAAGATTTTGTGTGTGTGTGGAGAATAAATATACATATGAATAATTGTACAGAATTATGTGTGTTACCAAATAAATTTGACTTTCAGTGATTAAAGTTGCACCCTAAATTAGTATGTAGCATAATCTATAGATAACATAAAAAATGACCAGAGATAATCATGACTATAATGTTCCCTTTACACACAGAATTCCAAGACCTCACTCCACTAAGTTTTATTTAAAAAATTTTTTAAAAAAGGTTTTATTATTTTTAAAGATTTTATTTTATTACTTTTAGAGAGAAGGGAAGGGAGAGAGGCAAAGAAGGACAGAGACATCAATGTATGGTTGCCTTTCACCTGGCTGGAGACCTGGCTTGCAACCTGGTTATGTACCCTGGCTAGGAATCAAACCAGCAACCTTTGGGTTCACAGGCTGGTGCTTTATCTACTGTGCCACCAGCCAGGGCCTTCTACTAAAGTTTAAAGAAAAAAAAAATACTAAAGGAAATCGGAACAGAATTCTAAAAAACCATATACTTCAGTGATATTCCAGACACCAGTATGCTTTTCAAGAATAAGTAACCATACTATTACAAATAAGGCCATGAAATTTATCTTCATACATAAGAAACCCATCTTTTTAAGATGACAAAATAAGCTCTTCAATGACCTAAACATCAAGTCTACAAAGTCAAGATTCTCTGTTCTACAGAGAACTAGAATATTAAAATTTAATATAAAACCGAAAGCATTATTCATAATGAGTTGAACTATAAATACAAAAACCTCCTACATCAAAGGTTTACACTTTATATTCTATTTTAATATGTAGAAGTATACAACAATAAAATAACAATATACAGAAGTACACAATATAGAGAAGGTATTATTTCTATTACCCGCCCTCTTGCTCTCCCTTGAACTCATCAAGGTGTTTGCATCTGCGGTATCTCATTTTCTTCAGGTCGTGGCCTAAACTTCACTTCCTCCAAGATTCCTCCTCAGATGGCCCTTTCTAAAACAGCATTCTGCATCACTCCCTAACCCTTACTTGCTTTATTTTCTTCCTAGCTTGTAACACTACACAATACTGTGTCACTGATTTGTTTACTCTGATCTCCCCACTAGGAAGTCCTTGAATTTTATTCCCTGCTGCATCCCTAGTACCTGTCACTGGAACTAGTGTTTCTTAAGTATTTGTTAGAAGAATGAAAGAATGAATAAGAGTGATCTTTAGCACTATTAAATCACAGGGCTGGGCTATCCAAATAGGAGCATAATTCATATCCCATATATTTCCTAATGGTATTTTAAAAAGATATGAATGCATACGATAAACTAGAACAGCTAGGGAAGAACCCGAGTTATTTACCTGTTCCCAACACTGCGGTAAAAGTTCCGCCTCTACACGCGTTGGTCCAACGTGACGTGCAAATGCCACACAGCCCGTCAGTATCATTTGCCTGAAAATAATGCAGATTTATAAAGGCTTGTATTTGCTTTAGAAAGCATAGTTAGGAGTAAGGTTTAAAAAGAACCAGCTTTGTAATTCGCATCAAGTGTAGTATTTCTGTACGAGCAAAACATGTCCAGCGACGCAGTCCCGCACGCCCTGTCCTCAGCAGAGGCCCCTCCACCTGCGAGCGGCCGTGAACGGCTGGAACTCAGAACCCCCTCGATGAACTCCCCCCACGCACCCCGAGAGCGCACGTCCAGTGCCTCAGCTCCTGCCGCACTTCCATTTGCAGCCACTAACACTCTCAGCGACCACCAGTCGGCATTTCCATAATTAAAAACTGTGGTGTCACATTAATAAAATGGTATTTCTAAAATCAGGATTTTTGGTTGGTATGGCACCCAAGACAACTGGTAGGCACCCCTGGCTCCCAGGGCTGCGCCCTCACGTAATCCCATCTCCCCGAGTGTGGGCTATGCCCAGGGACTTGGCTGCAATGGGCAGAGCAATGCCAGTGATGCATGTCACTTCTGTGATGAGGCTACACGAGTCTGCGGCGTCCATCTACCCGCGGGACTCCCTCTGGTGCTGGGAGGCAGCATGGCACCAGCCGGAGGCCTAGGAGGGGAGGGAACGAAGGGAGCCCCTGATCCAAAGCCTGAGGGAAACTGAGTCCTGGCAATGACCCGTCATGTGAGTGAGCTTAGAAGCAACCCGTTCCCCACCGGAGACTGGAATGGCGATGGCTGGAGCTGACACCTCCACCACAGTCTAGCAACCAACCCCCAGGAGTCACATCATAAAAACGAGCTTACTACCAACCACTCTCTTCGGGGGTAATTTTTTATAGTAAAATATATAAACAATGATACAATAACATCATTTGAACTTAAAGAGTATACATTTTAAATAAAGAATTGTGGGTTTTTCACGTTGGATTGTCTAAGACTTCAAAACAGTAAAACCTCATGGGGGGGCGTTTAACAGGGATGGGGGGGAAGGTGTGTTTTCAATAGGTGTTTTAAGTAGCCAACCTTGAGGAAAACCAAAATAGAATGTTTAATTCATATTAACTATAAAACAAGCACATTAAGCCCACACATTCTTTGCTTACTCTTATTTCTGAAAATATGTCAGTTTCACTCAAACTACAGGGGACTTTAGATTTCCATTTAGTTTGGCTCTCAGACTGAGGAGGGTGAGGACACAGTGTCTGGACAGCCCCGGAGAAATGCTGAGCCAGTGTCTTCACTGGACGTTGCGGCTTCCTCCACCACAACGTGTAACAGCCTGATTCCTGTTTCATGCACATCCTTCTCGTCAATGCCTGCTTCTCAACTCTCCTTTGCTTCTTTATTTCCTTCTATTTTGGAGGGCAAGTAACGTAAATAATAGGGAAGTGCAAAAAGAATACCCAAGCTTTACGTACATTACTTCAGCTGCCTGCTCCCCAATGAAAATTCCCTAATACCTGCTAGTTTCCCCCATTAGTGTCTTAAAATAATGAGGAGGTATACATAGAGGCTCCCTAAAAGTTTGGTAATGATAATAAATCTTGGTGAAACTTAAGCATTTCAAACACTTGTAAGAAGTACACACTGTTAACACCTTTGTGTGAAACGACTTAAAATTCTGAGTTACCAGCACTATACTAGAGACACGAACTTGCTGAAATAATCTAAAGGCCCTCAAAACAAACTTCGTATCCAACACAGTTAAAATTAAAAATTCTAAAACTCAGGACAGCTTTGAAATACAGTTGAAAGTAGAAAAAGTCAGATGGCTTACAGATCATAAACAACATTAGAGACAGGACCCTGTGAGGGAAAAAGAAATGTCGTTCTACTTGTGGAAAATCAAAGGATGGAGAGTGTTTGCCTAGTATTTGCCAAAGCTAAAAAATTGTGGTGTCAACTATGGTTGTCAGCCAAGAACTGGCCAAAATCACCATTACTGAGCATAAAAGTATGTTTTTCTTAGAACCCGATCAAAGAAACCTGAGATTCATTTACGGAGAAGTGACAAGTGATTATATATCACATATATTATGCTGGCTTAAAAATTTTGCTTTTTAAATTCCTTAGACTATTTTAGTAACGCCTTGCGTTTCTGTGAGGTGAAAGATTTAAGTGTAGAGACAAGTGCTTAATTCCCGACATATATCATCAAGGTACTTTTGGCCACCAGGTGGCAGCTGTTAGCTTTGTATGTGGAGTATGACACTATGAACAAGGACTACAGACCTCGAGCCTTGGCCCTTGTAAACCTAAAAAATGACAATGCAATAAATGATTTGTAATTATTAAGTTACCAAGATAGAGAATAATATTTTTCAGGGAGAAAATATAATAATAATTTCCCTATGCTGCACCATCCAATTGCCCTTAGAACATGTTCAGTTCGTAATGAATGACACTACTGTGATTTAATTTTCCTTATTTGTTTGACTAGCACGTGAGGGAAAGCTGGCACATGTAGATGAATCCTGACTGGATCTTGCAAGGGACATGCTTCTCTACTTGCTCAGATATATTTTGGAAAGAGCAGGAAAGAAATATATAGTTATGGCGTTTTAAAGTGTAAGTAACTATTTCATTATATTTTAGTTAACGACTTTTTATTGAGAAATTTCTTGTATTTTAATTTTAAGCTTGATTTGTTTTCTAGTTCATGTTTATAATTTCCTAACATTCTCAGAGGTAAAAGCAAGAGTTGAAATTACATAAACTTATCTAATCATAAAACAATAATGCTATTGTTTTGCAAAAGTATAATCAAAAATCCTTTTAAAATTAAGATATAAAATTCTAACAGAGAAATGCTCCAATTGCTGAATTTTAATTGGTGCTTAGTCTACCACTCCAGCCACCAGAACGCTCTGCTCACACTCGCACAGCTTCACTGACTTTCCAAGGCAGGCATCTATCATTGTTACTCTGGAAGGCCCCTTGCCGTGTGTGCGCCGGCCCAGACACACTCAGGTGCTCCTCATTTCTCCACTCAGGCATCCCTGGGGGTGGGCATTGGACTCACGACTCACGAAACAAAGGCAGTATATCCCTTTGGCCACTCAGTGAGTGGATTACAGAGCCTAGTGATGCACACGTTCAGTTAGTAAATATTTTACTTCTTGTAAAGCGTAACTATTAAGAGGCCTTAGGGTAGATCCTTACGCCTTTTTAGAAATCAAAAGTGAAAGACAGGGCAAAGAAATGTTTGAATGAGAAGGCCAAAGGTCACGAACACAGAAATGCACGCTAACATGAGTTCACTGGAGTAACAAGAGTGAAATGCCACAGAGCCTTGTGAACAGGGCCCAGGGTTTCGTGTTTAGTGAAGCAGGCATCGGAAGGAAGGCATTTAACTCTGGTGCCGAATGAGTACAATTCATGCCAACGTTTTATTTACTTCTCCAAGAAGCAGAAATACCGACCGTTGCTCGTCATCTGGCCTCTTGATCAAATTGAAAAGGATGTGGAGAAGCTGGTCCCTCTCCTTCGGCTCGGGGTGCAGGCAGGCTGTACACAGGATGAGGGGGATCAGCTCCTACAGAACATGAGGGCGGACAACATCAAATACAAATGCATCACAGTCTTCTTTCCTGTCCCCAGGCTAGTCTTCAACAGACACAAAGGAAAATAAACCTCACTCTACAAAAGAGCACATTTTAATTCTGTAAGGGTGATAGTCAGCAGAAAGCAATAAAACATACGGCTTGTATATTTATGTGTGGGTTGTGCAGAAGGGGCCAATCACAATGCACTAGGTTCCTGAAGGTTCTACTAACCTTGTTTCCTTAGCCAGTACATTTCCCAAAGGTCTCCTACTTTATACACCAGATGACATTCCACCTACTACTATACAATCTGATAAAGCACAGGTAACTCCTGTATAACATGGTTGTTAGGTTCCTAAAAATGCCATGTTATGCAAATCTGTGTTATAGGAAACAAAGAACTAGTACAAAAAAGGGGGTTAGGTTCCAAAAATTAAACAAAAATAACATACTAGTATATCTTTATAATTAAGAGAAATATCTTCATTAAAGTCATTTTCACCAAAAGTGTAACATTAATAAGTATTAAACTTTTTCTTTGTTAGCACTACTAAGCAACCACTAACTGAGGGTGTTTTCTTTTTGACAAGATATCTCATCTGAAATTTTTCATTTGAGTATGAATGCTGTATCAGATTTGCCCGTGTTACTCAGGGATTTCCCTAATTTCAAATGAGATATTTTTTGCTCTTAAAAGATCTTACTACGCTCTGTGTTGTTTGGGGATTTCTCAAATTCTCACGCTGTGTTAGAGTGAAAGGGTTCTAAAACGCTGTGTTGTACAAGGGTTTCCCTTATTCTCAACTGTTTTAGAGTGAAACTGTGTTATATGGAGGTTACCTGTAATTTTAAAGTATTTTTGAACAAAACTTGTAGAAGTTAGCTATTTCTAAAATGTAAACAGGTAACAGAAAATAAAGACACCTCTTCCTACTTCACAAGTATAATGCAATCTGTCTTCACTAAGATCGGATGTAATTCATAATTTTGTATCCTTAGCACCTAACTGGTGGCTAATTGGAAAAACAAGAAGAGCAATTCCACAGCTGTTGAGTGCTCTTAGTACTACCACAGATTATTAGTAGAAATGTTTTAAGTTGAAATAAAAATTTTAAACAATATTTTGTGGCACATTCAACATGTAGAGGTAAGTTCATTATTTTGCAGGACAGTAATATACAGGTTTATTTTTCTTTTCCAAAGAAATATTTAAAAATTAAGTTGTTTCATATTTTAATTAAAATAAGACTAAATTCTAAGGTATACTCAAAAGATACGAATGTTTCTCATTTTGGAATGACTTCTCAAATCTTGAAAATCAAAGCCCAAAAGTGGCAAAATATTTTTGGAGAGAAGTTATAAGACAGTATTTTGCAGATAAAAAATTACCATGAAGTAGTAAGAAAGGCACAGTGATGACTAGTCCCACTTCTTTTTCCCACCTACCTCCCTACCCACCACAGTGTCAGCAGGTTTAAAATAGTAGTTGATTACTACGATACCCTGAAGAAAAGCCTATACTTGAGGAAGTCTCTTTCTATTTTGGAGATGCTCCTTTAGAAACAGATGACAAGATTTTTTGAGTTTAGGCTGAATCTTAAAAGGCACGACTAGCAGTCCCTTTCCATTATTTCTAAAAATTTTAAATATAACGGAAGAACCATGGATATGGACAATAAGTGGGAATGACTTTGCGGTGGGGGGAGGAGGGGGGAAGGGGACAGAGCAGAGGAAAAAGGGGATGGATGTAATACAACAATAATAACATTAAATTAAAAAAATTTTAATGTATTATTTTAAAATGATAATGATCTGGTATAAATCTTAAATTGAAGATACAAAAATGCAGACAAGAGCTAAGTAAAAATAATTTTTTATTTAGGCACTTCCGTATATTTTAGATTAGTAGTTTAAAAGCAAAATAAATAAACAGGAAAAATAATTTTGCAATAGGAATAGAAAAGAGTACATATATCTTACATGGTTGGGTGATGTTTCTACCAGAGGCTACTATGATTGAGT
Source organism: Noctilio leporinus (assembly GCA_004026585.1). Classification (NCBI taxonomy): domain Eukaryota; kingdom Metazoa; phylum Chordata; class Mammalia; order Chiroptera; family Noctilionidae; genus Noctilio; species Noctilio leporinus. The sequence continues at coordinate 736,080 of PVIW01000023.1, forward strand.
CTTGATAGACTAGTCTTGACTTTATAGAAGAAAATAAATGATATTTATAAAATATTAAGGTAGGAGCCCATATTCAAAGAACTATCCCATCCCTTAGAGAGTTTCCTTTAGGCTGCCTGGGTCAATGACACTAATGACAGGACTAAGATGTGACCATAGTCAGAATATCCACTGAGAGAAGAACATTACCTATGAAAAAGTAGTTATGCTAGAAGGTACTCACTAGAAAATATTTTCATGCCTAAAAATCAAGCCAGGCCCTAAATAATTACATTTGTGCTTTCCTTCATGTCAGGGCTTTCTCTCTTGACGGTTTTCTTGCTGCTTCTTAACCTTTCTTCCTGCTTTCCTATTATTTCTCCAGACCGGGTGGGGCAAAAGTAGTTTACTACAGATGAGATAGTTCATTCTGCCTTGAGATGGAAGTTGGCCTCAACTAGCCCCAGCAACACACCACTTACCAGACCCATCTGCACTGACATTTGCCAGTCCTTACTCCTTGGAATCTAAAATACTGTGAATTTGGGGCTTTGAAGAAAAATACTTTTCACTTTTCTGAATCAGTTAGTAATTTATATTGCCATTTGCTCTTATTTCTTGCTGGCAAAATAACAACATAGGGAAGTCACTGCCAATCATTTTTGATTCCTCTCCCCTACTGGGGAGAGCTGGGTACACACTGGCGCATGATGGCCATGCGGTCTTAACTCCCAGGGCAACATCGATCAAACATGGGGCCCAGCAAGTGATGGTGGAAAAGACTGAAAAGAGGGGTTTATTTCTGACACAGCCATCAAGGGTTTTACCTGCTAAGTTTCGACTGGCTCCAACCATACTAATTTATCTACCATTAGTTTATTTATTCACAACTTCAATTTGTACCACTCTTGACATAAATTCTGTAAGTGTGCAGTATATTCACATTATCTTTTTCAAGCTTCTGAAGTATGAATTCACCCCCATCTGAATTTATTAGATCCATATTTTCTATTTTCATGCTATTCATAAATTTATAAATTTGAAACAATATTCTCCCTTTGATATTGTCTCTCCAATTAAAAAGTGTAGTGTTTTAAATACTTTCCTTCTAATTCTGAATAAACGATTTAAAAACTGGTAGGTGAATTTTCTTTAGAAGACACGGTGATACTGGTTTTATAAATGTCTTTAAATGATTAAATATAAAAGAAATGTATTAAGAATAATATAGCAATGTTAGACATCATATTTAAAGTTTAAGAATTTTTCACATTAAAAAAACTTAAATATATTCGATTTAATGTTGCATGTTAATCATGGGGAAAAATATAAACAAATAAGAAAACCAAAAACTACAGCTTTGGTATTTTCTCCTGACATGAAAAGTTACCGTGTCCATCTTTTTTAGGCAACAGAAATCTTAAATAATTTTAAAACACCCTCTAGCACTAGATATTACTCAATAAATGTACACTGAAATGGAAATAAAACCTACCCTTATTGGTTATTAAAGAAGAAATCAGGGTAGTAATCGTATCTTAAAAGATATTCCAATACTTTATTACCATTTTAGAACAGATAATTCTAAGTTTACAATCCATTTATCTAAAAGGCTTAGTAATTTGCACTTTACTCAAGTAAATAACTTTTGCTTCACAAAACTAGTTCTATTAATGAAAAATCTCCCCTCCTTAAAATTCCTCAAGGAATTGTGGAGAATTAAATAGAAGAGTCTTCAAGTATTTCATTTTATTATATTTTTTGGCTTCAAGTATTTTAATTCTCTTTCAGCTTCACACACACACAAAAAAAAACAAAAAAAAAAAAAACGAACTTTCAATAATATTACATCATTTTAGAGATAGTAAATGCCATTAGATTTGATTTTATGAATACTTTTACTCAACTTTCTTGGTCTTATCAAGATTAGTGTGTGTTCAGACCACAAAAAACAGAAGGGAAAGAAAAGAATCCTAAAGGGAGAAATAAAGTAGGAAATAAGATCAAGCAAATTTTAGCATTAAAAAAAGCAAGGAAATATTGGTAAGATAATGGCTTCAAGATCTGAAGGGAATCTAAAACAGAAAAGAAAACATTCTGTTTAGCTTAAACGCCAAGGGGAAATATTTTTGAGTATTTTGGGTCCAGAGGCAAAAATCCTTCAAGTGCTAGAAAGGTAACACATTAATCCCATAAATTAGGGTTCACTGCTTGCTTTTACTATTTCACTAAAATTGTATCCCCTAACTCAAACTTTGGTGAAAAATGTTAGACAGTTGTCATTCAAAATTTTTTATCTGGTCTTTCACCTAGGAATTAAGCAATAATTAATTATAATTTAAAATCAAGTACTGACACCTTCTGACTTAGGTTTTCAGCTGAAACTTGTCAGGATGTTGAGGGTAACGTAAAGAGAGAACAAAGAATATTGAAGAGTCTCACTTAGAAGAAACATGATTACTCACCTCTGGGAAAGTTCTATACTTTAAGGGCTGCTAAGATATGTATTCTAAGAATTATTAATACCTATGTAATTCCTGAGGCTCAACCTTTAGGAGGTCTAGTTGAAATATTTAGATGACTGATTTTTGACAAAGGTGCCATTACTATCAAATAGAGAAACAATTTTCTCTTCAACAAATGATGCTGGGACAACTGGATTAATCACAGGAAAAGAATCAAGTTGGAACCTCCCCGCCTACTCCTCATACAAAATAAATAATTCAAAATGGATCAATGACCTAAGTATGAGAGCTTAATGCTGTAAAACTATTATAAGGAAGAATAAAATAAGGTAAATGTTCCTGACCTCAGATTTGGCAATAAATTTTAGGTTTCACACCAAAAACACAAGCAACAAGAACAAAAATGTGAACACACAACCTACAGGATGGCACAAAATACCTGCAAATCATATACGTGATACAGGTTTCATATCTGGAATTGCATGAATTCTTACAACTCAAAAACAAAGACAATCCAACTCAAAAAATGGGCAAAGGACTGATAAGATGTACTAGAAGCTAATACATTTAATGCTTGTGGGATGGTGTAGCAGGGATGGAAGAACTGAGTTTTGTTGTTTATCTTTTTGTATTTTAATAATGTTAAACCATGTGAATATATTACTCAATCAAAACTTAACACTCTTTCCAATGTTCTATTTATTTATTTGGAATAGTACTATGAACAGTTTACTAAAGGATATTTTAATTATCTTTACATACAAATAAAAGGCTTATACTGATAACAGAATACACGAAACTTGAGAAATTAAAAAAAATTAAAATATGAAATTTAAGGAACTAAGGTAAAATATTAAGTAAAAGTGACCCAATATTAAAGGATAAAGTAAAATGAAAGTGTTATCCTTTTATTCCCTGGCATTAGTTTCAAAGAAAACCAATTTATACTTTGTCATTTACCCATTTAATTTCCAGGGAATACAAGTTTGGTATATTATAAATAGAAAATTTTCTGATAAATTAGAATAATTCAATAAACAAAAATAATCAATTCTTCATGAAATTATAAGTATATATTTAAATATGAATAACTTAAAATCAGCCAGAAAAGTAAGCATCATACCACAAATAAAATGGGTATGTTTGTGTATATGTGTACATATATGTTTTATGTATGTAATGTATCTGATTACTCATGATGCATGTTTATAAATACTTCATGCAGTACATTCGGGTTTTAGTGGTAGAGTTTTTATGATAAAAAATGGAAAAATTAAAATATAAAAAAGCTTTATTGCATCTCATAACAATTAGGTTTCTGTGATACTTTTAAGATTTCATTAGGAACACACAGTAAAAGGAACGCAAACATTAATGCATTGCATGGATCATGTCACAAGCTGAAAAAGAAAAAGCTCAAACATCATTCTGCCAGGCAGAACTGCAAAACACCCTGAAATTGGACACTGATCCTTCAAGACATAGAGAGTTTTACGTACTAATTAGTATTTCACAACTATAGTAAAGTATTAGGCAAAATATAACCACCAGTAAGAAAAGTCATTTTTATCAGTTTTAATTAAAACTACCTGTAGGAATATAAAACTTAAAAGCTCTATTTTTAACTTTTCTTGAGGATCAGTACAAATTTCTTGTGCTAAACAGATAAAGATAAGCTTTATACTGGTTTTGCCAATGCATTGTATACCTATCATACTGTAGGTCCCATGAATTATCGTTGAAACCAATGATAAATATTAAGATAACAGAAGAAACTTATATGGCACACCCTAAAATATTCCAAACCCATTTTTATAAATAGTAAACTGGAAATTGATTTTATTCTTGATCTTAGTCAAAAGGTGAGAAGTGATGGAAATTGATTTTATAAACTTAGTAAATCAAAGAAATAATTAGTTCGCAAATAAATCATCCACTGTCATTTAAAGGAGGTTACAAATAACTTTTTATTAACCCTTTACTGGCTAAATATTACTGTAAAGATAACATTCTATAGTCTTTAGGCGAATAACACAGGCTACATGTGTAAGATACATGTGCTCCTGTATTTTGGATATTAAAGCTTCTGTCAGTAACAGGTTAGCTCCACGAAAAATAAAAAAGGTACTTTCAAAAGTTATTGTAGTCAATGTTATAACTATCCTATCATTATAGGACAACTGTGGTTACTGCCAAACAAATATAAGAAAACATTTATTACAGTTACTATAAGTATGTTTAAGAAAAGAGTTCCATTTTAAATTCCTGTTATTTTTCATTATAGAATATCTATTTCTGTACACATACCAAACATATCTTACCAAGAGCAGCGATAAAATAAATTAGTTAACTGGTAATATAAAAACAGACACTGTTCACGGCACACAAATGGACCTACAGTAATAGTGCTGCGGAAGCTAATGATGCTTTAAGCAAAACTGAAACAACATGAATACCATGCAGTTTTACTGGACTCACCTGACAGAGGTGTAAAACCATTCTCTAGGAGCAGAGATGCATGCACAAAAGTAAGAAGATGATTGCAAGTAATAGACTTTAACAAAATAAAAATATAACACTGAAGTTTAAAATGACAAAGAACGGACAACGACACGAGGCTGCGGGGATGAAACATTTGGAAGCGACTCACCTCTCTCTTCGCTAACAGCACGTTAGGGACAATGTGAGGCAGGCAGCGCCCCAGCATTAACATGACACTTTTCTCACTGTCTGCGATCCGAGACACCTGGAAACCAAAGAATTAACATATGATGGCGGCGGGTAACTTCTGGGCATGATGGTACTTTAAACCCTGTCACCCCTGCTTCAAATATGCATCTGCCATTACAACTTGTGATGATGACAGGAACCATGACAACTGTGTTCCCAAACAAAATAAACATTTCTATAAGCCAGAAACGGATTACAAACAAGTTAAGAAGCCAGGATTAAGGCAAGGAGACCTAATATGCTTCCGTTCTGGGAGCAAGGAAGACAATAATAAAGGGCCTGGGCAGCCTCAGTAGTTTTCCCTTTCTCTTGAAAAGGTGCCCACAAGCTGCCGTCTCTGCCTAAGGAGAGCGTCTGCAATGAGCTGCGTGCAGGGGCGGCCCAGAGAGGATGCCCTAGTCGTACACTGAGGATCGCTGGAGCTGCCTCCAAGCTACTCTCTCTAGCTCTCCCACGGATATGCTCCATGGCACTGCGGGACAGTGGCCCAGCAAGTGGAATCAACCAGGAAAAAGCTAGGAAAGGGAGGGAAAAGTATGAAGATAGAAAAAAAAAATACCCTCTTAAGGTAAGTTTGCAAGACCAACTACAAAGTACTGGAGGAATGCTAATCTGAGAGCTAACAAATTCAGCAAAGACAACCGTTCCTAATGAAATAGAAAGAATGGAGTAATCTAAAAATAACTGAAATATAAATAGTATGTACACTTACATTGGTCTTCTGAATTATACAAACCAGAGGCATATTACCATATGTTAGTAGACATAACAAATAAAAAAACAGACTGCAAAAAGTCACTTTAATATTACCTTTAATCCAAGGAGTAGAAATAATCAACTACCTTAAAAGTTAAGTATTTTAGGACCTATTTCTTAGATCATTATTTTAAGTAACAGATTTGGATTTAAAAGTTTTTATCACAGCTGTTTTGGGATGAGATCCTAAACAAACAAAACAAACAAACAATTTACCTCTGATCCCAACCGACTATCTGCGGACATGCGACAGAAAGACAGCAGCGCTTGGTGGAAAGCAGGAGATAATTTCCTAGAAGAAAATGACAATACCAAATAGTTACCACTGGTATTTAAGGAGAAATTAAATTACATGTTATAACTCCCATTCCTGCATTTATACTGCCCCACAAATGATAACCGGCCTTCTCAGCCACCAGTGACTTGAAGGATACTGCACTGCAGAATTATTCAGGGGAAATAAAAATAACTGCTGATCTTAAAATTGCTTGATGGTATGGGAATGAACAGCCAGTAAATGCTAGTGAATCGAACCTGAAGTAGTATAGAAGGTCAAAGGCTGCAGATAGGAAGTGCCTGCAAGATCTGAAATGAGAACTTTTTTCTCTCCTGTTCTTCATGGTCCCAGAAAGGTAAACAATGGATATTGAGATGATAAGCGGCTGAGAGGAATTAGTTTTGCAGATCTATATAATGACAGTAATAACCTTCATGGTAGAGATCCACACAAAAGACGTAAAATTTAAGGTAAATGGAGGAAGAGCTCATTGAAATTCATGGTTTATTTTACACTATTTTTTTTGTAGTAAACAACCCTGGTCTCTAAGTAGCAGTATTTGTGAAACTTTAACTGAGATTTGCACTTTCCATGCTCCATCTACAAAGGGCCAACCCCAACAATTACACCAAGTGGCAGCCAGTAATCCTGCGATTAGTCACAGCAGTGTGCCACGGCGTTCTCGTTTGCTCATGTCCATCCTCCCCCCGTGTGCTCTCAGCAGAGTGGCCGCCATTGTCCACCCACTGCCCAAGTCAGAGTTTCTAACCAGCCTTTCACTTTTCTTTCTTTTAACCCCCAAATAAATCTATCTTCACCTTGTAACTACTTTGCAAATCTATCCCCTTCTTTCCGATACAGGGCAGGCCTTGATCATTTTCCACTTGGATTCTTCCAACAGATACTCTCAGTCTCCTTTCCTGCTGTCTTGCTGCCCTCCAATCACCTGCACCTGAGGCCTCTTTCTGACACTGGGATCCTGTCCTGTTCTAACTCCCTACGGTGAGTGACCATGGCGTACACGTAGCCTTTGCTCAGTTCTCCACCTCCATCTCCTATCATTCTTCTCACTTGCATTCTTCACTTAAACCTTACTAACCTCGGAGTTTCCCCAGGAGCACCGCCTTGCTGCAGGTGCTGCCCTCCCTTAGTGGGAACGCTCTTCCTCTTACCTCTCTGCCTGGTAACTTGCCCTACTTGTCAGAGCTCGGGAAGAGTGTCGCTTCTTTCCTGAAGCCTTTCCCGCTGACGACTAGGTTAGGCGCACAGACTGTGTTCCGAAAAGAAGTTGAACTTCTCTTCTATTACCGCTTTTCCTACTTTATTACAGTTGTCTGATTGCTGGTCTCTCATCCATAAGGCTTGTGACTGAAGGGATTTTCATATATTTTGCTTGGCATTATATTCCTTGTTAGCACGGGCTAGCACATAGTTAAGAACTAAAACAGTTAGATGAACAAACTTAACAATCATCTTTCTGTAGAGAGTGGCTTTTGAATATCCAAAGAAATATCTGGAAGAACTAACACTAAAGAAGCACTGAACTATAAACGCCATTATTGTTGAGTGTCACAATATCGGTTTTCTGGTGACTATCTTATTCATATTAAAATAAATGCTCTATTTCAACTATGTAAGCACCGCAGTACTTAAAGAAAAAATATATCTAGTAGGTACACAGAAAGTTGTGGTTCATAAACGGAAAGCTTTGCTTAAAAACAAACAAATACTTCTCACTGACAAGGGTGCCTAGAAGCTGCGCTCTCCTCTTACATATCAACAGTGGATATAACATTGGTTCAACAGGAGGAGGGCACATGACTGTGGCTCACTAGGCAGCACAGGGGTATTTGTGAGGATTAAATAAATCAGTATATGTAAAACTCTGAGAACTGTGCCTGATGGATGAACAATGGTTCATTGAATAGTCCTTTCTAAAAATTATTCTTTCATATTATAGTCTAAACAATTTTTAAATTATATTTTGTTTTCACTAGAAATGAGGAACATGAAGGGTTGGGACCATGCTTTTACCATCTGAGTTCAATCACTGCAAACTATTCAAAATTAAATAAACAAATTAAAAAACTGTTAATGATACATTATTAGTGATGGAAGCTGACACAGGAAAAGACTAGGAGCAAAAACCATTCCCTCTTTCTCAAAGGCCACCATGCACTACCCAGACCTCCTCTGAGACTGACAACTGAGGAATGGTGAAAAGGTCAAAAGTGTTGCGGTGCGTAGTAACATCCACGTTATTTATGCATTTACATACTTAGCTAAGACAGAATCTACCCCATTCATGACTCTTTAATGTAATATAACTTAGTAGGTAGAGTGTGATATCCTTTCTGTGACATGGCTGTGCTATGTTAATACCAACATAGAAGTGAATGAATCTGATCAGCAAAACCAGTTCAAGTAAGAACTGAAGTTCTTCCAATTAGACAACATACTAAATAGCTGAAAGATTCATCTCAAAATACAGGATGCCCACTGACCTATTGGGTTTATCAAAAAGGACTGTGTTGTTACTTGACGGAGAAGAGGACGGCATTCCTTCTCTTTCTCTCTGGGGGAAGGAGTTTGGGAGGTTCTCTTTAGGAACCATGGAATCAACTTCGTCTGATTTTGAAAGATGGATATCCTTGCTTTTTCCCTCATCTGAACTGTTGATAACTGGTTTCTGTCCATTGTTCTCAGCATCTTTGTGAAGAGACTGATCCAAAGAAGGTTGAATAGAGTCACAAATTACTGGGAGAGCGAAGTGTTCATTTTTGAGAAAGTCCATTTCACTGCAGAAAGAAAGAAATTATCAAACAATTACTTTCAAAAACTTAAGCAAAAGTGTATGGAAAGAGGTTTGGCACTGATGAATCTTTTCAGTAGGGTGTATCCTGATGTTTTATATACCTAAAAGCTACACATTTTTACCAAAGCAGAAAAATGGCCTTATAAACTGCTCTGGATTAACACTTAATTTTGTTTCTTCATTTGCAAATTACAGATAATTCCATCTCACCCACTGGATTTTTGTAAGAATAAAATGAAATAATGAATGAGAAATGTGTATGACACTAATGGGAAGGGGTTATTTTACTGATATTGACAGAACTCAGGAGAAGAAAAAAATATTCTTTGGTTCCAAGACATAATTGCTTATTAGGTCGCTACATCAGTTTAATAAGTTTCTTTTTTAGGGGGTGGGATGTGGTCAGGACATATTAAGTATATAAAGCTACTATAAGGCTTTCTTTCAGAAGAATTACAATGTTAAAAATTATGCCCGACAACTGAAATATTATTTTTTATATTTATATAATCCTCTATGATAAAATTAAGGTGTTTTAGAAATGATGATTAAGTGCTAACCTTTCAAGTCTTCGGATTTGTTCCATCAAAGACCATTTTTCACTATTTAATAAACCAATTTTATCTTCTAATTTCTGTACTAGCAAAGAGTTCTACAATAAAAACAGGAGAAAAAAGAGAAACTTCAGATCTCACAGTACGCTTTCAGGCATTGTGAATGCTATCTGCGGACTGCCTACTCAGCCAACATCGCTCACCTCTACGGCGTGAGGAGTCTCAGGGGTGGAGGGCAGCTGGCCTGAACCTGGAGTAAGGGCCTCTAGTTCATCTTCTTCTACTCCGCTGGCCACATCCACAAGGTCTTTTCCAGTCACCTGATGATTTCCAAAATCTCGGTAGAGTTGCAATAAATCTGGAGGTTTTGGAATGTTTAATCCTACATCATCCCATAGCTCAAAATCCTAAATAATAATAATAATAATAATAATAATTTAAAAATCTCTGAGGCAATTTCATCCCGCACTTTTGCAGTTTATTTTACGCTTTATTGCTAATGTCTTAAAAACTGAACATAATCACAATTTTGTTATAGGTTACAAAGAACTTTATAAAGTTCTAGAGTAATCAATCACATGCAAATATATTGTCTTACCATTCTCTTGTCCATTAATACATCAAAATTTAGTACTACATTGATATCTTATAACTTAGTTATAACTTATAGTCATTTGAAAGTCCTAGACACCATAGATACTCAATCCTTTGAGGGCTTACGAATAGTGGGAATAGCTATCATTAAGGGTTAAATGTGAGACAGATATAAGATAAATATTAAAAATGGGAGCTTTGGAGGAAATCAGACCCAAGTGTAAAACTCCTATCTGTCTCTACTTATTATCATTGTTATCAATTAATTTGAAACTTGAATAAGCTTTCTGTAAGATGGATATAATGCTTATCTCTTGAGGTTTTATCAAGGATAAAAGATATTTTAAGGCCTAACAGAGCACTTGGCTTACAAGTACTAGACAAATTTAATCTTTAAAAAAAATTGAAGTGAATATTACACATTATTCAAGTGTCCATTTATCCATCTATAGTCATTATTTATTAGATATCCACCCTTTCCTTAGAACCGGGGGAAAAAATACTGTCACTATTCAGGAAATCTGGCAGTTAAAGAGTAGGGACATCAACACATAAGTAAAGTATCACACATATTATGATTGAAGAACCATCCAGAATTCAGAGAAAGGAGCCCTTTCAGTCTGGAGGTGAGAGGTTTCTGGAAGATGATGGCCCATGCACTTTCTTGGGAAAGGCTGGGTACTTATTTATGAGGCAGATGGCAACAAAAGCACAGGGGACTCATTATTTCAGAAGCCAAGGGAGGAACGAGCAAAACCACAAAGCCCTGAAGGAACCAACAACATTCAGGGCGATGCAAGTCCTTCTGCTTACACATGACTGTCATGAAGAGATAAAAATAATGTGAAGAGGAAGGCGAAAAATAAGCTACAAAGAAAGCTGAGAGGGCTTGGTGTTAGAACTGGTCAGGAAGAAAAAGCGGAAGGTGGGAGCGGTGACCGGAGTGAGGAGGGAGAGAGGAGGGAAGCGGATGAGGAGGTGGAAACACGCAGTGGGCGGGCAGGCTGCGCACAGTGTGGCTGCGGAGCAGGAATTCTGTGTTGGGGACAGAGCAAGCTGCTCGGAGCCAGGAGGTGCCCTGCGTCAGACTGTGAAGTGCGCCCCAATCTTCTTGGAGAACAGGACACGGGGTCCTCAGTGAACAGACAAGGTTTACTTGGGGCAAAAAGGACATACTGAAGAAAAGCTGTAACAGTTTCAAATAGCACCAGTGAAAGACAGGATGGGAGGTAAACCCATCGTAAAACAGAGCTGGTAGGAAGGAGCCATATGACAATGATTATATACAGATAAAAGTAAGGAAAAGCTATTAATCAACATTTATGCAGTGTGTTAAGTATGCAGATACTGAGATGAACAAGAGATTCTTTTAACCTTAGCTGGGTAGCTCAACAGATTGGAGTATCAGCCTGGTACGCCAAGGTTATGGGTTCGATCCCTGCAGGGTACACACAAGAACCAACCACAGAATGCATAAATGAGTGGAACAACAAATTGATGTTTCTCTCTCTCTAATCAATAGATAAAAATTTAAAGAAGAAAAACAAGTCTTTAGCTTCTATATTCAGGGAGATAGATAATTCCAGCTAACAGTAAGTGCCATGAGAGGATCAGACTGAGGAATTTGACAGAAAATAAAATAAGGTGAAAAATCCTAATATTTGGCCAGGGTCCGAACATGACAGGATGGCTTTAGAGCACTGGTTTCAGGCCGGTTCAAATTAGTACTAAATGTTGCTTAATGGTTAAAGAGCAGGTTACTGACAGACATTTCCACTGCCTTTCTTATAAAATAGCTTTACTGAGGCGTAATTAATATACAATAAACTGTACAAGTTAAACAAAACAAATCCACAAGTTAACTTAAAATACACAATTTGCTAAATTTTGACACGTGGACACCTCTGAATAGATCACCAACACCAAGGAAATGGGCTTCTTCACTCCCAAAGTTCTCTTGGACCCCTTTGCAGCCCTCCCTCTTATTCTTCACCTGCTTTGCTCCTGGGCAGATCCTGTTTTGTTTTCTTTCTATTTCTTAGAATTTTATGTAAATTGAATCATACAGTAAGCACCCTGTTGTTTTCTTTCATTCAGAGTAATGATTTTCAGATCGATCCATGTAGTGATCAATCAGGAGTTCACTCCTGTTTATTGCTGAGTAGTATTCCACTGTAAGGATATAAGAATTTCTTTATCCAATCACCTGACCTTGGATATTTAGGATGTTTCCCAGATTTTTGCAATTACAAATACAGCTGTTAATATTGCATAGGAAGAGTCTTTCGACGAACATATGCTTTCATTTCTTTTGGATTGTGATATCTAGGAATGATCAGTTCATACAGGAGGTGAATGTTTTAACTTTTTAAAGAAACGGCCGAAGTGTGTCCCAAAGTGACTGCACCACCGGGCATTCCCACTAGCAAAGGGACTTGTAGTTGCTCACCATCCTTGCCAAAGTCTTACTCAGGCATGACTAGTGTTGCGATATCTCACTGTGATGTAATTTACATTTCTCTGATGATCAAAAGTTGTATTGCCATCCATGTATGTTCTTTGTCGAAGCACGTCGAAATCTTTTGTCCATTCTTTTAAAAATTGGGTGTTTTTCTTATTGGATTTACAGAGTTCCTTATGTGTTCTAGATGTAATAAGTCCTTTATCAGATATGTTACTTGCAAATATTTCACCCTCTCCTCTGTGGTTGTTTTTTCATTTGTTTCAGAGTAGCTTTCAAAGAGCAGAAGTTATTAATTTTGAGGAGAACAAATCTGTTGAAAAACACCATGGTTTTGGTGTCATATTTAGGAATTCTTTGTCTACCTTCCAAGGTTGCAATGAAGTTTTCCTGCTTTCTTCTAGAAGTCTTACAGCTTTAGAATTTACATTTAAATTTATGACCCATTTGAATTAATTTTTGTGTATGGTGTGAGGTGTGGTTTGAAGTTTATTTTTGAGGGGGCATATAAATATCAAAGTATTTCAGCACCAATTGTTAAAAAGACTATGCTCTCTGCATTGAATTTACTGGGCATTTGGTCAGAAATCAAAAGATCTAACGCAAGTCAATCTCTTCACTTTCTACTATGTTCCACTGATCTATTTGTCTATCTTTATGCCAATAAGACTGCCTTGACTACAGTATCTGAAAGTCAGGTAAACCTTCTTCAATACTTTGCCATATTGTCGGATAACATAGGATAACATGTTATGTAGAACTGCTCTATAATGCTATGTACACATGTTATTTAGAATAACTGAATTGCTACCTCCCTTTGAGAATGTCTATTTTTGTTCATCTACCTGCAGCATGTTTCCTGGACCAATGGAATATACCTGATTTAAAATGATGGCCTCCTGGTCTCTACATAATAAACTCTTTGGTACTTACTTTCCTAAGGTGCAAGATTCAAACAAATCTATTAGCACTAAGAAGTCAAAATATCAGAGTTGAGAGATAACACTAAAAAACAAGCCATCATTTCTTTGCTTATTAAGATTTTTATCAGAAAAAAAAACTGTAGTACATTTATACAATGGAATACTATGCAGCAGAAAGAAAGAAGGAAGTCCTATCTTTTGCAACAGCATGGATGAAACTAGAGAATATTGTGCTAAGTGAAATAAGCCAGTTAGTAAAATACTGTATATATCTCACTTATAAGAGGAATCTAATGAAAAAAATAAACCAATGAGCAAAACAGAACCAGAGACATGGGACTGTGAAACAGACTGACAATGGCCAGGGGGTGGGAAGAAGGGACTAGTCAAGAAACAGGTATAACTGGCCCATGGATGTAGCCAACAAGGTGCAGACTGACTGTAGGAGGGGGAGGGGTTAGCTGGGTGGAAAAGAGCAAAAGAGGAAAAATTGGGACAACTGTAATAGAATAACAATAAAGAAAGGTTTTATCAGGAAAATAATGAGGCTCTAAAACTGACTAATATTCAAAAAGATACTACTTATATTCATACTCTTGTTCAAAATATTCTCATAATGGCTATTACCTATTTATCACCTTAGTTATTTTGAAAAGGTTTTTATAAATATACACTAACCTATATTACCAAGTAAATATTTAAAGGAAAACACCCCCAGCACATTTTATAAATAAATGAAAATATGAGTAGGTTATATAGTTACTGGGTAGTTGTAAAAAGCTATCTGGCAAGAATGAGAAGTGTCTATGTAAAAAGAAGAAATCTCTAAGTCAATAGAATACTAGACTGGGTAAGCAAGGAAATGCTATGTTTGGTAAGTAGCCTTACAGAAGTTCAGTATATGTGTAACTTAAACATTAAGAAAACAAAAGAGAAAATCAGTACATTTTACGTTAAAAAGGAAATAAAGCACTGTTAAGAAAGTAATTGTACCTGATCATCATTTTCATCTGAAAAGGTTATTGATGTAAGCTTGTAGTTATTCTTCAATAAAAATTCATTGACTAAGAAGTTTAGAGCTCTCTTTTCAAGAGGTTTGATTGGCTCCTGGAGGCAAAATAAGATAAAATACCATAAGTTTTCCTCCTTTAATACATACGCTGCCATTTTATGTGGAAGGTAGTTTTGTACCTGTCAGTCACCTACCTGAATTTCAGGACTCGATTTGTAATTTTTTCGTTCCTGTAAAGGAACTTCATGTTCTGGTGGAAGAAAATGTACACAATATTTTACTATTTTACATTTGAAAGTATCTCAGCTACTTCTACATTGTCAAAGGAGGAAAAGTCTCAAAAAAAATTTTATGTATACCACCTGCAGCCTTTGTCAGGTTGGCTCGGAGGGCCTGAATGGTCTCCTTGGCTTTCCGTAGTTCAAACTCCAGGACTGGACAGGGATTTGGAATAAACACACACAGGCATCCAACCAAGAAAAGGGAAACAAAAATAAAAAAATAAAAAGCAAGGATGGGTATGAAAAAAAAATACAATTTGCATTGAAAACAGAAAGCATGCAATCTTTATGAAACTTGTGAACGCATGCAGCAGAGTTGACTGGCAAGCAAACTGGTGAATGTCTTCTGTAGTTTTAGCATTCAGGGGATTATTGATAAAATGTTCTAGCTGTCTGACAAGGAAGAGCGCTATTTAAAAATAAAGTCTATGGCATACTGTCATCTGGGTAAATGAAAATACTGGTAATCTGGGTGCTTCTCTTACATTCATTCTAGGAAAGGAAATGCAATGCAATGCTCTCAGGTATATAATTTTAGGGGAAAGGATAAAAGTTAGAGGAGGTCCAAGCAAATATACTTAAAGAAAACCCTAGGATTAAAAAGTAAAAGGTATTTTTAAATGCATTATCTAGAATAATGTTATAAATCAATATACAAAAATGTTAGTGGATATAGCCCTTCACCAAGATGTTGAAGGAATATAGTTTAATTACAAATGATGGGAAAGCCTATAAATTTTTCCATACACAAGCAGATGTTTTTTGATGAACAAGCCTAGCTATGTTAACTATATATCCTTTGATAAAAGTTACTGAGGGTTTACTTTAAGCCAAAGGGTAGAAATAGTTTGTCTTTTAATTTCTAATTAAGATCATTCTAAATCAAAAGATTATATACAATTCTAAGACTGTAGTTATCTACAAATACTAATTTAAATTATTCAGAATTTTTAAGTTTCTGATAATGCTTCAAATATTTTTTATAGTAAAAGGTACTAATGAAACACAAAAGTTTTTCCTTTTAGCACTATCTGATTAGAAGATAAACATTAATACTGAGGAAACACTTTAATAAGCTTTAAAAAATGTTTTATTGATCAAGATTTAACTATGCATCTTAGCTGGGAATTTTATTAAAATATATAAAAACTGCTCTAAAATATAACTTAAGCCATTTCAGTAAAATAAACCTCTAGGAAAACTAAGTCATCTTTGTCACAATTAAATATTTAAAAAATTATATTATTTAAATATTTCTGCATGAAAAATAGCAAATTAAAAAAATTTAATATGCAATTTTCCTGATTAATAAACAGAAAAATGATGGCAGATGAGATGCTATCAGAGACAACAAAGCTATAAAAATATATGGAAAAATGGATTCACTCAGTTTGCATATTTTCATTGAAAAACTTAAGATATGACTGAATCACATCTAGTGCATGAAAGCCAATTATTTTGATGCACAGAACTTCATGGCAACCACATGGAAGCACAACTCAAAATCAGATGACATGTATGCACTATTTCTTTTTGGGTAGTCAGCAATGCTGATCTGCAAACATTTCTGTGCAACAAAGTCAAAATAGTTTCCTTAAAACTGATGTTTCTGGAAACTCTTTAAGAGTCTGTGTTTAAAGTTAAAGTGCACACATTTAGTGTGTAAGTACAGAATAGGTTTACTTTTTTCTTTCTAAATTTGAAACCCAAGGTAATTGATTTTGATTTAAAAATGCTTACTATACCTCAAGTAAAATGAGTACACATATTATGCTTTCATTTTCACAACTTACTAAGTAGGACATATTTACAGAACAATTGCAGATCAGAAATGCCCTGCACTAGAGACAGAAATATGGAAAAAGAAAAAATGGTTAAAACACAAACTGAAAAACTCAAATTCAACTGGTGCAAGTTTAGGTGACCAAGAGCAAAACACTGAATGATCAGGGGCACAGAAAGCCAGAAAAACCCATGTCAGACGGCAAGAATTTAGATTTTTATGCACATCTACATGTATACCGCCAAAATGTCATTAAAAGTTACCAAAGCTTTGTAAAAGACAGTGCTTATCCAAAATGAATTCACTCTGCTGCATGTTTCTTAATGTACAATATATACTTTAAAAGACAGAGGCATATCTTGGAAGCTATAGTGTATCTCTAAAGGCATTGTATGATCAATTAACTGCAGTTACGTGAGAAAGTTCACAAGAATGGTCTGAACAGCTATACTTACACACACATGAATCTGTCTCTTCTTTATTAAAAAATATTGGCTTAAAGCTCAAAATTAACTATCATGTAAAAAGATACACTTTAACCAACAACCTTTAAAATTTTTAAAAATATAATTTCTAATAAAAATGCGGGAGGATGTGTATGTTTTTACAGAACCAAGGTAGGTTCTGTAGACCTACCAAGGTTCCTACCTAGGAACCAAGGACCAATCTGCTTACTCTGCTATCACAATCCTCTAGAAGCTCAACATTGTTGAACACAATTTTATTGGAACGAAAGTAGTAACTGCAAAGATGCAGGTATATTCTAATAATGTATATTACAATCTTACCAAAATATTAAGTCAGTATAAGCAACTCCAGATTAGTTGAAAGTTATTTCCCAACCAGGGTTGGATGATCCTGGTATAATGGCAGAGGTACTTGGGTGCTAAGAGATCAGAGGGGCTTAAGATGTAAAACTGACCGTGCAAACACCACAGGTGAAATGGTAAATTTCACAGCAGAAAAAAATGTCAATCCTCTGATGCCCTAGCTTAATATATACATTGATATTATCTTGAGATATTTGTTAGTCTTAGTTCATTTTGGCACAAAGCTCAAAATATTATTTTGGAAGACCTTTTGCATAACATTGATCAGTTAAGTGCTTTTTTATTCCCGTTCCTGTTCACTGTTGAAGAGTTCGACTCAGTGGGGCAGAGTCGAGAACCTTGCCGTCTCATGGTAGACATAAAATTGTCTTCTTTCAAGTACTGGATTTTGTTTTTCTTCTGAATATAAAGTAATCTGACTTCATGGGATACTTACTATCCCATGAATATTTCTAGGAAAAGGAAAAATTCTCTTAGGACTATGAGTTAGAATAAAAATCTATTCCTAAAATAATATTAAAATCCCTAAACAGTACCATCAGCACCCTTCCTGGGGTTAGAGAATTAAGACCAACATAGTCCTATTACGCAGACTTGGTAGAGAGTGAGAAATAAATGAATGGACGCAAGATGCCATTTCCACAGTTGGGAGACATTTAGTTTTTTACAGTCATTATATTGGGGAAAAATAACCTTCCCGAAGACTTAAAAGAAAGAAAGTCTCCCCATTACCGTTCCTCCTGCTCAGGTTCTCTTATACAGATCCCCCTATCACTCATCTCCAAGTCGGTGTTTCTCAGGGAGTCATCCTTGGTCCTTCTACACACTCCACTGGGATGATACTCACAACCTCTGAAGACTCAGCCATTTTTCACCATTTCCCCATGATAAGGACCTACCTAATGATCATCTGGATAGGCCCACTTGGATGCTAAGTTGTGAATTCAATACTATTTAAATGAATTTCACCATCTTCCTCTCAGATCTGCTTTCCTTCCTCCTCCTTCGGTCTCTGTTAATGGTACCACTATCTACCCAGGTGACCCAACAGGAAACCTGGGGTGTACTCTTCACTTATCCCTTAGGCTCACTGCCACATAAACTACATGTCCCAGCCATGATTCCAACCCTGAGGTATCCTCTAAATAACCACTCATCTCAGGTTTCTCTGTAACTCTCCTAGTCCCAACCTTTATGACTTACCTTATGAATTCTAACTGCCTACAATCATATTAAAGACTTGTTGCCTTTAAAGTCTTGTTTGACCATTATCTTATTTTATTTTTAAATTTTATTGTTGTTGTATTACATCCATTCCCTTTTTGCTCCCCTCTGTCCCCCTCCCCACCCACCCATTCCCCCCAAAGTCAATCCCACCTGTTGTCCATGTCCATGGTTCCTTTATACTAGGTTCTTGCCTAAGCTGCTCCCCTTCCTTGCCCATTATCTTATTTTAAATCATACAAAATCGTAAGATTGAAGTAAGGTTCAAACTAAGAAAAAATAGAAGTATTACACTAGGGAAATATACATATTATATATATTTATATAATAAAAAGACAAGCAGGATTATTGAATCCTGGGAAAGCTGGATATGTATGTTGCAGACCAACAGCTGAGAAATGAAAGGCTGTACCGATGCTGCTTCTTACCAGGGCACAGGGCCAGCGTGTCCCATGGGCAAAAATCTGAATGCTATTTTAGAATGTCTAATAGATTACCTAAGCTTTATAAAGGCTCCATACGTCTATTTTGCTGACTGTTGTTCCCAGAACAGCATAACATCTTGACTACAGAGTAAGCACTCAAATATTAGTTGAATGAATGAGAATACTACTTGATACTCTCTGTAATAAATCTGAACCTTTCAGATCTTAACAGCATTGAGGGTCTTTCCTACAAATTAGTTTTTTGGAGTTCTCTGGATCCCAACATAAAACTTAAGGTGTGAACTAGAGAATACAATAATAAGTAGAGGTACGAGAACAAATAAAGTCAGACACTCTGATGCTAAAAGATGGATCATGTGAACCTTAGACAGATCCTGATAACTGTTTCCAGAGTACTATTTATTTGCATGAGTGATACAGTACATGTTTCAGTAGATATTCCTTGAGAGCAGAAACTATCTATTTCATGTTCTTATACCCAGTGCATAACCTAGTCCTAACACGTTGTAGATGCTCAAAATGCCTAAAATAAATTAAAGGGTGGCTTTCACACTACGAAGAGAACTTCAAAATTTAACAGGTACACAGAGCATGTGCTCAATAAATATTTCATTTACAGATCTCCTCCTTTTTGAAAGAACACCTATAGGGACCGAAAAAAGTTAGATTTTTAAATTTAGGAAAAAGACGGTAAGAATGACTCTGAAAACAAATGGAGTGTCTATTGTCTGATGAACAGTAACAGCTGATTAAATGTTGGAGCATACCCTACATGTGCGTGGTGGGCCATGAACTCAAGACCTGCACTGTCTACAACCTCCTCTGCCCAAGACTGGCATACAAAAATAACAGAGATTTTTGTTTTTCCTTTCTCAGTGAGGTTTACCTGTGATCCAATGGCAGATGGGAGGATAATTACCTTTTTGGATTACTGGTCTTTTGATAAAAACTTAAGTGACTACCAATAGTTAGCATAGAGTCAAAAATCTTCATGGAAACGGAAATTGTGATTAATTAAAACTGTTTGTAAAGTTTAACCCATATATCATACAGGTGATTCAGTAACAAGCTACATACAGTACAAGAGTACTAAGAGTCTGAAAGCTACTCTTTGAGAATATCATGTTTTTCTTTTCTCTTCCACTGAGGATGAAAGATAGCGTTTGTTTAGATATTAGCATCAGAGTAATCAAGAATTACTTTCGCTCCCTAATGTTAGCCACCGAGTACGATCCGTAGACTAAAAACAGAAGGTTAATTCCAGCGGCAGCAGACCAGAAAGCAGACGCCATCAGACCTTCCTGCTAAGAAGTGGCATTTCATTATTTCACAAGCCTGCTGCCCGAGGGGAACATCCTGTGACAGCTCCCGGACCAACCGCCCGACTGGGGAACCACTGACCTCAGCCTCACTCCCGGGCTGCATACCCACCCCAGCCCCTGCATCGGCCATCCACGGGGTGCAGGGGAGCTCGACTTCCCTTCTCTGGCCAACTCCCTTGTGCACAAGCTCCTCTCAAAAAACTCTATCTGCTTGAAGAAAAATAATACAATGTGAAAATTATAATGTATTTAAAACATTTGATTCTTAGTTTCTTGTTCACAGAATTTTCTTTCAAATCAACAATGCTTCCCCCTAATTAGAAATACTAAAATACCTAAATAATGAGAATAACCATGAGTCTCTTAAATTTGCCTAAATCTAAAATTTAGAATTTCAAATGCAAAAAAAGAAAAGAAGTATATGGCCAATTTCTGGGTAGAAGTTATTTTCTAAAATGGGACCACTTGAACAATAATACAATATATAAAAGTAGATACATCTTGATAAACTATAATACTATGTGTTGAATATTTAATATATCACATAAAATGTATAATGGCTAATATTTACTATGCAATTATATATAACATATGCTACTTACAATGAAATAATTAGGATAAATTAGTCCTAAATTATTCAAATAATTCCCATTTAAGTTTGTTACTTTTTAGATATTACTGATCAGATTTGCTGTTTTGAAACTTGTGTCGATTAATAATGCTGGTGAGAAATCATGATTTGTTACAGAGCCAGGTTAACCCCTCCACTGACAACCCCATTCAAATGGTACCGCTATTGCTTCTACTGCTGAATCTTCGCTTAGCTTCTGCTGAACGAGAACCAATCACATAATTTCCAACTCACATAATCCTCTGAGGTTTTTAATATTCAATATCTTCATTCTTAAGCAATGACTACAAACCATACACTACAGTGTCATTCAGGTCAAGCCTTGTCCTGCATGCTAGGAGGTGGCATGTGGTACAGTGAAAACTGGGCTCTGCATTTGAACCCCAGTTCTGCCACTGAAGTCCTAACTAACCCCTCTGAGTGCCTCAGCTTCCTGGGGAGGATGATGATAATTTTACACCATTCAGGGCTGTGTTTAGAATGCAGCAAGCGCTAAGTGAAAATCAGCAGTCACTTTTATGCAAAAGACCATGACAGGTAAACATTTGGGAGGTTTTAACAAGCCTGTCCCAGTAAATGGAAGAAATATTCAACAGCGTTGGTCAAGAGAAGAATCCCCATTTATGGGTGCTCACTGACTCCACAGGCTCTGTCTGTCCCATGTGACATCTCTCTTGCTCCAGGAGTGCCCACCATTGTGGTGATCAAAACACTTCACTGGCATCTGGCCTGCTATCCCCATCTCTGTCTGAGTCACTGTCCTAGGAAACCTACAATTCCTACAAAGTTCTAGAGAATGACTTCAGTGACAGAGAGCCAGAGTCTTGAGACACTAGAAAGGTGCCAGACATTTGACACTTAAAGAGCCAGCACTGCTACACTGGTAATTCCAGGGAGGACCCCCAGCAGAATACAATTGGCAGAATAGGGATGCAAACTAGTCTTCTGAAGTCTCAAAGGATCCAATGGTGGGAGGGTGGGGAAGGGGAGGAGCCTAGAACGAGTAACCAAGCAATGAGAAGAATGTTGTTGGTCTCACTGGAGGACCCTGTTATACCAAGCATTAACTGTTACTTTTCTGGATCATAGGAAAGCCAAAAGTTTCTGGAGAGATGCTGTGATGGTTAGGGGATACCTGGGAAACTCAATACAAAGTTTTATTCAACAACCAGCATGGAAGCATTTCAACCAATTTTAATGGCGCTGTTGGTATACAACATCTGAGTATCAGCCCTGGTTTGGGAAATCAAAGGAATGTGAAGGCCAAGTTCTAAACTTTGTACTACACTATGGCTAACTTAAAGCTATTCTACACCAGTTTTATCACTACATTATTGTAAACTATTGTCTATAAGAACTCAGCAAATTGTAGTGTGCATAGTCAGATACTCCCAGGAACACTGGAAGAGGAAGTGAGAGGTTGACATAGTCCCTGGAGCCAATAAATTAGTAAAATAACTTTGCATAATAATCATATAATTATATTAACATACCAAGTTGTAGAAGAAAAAGAATTCCTCATTTTATTATTTTTGGAATGTCAAAGAATCCAAATCTATCTTTATAATCGTACTCACCTGCCACTCTCTCATCTGTTTCCCTGTTACCATCATCTGAATATCTTGCAAAGTCTAAAGAATCAAGAGTACTGATGCTCCCAGCTCTATCTGTAATAAAGAGAAAAATGAAAGAATTAACAGATTTATTTATCAAAATAAGGTCCTAGAAAACAAGAAATTGATTTCCAGTTAATAAAACTATTATTAAAACTATTATTATTCATTATATCCAGTTAATAAAACTATGACCCTAAGATCTAGGAATTCTATTAAAGCAATAAAATAAGGTAAAAATGTTCACACCAATCAAACTACTCCAAAAATACTCTCAAATTTCCCTGCCCAAATTTCTGGCTAACTCCTGAACAGAGCATACTGCAGCCAGCCAATAGAGAAGAGAAGGGAAGAGAAGAGAAGAGAAAGTTTTGAGCCGCTGCCCAAAGGTTTGCAGATTGAATTCAACAAGATAACCTCTTACTAAAAAAATACATATATAAACAAAGTTTGAAAACACAGAACAGAATCCTGTCTTCGTAACAACATACACATTGTCCACCATAGTCCAAAATTACTTGATATACAACAACTAGTAAAATGTGACTCAGTTTCAAGAGGAAATACTATCAATAGGGAACAATCCCGAAATAATCCAGATGTTAGAATGAGTAGACCAACATTTAAAAATAACTATTATAGTTATGCTCAGAGAAGTAAAGGAATACATGCACACAATGAATGAAAGGAGAGGAAATCTCAGCAGAAAAAAAAGACTGTAAAAAAAATAGTGGAAATTCTAGAACTGAAAAATGTATCATTAGGCAATTGCATCCATGTGCGAGCATCACAGAGCAACTGCTCCCAGGCTACACCCCTATACAGCAGGTTACTGTACCAAATCAAGTAGGAGAAGACAAAGATCAAAAGTCATGGTAAACACAAGATGAATGAGGCTAGTGCTAGTGTAACATGGAGCACTGTTTTATAGCAAAGTTGTTTTCACAAGCAGAAAGTATACTTTCAAATAAGGATAAAAAACGTAGTAAATACGTAAACTAGTAACAACCATTTATCATCATCAAACATTAGGTACTATACATAATGACACATTTATATTTTATATGATTTGCGGTACAGGCTTTTTATACCAGAATCACCAGAAACACATGAGTAATGAGCTTCTGCATTATAATGGCTATGAATTCTTCAAGTGTTGGGTTGTTATAAATACCTATTGTTGTTTCACTGTAGAGGAAACTTAAAAACTAGATTCAACTATTCAAATTAGAAAAAGATTTATTAAACTTCACTTACTATCTGAAAATACTTAATACCCTATTATCATTTGTCAGGTACCATTTTAAGTGCAGAGGATTGTGTCAGCAAGACGGACAAGGTGCCCTTTCTTAGAGAATATTTTTGTGAGAAAGAGTAGTAATTACGTGAAAGAAAATCAGATAATGATCAGAACGGTATAAAGAAACTAAAAGAAGACAAAACCGGAAGGGCAGGTAATTGCAGTTTGAAAAGCCCTTCTGAAAAGGGGAGACTGCCAAGAGGTAAAGAGTTCAGGCAAACCAGAACGATACAGACCAGGGCAAATCATTCGAAAACCATTGCAAACAGTTGGATTTTACCTCCAAGCATAATGGAAGACAACAACAACAACAACAACAACAACACACACACACATTTAGAAAATCATTTAAGAAAAGTGTTTAGTAAAGCCCAGTTAAGCATTCAAATCAGGCAGGCGAGAGCTGGTCGGATTGGGACTGTGAGAAGGGGTCAGATTTGGGTTATTTTTGACTATAGAACTAACAAGTCCTGGTAGAGAAATGAAGGTGGGTTTAAGTTAGAAACTACAAGATGATTCTGAAACACTTCACTTATTGAATTTGTATCATGGGGTGTGAAAGGTGAATGGGGAGGCTGAGGAGCTTTCGTCTTAAGTGCACGGTAGTGAAGGGCAGTCCTTGCAGTGCCGGACTGTCCCTAAACAGCACCCTTGGTGCCACTGTTCTCACTTCCATAAAGAAACCGAGCTGATACTTACTAAGGGCGCTTAGCTAGATAATACAAAAAAAAGAAGGATAAATTAAAGGTCAGATCAACTCACTAAACAGGGCTACTTTACATAGTACTTTATAAGGCCTTCTATTTATACATCTTTTAAGTAGGTGACAATTTAAAATGATAGACTAGAATAAATCACCAGCTTATAAATATACCTGCCTAGTAAATTACTAATATGATCTATTATAAAATGGAGTTCCTAGATCAAACAGTGAAGGGAATACACACACACACACACACACACACACACGCAGTTATTTTTTTTTAATTAAGACATTAAGAAATAAGTTATTTTCCAGTATTATAACCTTAATTATTAAATTCTAAGAATCAGTAGATCCTGATCAGTGTTTAACTTTTTTCCTTCTTTACAGCCAACTTTTTCTTTCAGCATTTTGACAATTTTAAAACTTAAAAGTTGGGTCTATATATCCACCTATAGATTCTACAATTAACATTTTATTCTATTTGCTTTACTTCCTATCTGTAGATCTCTCCAATCCTTTCCATCCCAAAACTCATTTCATTTTTTAATGCACTTCAAAGGCAGTTGCAAATGTCAGCATATGTTTCTCAATACTTAGAACTCTTATTGTTACTTTTAAGGTAAAATGATAACCCAAATTCCTGTCAATGTATAGAGTGTTACTGTTCCTTTAGAAAGCTAATCCAACCATTTTTCTCCAATGTTTAGTACCACACCATAAATGAGAGCTTTTCCCTCTAATATAATATACATATTATGAATAATATAAAAATAAAGGTATCTAGATATAAATATATAAAAATAAGTTATCCAGAAAACTAGATAACTATTCCAATTTCAATAAAACTGGGGATAAATTCAGATATCATCAAAGTTTTCATTAAAAGAATTTTTAGGTATCCTTTTCAAACTCTTTACCATATCTAAGTATGTATACATATAATTTGTATGTTTTTTTTTAAGATTTTTAAAAATTATTTTTCAGAGAGAGGGGAAGGGAGAGAGGCAGAGAGGGAGAGAAACATCAATGTATGATTGCCTTTCACCTGCCTCCAGCTATGGATCTGGCTGGAGACCTGGCTTGCAACCTGGTTATGTTGCCCTGGCTGGGAATCGAACCAGTGACCTTTAGGTTGTATCTTGTTTTTAAAAAATAAAGCTTATACAGTGAAAATCTCCCATATCATAAGGCTATTGATGCATATTTCTTAAATTGCTTTCTAAAATAAGTATACACAGCAATCTGAGTTCCATCAGGAACATATAATAGCTGTTGCCAATTTTTAATCTCACCAATTTAACATACTATACAGTTATATCTTAATTAGGCATCTTTTTGATTCTTTACAAAATATATTGGCCATCTACCTTTTGGGGTGTGTGTGAATTTTCTATTCACATTCTTTGACCATGTATGAACACCCTGACTTTCCTGATATATTCGTTTATCTGGCCATTACTGCCCTAACCAGAAACTCCACTTCAGCACCTTATTCTCTGTTCTTAGTCACATGTCTTGGCTATTCATTAGCTACTCTGATTTCTCTAACCTTTGTATTAGAGCATGTACAACAAAGAGAATGAACTTTTATCTGCCAATATTCGGATATTGTAATAACATGCACCTCGCTATTTTAGTCCTGATTTTCTCAGAATGTTATTGATGTTGTTGTGTGATTTCAGATAGTTTTCTTTTATTATGTTAAGTATCCATCGGTTAGTTTTCTAATATTTCTTCCTCTTCCTCCTTGTAATATTTTTAATTATACATGATGGCATAGGCTACAGCCTATTTGATTACTATACATTATTCCTCCGTTACGCTCTGAAAGAAATCATCTATGCAATAGGGAAAGTCCTTGGGGAAAGTAATTTTATTAAACACAGTTTAATATATTGAAAAATACATTCTAAATTTTTTTAGTCCCAAACCAATGACTTTATATTCTCCAAGAAAGAAAGCTGATACTTTTTAAATAACAATAACTATGATGTAATAAACTTAATGCCATAATTTATTAAAATGTATTCCACCATGTCAGAAGAAATAATTATTTATGGGATTTTTATTGGACTAACCTACAACAGACTTTGTAAATAAAATGTACTTTGGATTTTAAGACTAATATAAAGTAATACTGTAGCTCCAAAATAAATGTTTCTTTAGGAGAAGCTGTAATTTTTTTTCCAGGGCACGCAAATGCCTTTCCAAATACTCTAATTTGCTAATATGAAATATATCAGCATTTCTTCAAATTCCAGGATTATGTAACTTCTTAATAATAATTCATTTCATAACTCAGAAATGAATGATGAAGGACTTTTCATCACAGTTTGAAAACTGGTAAAAAGTGTATGCAAGTTTTATTAAGTCTGAAAACTAAATGCATTATATACACAGTTCGACTACAAGACATGTAGATTCATTTTATAAATCACATATTTAAGTAGTCTTATTTACATTTACCTTTAATATTTTAGTACTGATGACAGAATGAACTTTTGTAAGTTAAAAAAATTAGTCTCAGACCCTGAAAAGTTATCTTTTACTTAAATTATATAACACTTTAGCCCTGGCTGGTGGCACAGTGGATAAGGCACTGGCCTGTGAACCCAAAGCTCACTGGTTCGATTCCCAGCCAAGGCACATAACCAGGTTGCAAGCTGGGTCTCCAGCCAGATCTGTGGCTGGAGGCAGGTGAAAGGCAACCATACATTGATATCTCTCTCCCTCTCTGCCCCTCTCCCTTCCCCTCTCTCTAAAGAGAAATAAAATCGAAAAACAAGCAAACAAATAAAATAACACTTTAAAAGTTAAATGTACCAGAAAAACTGTCCAGCTGCTGACTGGTAAAAAGTATTAATTAATTCAATTAAACATCTACTGAACAACCACTGTGTACCAGGTTACTGACAGAAAGGTACAGTAAAAGTTTTAAAGAGTAATTTTTAAAGAATGTATACATAATAAAAGTCCATATAGGTGTGTTGTGTATGCTTATATATGCATTATGTTTTATAAATATACACAATGAGTAGTTAGTAATAGTAATTGACTTGGAGGGGAATTAAAATATCTCACTACATACTCTGTACTGTTTGAATTTTTTTGTATGTGTTTCAATATCTTTCCTCTGAAGATATTTAATAAGTTTTATAAGAAGGGTGGTTTTATAATTAAAAAGTCTTGAAAGGACCCAATTCATAATTAAAGAATAAGAAGAGAAGTAGTATCAAGCAATTACCTTTAAAATTCTAATTCTTCCAGTAGAGGTCATTTATTAATTCACACCTAAAAAACCTCTGTCATGGTAAATAATAAAGAAAAATATAATATATAAAAAATATAATAAATTTACCTTACCATAAAACCTGAGGTTGTATATAAATATTTTATTATGCTATCCACTTAAATTAAAAATAACTCTTAGAGATCTGTCCATGGCAAAACGCACATTTATATTTTCTGATTCTCAGTTCTTCCCTAATGCTTGCACTCATTTCACAGACCTCTGTATTCAAAATATTTGGGAGTAAGGGGTAATCTTAGAGAAAGTCCAACCCTCTCATTTTTACAGATGAGCAAAACTGAACTACGTATTCATTCAAATTTACTAACCCTCTTCAGAGGAAAGATACTGAAGCAGAAAGGTAAGTCTTTGCCTTCAATAAACTCGTATAAACCACTGGAATTAAGTCACGTAACACAGATAACAAGGATTCAATCAGATCACTATATATTAAAGGCTAAATTAAATTAATCTGTGAGCAAGAGAGGATCGGATTCAAGTTTCCCAGCTGGCGGCCCATTTTTCTCGTCACAAGATTCCACAACGAGCTGAACTTCAAAGCCAAGAGACTTAAACAGACATTTTATTGACAAGCTATTCAGTTAAATTTCTATAATGCAGGATGATCGTACTATACGAATAGTTATTGGGTAAAGAGGAGGATTGTCATTAATAAGTTATCATGACACTTACCATTTTTGACCACTTTTTTCTCTGCCAGACACTCTTCACAGCTAATCTTATTTATTTAACCTTTGTAACAATCGTCTGTAAGAGGAGTTGCTACCATCTGGGTTTTACAGTAACGGAAACAGACCATCCACAGTTGCACAAGCAGGAAGTGTCAGCTAGAAACTTGAACTCAAGCTCTCTGCCGCCAAAATCGGAGCTTTGAACCACTAGTGCCCTTGAACAGAAGGTAAAAAAGCATGCCATCTCCTGGACTGCACTTAAGTTGGGCTTGATACAGGAACGGTCCCTAAACACCAACTTCCACTCCTCTTGGCTCAGGCGGCGCTAAGAGAACAGGCTACCCAGCAACAAGGCTAATTTTCAAATTAGGAACATTTCAAGCTGATATACTTCTAGAATCCTATTACCTAAAGATCATTTCTCTCACGTAGCTTCACCATTTATTAAAAGCTTGTTTGCCAGGCACATTAGGCACTGATGAGACCGTCTAAGACCCTGCCCTCTCTTCTTCAGTCTCGAAGTTTTGCTGCATGGTTACATCTAAGTTTCTAGTCTAGTGGTGGAGCTTATGATTAAGTCTCCAGGAGGGAAACTATACGGGTGTCGCCTTCTTCCAGATTTTCTTGCCCATTATTTCAGAAATCCCTAGCCATCAGAAATGATGCTTGTTTGTTTCTGAAACCGGCCCGTCCTGTTGTAGGTGGGTACCATGGCTCAAGGTAGTGCCACCACAGGTTTACTTTATTCTAACCGCCTCTCAGGCTCTGTTCTTGCATGTGGTGCCATGGGTCAGGCCTTCAGCTCACATCTGCACTGCCAGTTGTACTCTCTCTATTAACGGGTGTCTTCAATCTCTCAATCCTTATTCTTACTATGTTTTAAAATCTGTTTGTTTCTGTTACTCCAACTTTTAAAACCTTTTCAAATTACTTCCTCCAGTTGGAAGCAACTGTTTTTCCAACTCCCCCTTTTTTTGGTTGTTAAAAAAATTGTGTATTGTAGGAAGAAGAAAAGCATAAACCTGTTTAGGAGTTTTAATTTCCCCCCATTTTTGTGAAGTATATGAAAAACTGTTTAAAAATATTTTATTACGAATATGTGTAATAAAGTTCTCCCAATGACTTTGCTTCTTCATGCCTTTCAGCTATGCTGTCTGTATTCATAACCTTTGCTGTACTCACAGTGTTTACTCATGTCCCGTGAACATGTTTTATATTTCCGTGGCTCAGTGTCTTTGTCCATATTAATTTTTTTTCTCCTCGAATGCTTATTCTGTCCTCCTTTTCTTTTTTCCAGATCCTGTGTATCCCTAAATGAAGGTCCAGTTTATTTTTCTTCCTCTCCCTGAAGCTTCTCCAGCCATAGTAATCATAGTGTTATTAAGTCCTCTAAACTTTATAAATATATATATCTATATATATATACACACACATGCACACACACAGTTTCCATGTTACACACACACACACACACATCTATTTATGTATCTATTTGTCTCTAACACTTAACAGAAATTCATTATATAGAGACTTGTGAATAACGCAGTACGTATGTAACCATTAGTTTATGAGCAAAGAATAACAGGTTTTGCTGGGGTTTTTTTTCCCCTACTAGATGATATATGAGATACTGATATTTAATAAGGTAACAGAAAAAGTAGGAAACAAGCCAGACGCCCATGAAGAAATAACTTGTTATGCAAAATATAACCTGTGTTCACGCACCAGAGAGAAGATGGTATTTATTCCATGCCCTCAACACTCCAAGCTTTATGCGCACTGCACAGGTTAGGCACCAATAACAGTGGAGCAGTAGCGTTCATTTCCATCATAAATTTTTCTTGCTAATTTTGACACAGTACAGTACGTACTATTTTAATTGCTTTTAAAAAAGAAAAGAACAGGCGCTGGCTGGTGTGGCTCAGGGGACTGAGTGTTGGTCTGTGAACTGAAAGGTCACTGATTCCATTCCCAGTCAAGGCAAAACGCCTGGGTCGTGGGCCAGGTCCCCACCTGAGGGCGAGTGAAAGGCAACCAATTCATGTACCTCTGACACACTGATAGTTTCTCTTCTTCTCTTTCTCCCTTCCTTCCCCTCATTCTAAAAATAAATAAATAAAATCTTCAAAAAATAAAGGACAAAGGACAATACGATGTAACAACCATCCAATATAACCTATTAACATTTTTCAAATTTCAAAATGTAAAAAAATAAAACATTCATGTCCCTAGTACTTCTCCCCTCAAAGGCAATCACAAGACTACTATCATTTACTATAGCAGTGCGCAATGAGGGATGTTAACTAAACTTGTGGTAATCATTTTGCAATATATACATATATCAATCATTATGTTGTATACCTAAAACTAATATAATGCTTACATTAATTATATTTCAAAAAGTTGCGTCCAAAATTTGGCCAAATAGCAGAACACTAACTATCAACAAGTAGGCACTGAGTATCAATAATTCAGAAACTGTAGTCCTGACTGGTGTGGCTCATGTGATTGGGCGTCTGCTGACCCACAAAGTGAAAGGTCGCAGGTTTGATTCCTGGTCAGGGCATGTGCCCAGGCTGCAGGCTTGGTCCTGCTCATGGCTCCCAAGAGAGGCAACCCACTCAAGAGGGAACCAACCGAGATTTCACTCCTTCTCTTTACCCCTCCCTTCCCTTCTCACTAAATATAAATAAAAAGTTTAAAAATTATTTAGAAACTGTAATTAACCATCAACTCTACTTATTGGTAAAAGCTAGTAAAAACACTACCTATCAGGAAAAAAAATTGGCTGCAATATAAGGATGGGGCAAAAGTTGGTTTACAATTTGAGTAAGCAAAATCGTTTTTTTTTTCTGGTATTATTACTTATTAGTTATTGTATTATTTTCCATGTAAACAACTGTAAACCTACTTTTGTCCCACCCTGTATAAGCCCTTTTCAAATGATATTTGTAAATTAGATTTACCAGTATATTTTTAGACCACAGTAAATGTTCTTTTTCAGTTGATCATCACACAATCATGATAGGGAACACTGTTGAAAACCATTAAAAAAATATATTGTAACCAAATTTAGTTTTAGATAAAAAAATACTAATGAACAAAATGAAAATACATCAATTTCTGAAAGTTTTTATTGCAGGCAAGTTTCTTAAAAAACAAACAAGCATACACTCTGGAGATCACACCTAACTTTGTTTAAACATCATAAAGTATTGATTTTAATTTTCGACAGAAATAAGGGCTGTTTTCCCTGAACAATACCCCTATCTTGCTTCCTTTTAGCCAAAGTACCACAATGGCTTAAAACATCAACCTGCATTTTCACAACTACCCAAATGGAGACACTATATTGAGTGGAGAACCAGATAAGGGTACGCATGTTTCCAAAAGATGTTTTAAACGAGGCAAAATATAAAATAAATATTATCTTTTCTCTAACCGCACTTCCTTTTCCTTTCCTCACTCAGGATAAGAGAGTCTAAATTTGGCCAAATAATAAAGTTACTATTTAGTCAAACTTCCACCTATCCCTGCTGGTTAAATTAAAGCCTTACTTTATGCACAAGGGACATTTCATTACCGTAACAGGGAATGATTTTTCTTATCTGAATGTTTATGCCATTATCTGTACTAAGAAGACTATTTGATATAGTTCTTTTATGTGCGTGTCTTGCCTCTCCATCAAGAACATGCATGGAACACCTTCTGGATCCCAGTCCAGGCCAGGTAGCTCGGTTGGTTAGAGTTGTCCAAGGCTGCAGGTCCCATCTCTGGTCGGGGCACATACAAGAATCAACCAGTGAATGCATCAATAAGTGGAACATCAAACTGACGTTTCTCTCTCTCCCCACCTTCTTCTCTCTCTCTAAAATCAATTAAAACAAAACAAAACAAAACAAAACTACAACCCATCTTTTGGATCTCTACAAACAATCCTTAATTGATGACACAATTTAAGAAATATATTGATCAATGTAAAATATTGAACACCAACTATGTTCAGGTCACTGTGTCAAGCAGTGAAACTATCTGAATAAATTTCTACAAGAATTAGTAATCTTGAAAGTACTAGAAAGGTACAGGCAAGAAAAAGACAAGTTATACAATAAATATATTTAAGAATATATGAGTATATAGTCCAGACAATAGTGGAAAGTTTCATTCAGCTAAAAGCAGCAAACCTAGTACTAGTAGCTTTTGGAAATCTTCTGTTGGTATTTCTCTCTCAGAAACCACAGGAAGCACTAAACCCAATTCCAAGCTAACAGGTAGTTAAGTACTTTGTAAAATGGAAGAGAAGGGCTCTTTGGAAGACTGTAATTATGGCATATTAGCACTGATGATACTAAAAGAGGAACAGTGAGCACAATGAGATATTCCGAGAAAAAGTAGGTAGGATCATGAAACAGAAAATGTAAAAGAGGATGATGACTCAAAGAGACTGCAGGCTCACAAGTCAAATGATCACATTAGGACACAAAGAGCATGAATCATTAAAAAAAAAAAAAAAAAGGGATTAATTGGACATGATGAAATTAAAACTTTTGTTCTTAAGACTTAAAAACTGAAAAGACAAAGCATACTGGGAAACAATATTTTCAAAACATGTATTGATAAAGGGCTTGAGTCCGTAATATGTAAATTACTACAACTCAATGAGACCAAAAAACAGACAAACAAATAAAACGAAGCACTCTACTTTTAAAAGTCAGGGAAAATTCTGTAGCTGGAGGCAGATGAAAGGCAACAATACATTGGTCTTTCTCTCCCTTTCTTCCTCTCTCCCTAACCTTCTCTCTAAAAAAAAAAAAGTTGGGGAAAAAAAAGACATGAACAGACATTTCACAAAAGCAAATATACTAATGGCAACAAGCTCACAAGCACCTCTAGTCCTCAGGAGAATAAAAATTAACTACAATGAGACACCACAACACTCTCACTAGATTATAAGCCTGAAAATACCAAGTGTTTGGGGATGTAGTATATAATCAAAACCTTCATACATTGGTGATAGGAATTTTAAATGCTACGACCACTTTGGAAAACAGTTTGACAGTTTCTTATAAACTTACCTATATCCTACCTACATAATGCAGCAAGTCTATTCCTAAATGTTACCCAAAAGGAGAAAACAAAAACAAAAAACATTACATCCATGCAAAATTTATACTAACACGTTCATGACAGCTTTATTCATATAGCCCAAAACTTAAAATACACATACACAAATGTCTAACACAAGGATGGGTAAACCACAAAAAGAATGAACTACTCATACACATAAAAACATGGATAAATTTTAAAACCATGTTATGCAAAAGAAGCCAGAGAGAAAAGAATATGTACTTCATGTTTCCATTTATATGCAATTCTAGAACAGGCAAAACTTATGCACAGAAATGGTCCTCAGCCAGGAGGTTGGGGCCTGGGCTCTCTGGACAATGTAGAGACTGTCAGGTGTTATAGTTGAGGTTGTGGGTGGGTTGGAGGTGGCTGCTACTGGGATCTATCTAGGGCACAGAGGCCAGGAATGCTGTTCAACATCCTGTGTGTGTCTCCAGTATCTAAAACATGTGCAAATAAATGAGGATAGGAGAAAAGCAGAGATGCAAATGAATATTTGATTGTATTTAAACTGTGATTATCTTATCACAGGACTTGTTATTTCAAAAAACTATAAAAATGTATATGCAAAGGCAATTAAAAGAAATTTGTACCCTAAAACACTGTTAAAGTACTTAGTCTTTATTTAAATAAATTATATTTAAATATATATATATAATATATATATAATAAATATATATATTATATAATATATAATAAATATATATATATTTATATATTTATATATTTAAATAAATTATAAACAACTGTTTCTACACAAAAAGTTCTTAACAGAAATTTCCACTATAAACAGTGCTATCAAGCCGTAATAAGGTAGGCTGAAAAGGTTAAGAAATTCTTTGCAATTAAATAAAGTTATCAAGCAAGAATAAGACATTACGGCATATTAATAAAACAGATGTAATTCAGTTTTGTTCCATGGGCATAAGGACTGTACAGAATGTAAGACTATAAAAATGTCCCTGAAGAAGTGACTATCTACTAGAGAAAACTGCTGCTGCTGACAAATCAGGTACAAAACTGTTAACTATAGGCTGAAGTTTGAAAAAAGGTCACACCTAAGTAAGCATGGGAAGAATGGGAAGTATTTACAAAGATGTCATCCGCACTGCTGGGTCTGGAGGAAGCAGTAGAGCTTCTCAGGTGAAAATCAGTATTAGATAACTTCGGAATCTTTCAACAAACCAAAGACCCCCAAAATCTCGCTATGCTGCTCTGTTGCATGTTATAGTCTTAAAAGGCCAGCAATGAGGAATCTCTGAAGAGGAAGATGGTTCTGCACTGAAGAGTATGGAAGTCACACGAACGGAGGAAACACCGTATCCTGCAGGGACATCTGTTTAGGATTCACCTCGACAGAAAACGCACCCTTTGCACTTCCCACTACATCAAGACAAGCTACACTGGGGTTTGTCTATACAGAGACAGAAAACAAACAATGAGGCTGCACGTCTAACTCCTGTTAGTAAGTTCCAGGTGTTCTCATCTAACACGCTAACATATCTCATGCCTTTAAGGAAGGGAAAACCTAAGATGCCTCCCAAAAGGAGATACTGGGAATCCCATCTACACCCCCTGGACAGTCCTTTTCAAGCCACAAGAATCACTTAGAAATAGTATATGGTGCATGGTGCGCCTGATTGCGCTGTGCTGCTCAAGATGTTTTTAACAAGGTAGAAAAGTCAATTCTTCATTTATGCAGAACACAAAAACTGCGGTGGGACCACGAGACGGGGCAGAACTTCCCTACTCGGCTCCTTAGATTTCCTGTAATTTTGGAAACTACTGAAATGAAGGCATCAAAATGGAATTACATTGACTATATTTAAACACAACCTATTTTATGCCATTGCCCCCCCCCCGCCCTTTAATTTTTTGAGTGAGAAAGTCGTCCCAAAGACAAAAGGTCTCGAGTGGATCTGACTTTGAGGACAGAACATTTCCTATTCTTGGACTGAATTACTGCGAACCATTGAAGAAGCACGCTTTCCCGACAGTGGCGATTCAGGAAATTGGAGAAAAAGGAAAAACGATGAAAGCGATAAGCCAGTCTGCAAGGGAGCCGCTAGGAGTCCTGCAGAAGCCAGCAGACTAGCAACGCTGGATACTGTTATGGAGAACCGATACCAACAGGGGAGCCAGGAGCCCGCGCAAGTCCAGCCCAGGGGGAGAGGCAGGCGGGGGAGAAGCAGCCACCGTTTGATCTCTCTGCTTCCACCGCCAAGGACCCCCACCCGGTGCAACTGTCCCCGCAACGTGTTCCCGACACTCAGTACCCGCCCAGAAACGCCGCCCCTCCAATCCTAACACCCCGGGAGCGACAGGCCGCGTTCACTTACTGAGCTGGCCCCCGCCCGACGTCATGCTCGGCTCCCGACCTCCTGCACCTCCGACGCCGACGGCTCCCGGGATCCCCGGCGCCCCCATCCCCGGCGGGGTCCCGCTCTGCCTCTCGAAGTTGCCCGGGTTGGAGAAGTAGTCGCGCAGCCGAGGCAGCTCGCGGCCGCTCTCCAGCAGCTCGGTGTGCAGCTCCAGGGCGGTCAGCAAGTACTGGTCGCGCAACAGCTGCGCCGCGATCGCATCGATCGACAATCGGGCCGGGGTCTCCCCACTGCCCCCCAAGGCTATCGCCGCCGCCGCCGCCTCCCCAGGGAGCCCCGGCCGTGCACTGCTCCCTAAGGCCACAGGATCCTGGGGCGATAGCGAGTCCGCAGAGCCAGGATCTAGGTCGCCCCCGGACCCCAGCCGAAGTCCTGCCCGCCGCTCCTGGGTCGTCGCTACCTCGTCATCGTCCTCGTCCGAATCACTGAGAAATGGATTCACGCCGCCGCCGCCACCGCTGCCACTACCTCCAGGCACCATCGCCGCCATCTTATCCTGTCAGGCGTGTGGGTACCTCCCTGGACTGGCTCTGACAGGGCGCAGCCTGAATTCCCTGTAAGCCTCGGCGGGCAATGCGCCCCTCCACAGCCCGGGACCGGCCCCGGCCCCGTCCGGCCTCTCCGCCTGGAGACCAGGCGTAGGCTCAGAGGCAGAAGGTGCGAGCGCAGCTGCTCAGCCGCTGCTGCACCAGCAGCCCAGCTCTGCAGGCGTCTTCCTGGTCTCCAGTCTCGCGAGAAATGGGGCCCGTTCTGCCCCTCCTCCTCCAGGACGGCGCCCGCCCTGCCCCGCCCCAGCTCGGTGGGTTCACAGCGCCCGCGAGCCTAGCTGCTCCAGCCTCGACGCTAAACCCCGCCCTCACTCTTGTTTGATTGGCCAGGGGAATAAGGAGGCGGAGGAGAGGTGACACAGGACTGGCCCTAGAATTATCGCGAGATCAGCCGCTGGCCAGGTAAGAATCGGAGGGCGTTCCGAGGTGGAGCTGCGGTTATGACCGAGACTTGCGAACGTTCTTCCAGCTCTCCTCCTTTCAAGGGAGAGAGGAGAACGCCCCAAACAGTTGGGTCCTACCTCCGCGCCTTGGAGGCGCCATTCCCGGGTCAGGCCAGACCGGGATAAGTCCCAGGTAAAGTCCGAAACTGGCCCCACGCCCGCAGACGCGCTGCTGCCTCTGCACGCTTCGCTCTTTCTTCTGTTTGCTGCCAACTGGTGACATTATTATTATTTTTTTTTCCTGTTCGTGTAGCGGGAACGTAGGCAGGAGTTAGAATTTGGCTTCTTTTTTCTTCCCTTCCCAGCCACGTGCCTGGTTGCCCTCGAGGCCTGGCAGTGGCACCAACTGCTCGCACTTCTGGGGAGCGGCTTCTCGCCCTCGAATTGGTGCTCGGAAACGGCAGGTGGGGTGGGGCGTGGGAGGTGCAAAGAAAATGGAAATAGATTTGCTGGCATCTGTGAATACCCGGATTGCCTCGACTGGGGTAACAGGCTGTTGGGCACAGGATACAATACACAACGTGCACCGCGGGGATCCTTCAGAGTACAGCCCCAACCAGTAGAGAGAGAAGTACAATGAAGCCTGGAAACGTTCGTGGACCTTTTCATGTCCCCTCCACTCATAAATATTCAAAGGAACTACAAGCAGATCCCGTAACGTCCAAAGCCACGCTTCTCCCACTATGCCTTGCAATTTGCCCGTTTGGGCTGGAATTTAGATATTGACAGTGAAACTTACTTCTTTTAAAACAGAGATGCTTTCGTTTTAATTTTCTTTATCAAATGTTAGCACGTAAAGTGAGTATACCACATTTGGAAGTTTATCTTTTATGTCACGCCTTGATTACGATATCCGAGGTGGTAAAGGGATATTAGTTTCTAGCCAGTAGTATTAGAGTGTTATTCCTAAGAGTTTCTCTTTTCTTCACACATGAATTGCTACTTTCGCAGGTTTAAGATTTCCGTTCATTCTTACAACTTCCTTTAAGCACCAGAGTAAATAGGTAGCAGTAATGATGTTACCAGATAAAGTAGATATTACATCCAAGTAGTAAAGTAACCCCTTTAGCTCTGTGGAAAAATTAAAATAGAGCATTCTTATATAACCTTAGGTCAGGTTATTGGTTTACATTGCAAAGGTGTGCCAACAGATAAGTGTAGGTTTTCATTTCAGTTTACTAAAATTTTCATTTGAATGAGGCTCTGGGTTTTTTGTTTTTGCTTGAAGTTTTTTTGTACATTGTTGTACTAAGAATGAAATATTTTTTAATAGAACAT
Source organism: Noctilio leporinus (assembly GCA_004026585.1). Classification (NCBI taxonomy): domain Eukaryota; kingdom Metazoa; phylum Chordata; class Mammalia; order Chiroptera; family Noctilionidae; genus Noctilio; species Noctilio leporinus. The sequence goes on from PVIW01000023.1 coordinate 774,540, forward strand.
TAGCTTCTGATGTTCGAATTCTAAGTATTTTTCTGTGACATATATTGAAAACATGAAGAAATATCCCATGTTAGGAAAATAGTGTTAAAAATAACGAATGCTATATCCTTTTACATATTTCTCCGCAGAAGGGATTGCTGGTCCTTGTAAGTGAGGTTGCCAGAGAGATTGAAAATGGAGCCAATCTCAAGAATGGAAGAATGAGAGGGATTAGGAACAGCTTGGGAAGGTCATGAGTAGAAATGTATCGTTCACATACAATATTTCCATCTCTGCAATGAGGAATCTTAGGAAGTACCTGCACTTAGATTGTTCTTAGCAGTTGTACCAATTATTTGCTGTGAGACCTTTAAAAAAATCACTTTCCTCACCTCGTTTACATTTATCTGCCTGTCAAAGGGATAAGGAGAGTACACAGAATTAGTGATGTGCTGCCAATGGCCTGGTATTTAGTATAGCGTAAATGTTGTTAGAGTCATTATGTAGTGCAGTATTAGTATATATTGAAAATATTCGACAAGTTTTTAAAAACTAATATCAACTGGAAAAAGCAATTAAGTCAGTAGGGCCCCCCAAAACAGCTTTAACTTAGGGTCTGACTTCTAAACTGTAAGTTGAATATAGATTTAAAATGTTTCCTCAGAGAGTTGTAAGCGGTTGAATATCATTCTTCATGATTGGCTTCCTGTACAAATCTAGTTTCCTGATTCTACTTTCTATCCTATATGCATCGACTTGTTGATGTGACCTTCCACACCCATAACAAATCACATCAGCTGCAGTCCTCTCTGTAAGTATTTTGTTTTTTACTGTATCAATTTAAAATTTTAGGAAGTAGCACATATTAGAATAATAATAATAATAGTTTTAATAATATGTTGGGAATGTTATTCTGCTTAGCAAGTTTGCAGTACTAGGGGTCTTTACAGTTAATGTTTCATTGAATAATGAGGATAATCATTGCATTTTGTTTCTTAGTGATGAAAATGGGACAGATTGCTTTGTTCCAAGTACTTCCTCATTTTTGTGTCTAAAAAGTTATTTTTGGCCTTAAAAGTCTTAAAATAACTACAAGTATAATTTTAAATGCAAGTTATAGTTAACTTAAACATTTTAGAAATATCTTAATGTTTTGTTTTTTAATGTGTAGTAAACATCCCATGAGCAAAAACTTTTATTGGTACATGAATGTGAGTTTTCAAAAATTTTTAGTACATATTCACTTATTTTGAGGGGTTTCTAAGTAATTGAATCATGACAAAATTTCCTTTTTCAGCATGTGTGAATAAAATCTGTTTGAAGAGAAATATTAATATTGCTTAATATAAATACACTAGGCAATAATATAGTAAGTGGCATGTGAAGGATATTTTGGAATCACTGCAATCTTATGTATAGTAAATGACTTAACATAAAAGGTGTGTGTGTGTGTGTGTGTGTGTATGTGTGTATGTGTTTTAAGTATCCTGAATCTTTACAGTTTTTGTGTATGTTCTGGAGCAATGAAAAGAGAAGCAAGATCGCCTCTAGTGGCGATAGTGCATATTACACGTACCTTTGAGATGCTAGTCCTGAATAATTTAGTGTTTGCTAAGTGCCTAGGACTGTGATGAGGGTGGGAGAAGCCCTGTCTTGCTGTGATGAAGTTATGGTTAAGTGATGAGACAGACAGTAATCCAAATTGTCAACGACATAGCTACGTCATTCTAAACTGAAGCAAAGGTTTGGTTTCTGATTTGGGCCATGTAGTCCCAGAGGCACTTAACACTAGAAAGCAAAAGCAGGTGTTACGGGTCAGGGTGGGAAGATGTAGGGGAAGGTTGGAAGTGAATGCAGTGGAGAAGAATTGTACCCATGAAAGTCTTAGCAGTAGGAAGTATGGCATATGTAGAGGGAAAAAAAGGCCAGTGTGGTGAGATGCCATAAGGTGTGTGTGTGTCGGGGGAGGGTTTGCCATGGGACAAGGCTGGGACAGTGGGATAGGAGGCAGAAGCCAGCCCATGTAAGACCTCATGAATCTTATGAAGGATTTCAGTCCTGTTCAGAATGGGGGAGAGGCACTGAAGGGTATTGTATAAGGGGTGAGATGTTCAGAGTGACATTTTGGGAAAAGCAAAACAAAAACAAGGCAAGAGCCCCAGCAGAAGAATGGGGTATAAGGAGTGCCTCCTGGTTCTCTGATTTGCATATCAGGATGGAGGTGATGCATATCAGGTGATGCATATCACCGGAGGCTGTGAACACCAGGATTTGCGGGGCCTCTACCTAAACAAGGCTCATGGCGTTGGGGTGTAGGGGCACCGGGGGGCCCATGATATCATGAGCTTGGTTAAAAACAGACTCAGTTGCATTTCTTGAGTGTGCATTATGCATTTTATTTCAGTATCACCTCATTATTAAAATACATGCCCCATCTGTATAATTGCATTAAGCTTTACCCAGATTTACTTGTGTTCCCTCTTTCAGCGCCCCCGGAAGATTAATAAATTGCCCCAGATATGCTGCTCTTCTTTCTCGTGGGATTGTTCGTCCACGTTGTGTTCTTCGCCTCCATCTTTGACATTTATTTTACGTCACCCCTGGTTCACGGGATGACTCCTCAGTTTACGTCATTGCCACCTCCGGCCAGAAGACTGGTGCTCATCGTTGCAGATGGGCTGCGGGCAGATACGCTTTACCAGTTCGATGAAAATGGAAATCCCAGAGCACCATTTATTAGGTAAGCATGTGAACCAGAGCAAAGACCCCTTTGGAGAAAGGATAATCTGAACTGATCAAAATGTTTTTAAGCAGAGGTGTCCACATTCCTTTGTGCCTTCCTCTAAGTGTGGCTGTCATGGTGTAACTAAAGAAGCTTAAAAAATGTATTTCTCCCTTAATATGTGGTCCAGTGCTTTTCAAGCCTTTTACTTACTATGTATGTATTTGACCAAAATTGGTTTTTATCATGATTAAGCATCTAATCCAGTACTTATACTTTTTTTTAATGGAATTGATTGGGGTGACATTGGTTTGTAAAACCATACAGGTTTCACTTGCAACTCAGCAAAACATCTGCGGGCTGTACCATGTGCCCACTGCCCCAGGCAAAGTCTCTTTCCGGGCTCATTTTCATCCCGTTGCCTCCTCCACCCTCCCCCGCCCCTCTCCTCTCGTCGTCACTACACTGTTGTCTTACAGATACTTTTATACTGAATTTGAAGAGCCTAGCAGTTCTCTTGAAATATGTTACAGTGTTTTATAACCTGTTGCTCTGCAGGCCTTTTCACTTGCAAAGGCCTTACTCTTGGCTTTACTTCCCAAAATTTCCAAATCACTGATACAATTTAAAAAATATTGAGGCCTTGGCTGGTGGCTCAGTGGATCGGGCACTGGCCTGCGAAGCCAAGGGTCACTGGTTCGATTCCCAGGCAGGGCACGTAACCAGGTTGCAAGCCAGGTCTCCAGCCAGGTCCCCAGCTGGAGGCAGGTGAAAGGCAACCAACCATACATGGATATTTCTCTCCCTTTCTTCCTCCCTCCCTTCCGCTCTCTCTAAAAATAATAAAATCTTTATTCATTATTTTTGATAGGAGTCAAAACCAAAAGGGTGAATCAAAATGAAAGAAACCCTTCTAAGCCCAGCTGAGCCCAGCGCCAGCCCTCTCCTACTGGTGCGTCTGTGAGCCTGGGCGGATGGACAGGGACCCGCCCAAAGAACAGAAAAAAAAATTCTGTTCTTCCTTAGATTTAAATAAATAAATAAAAATATTGATACATTTTAGCAAAAGAAACTTTTCGTCTGGTTTAATCTCAAATTTAGGGATATACTTAGGGGTGTAGTCATTTCCCTTCCCCTTATTTTTTATTTTGAGAATTTTTCAAGTACAGGAAAATGTGAAAAGATCATATAATGAGCATTTGTGTATCTGTAACCTAGATTTAACAATCTTTAACTTTTTTCATAATTGCATTCTCTTAACATGAGTGCATATGGCCGCATGCACACATGCACAGAGTTTTAATTGTTTTCCTGAAAAATTTGAAAGCATACTCATAATACAGAGAATGATGGCTGTAAAGTATGGTGGGGGTTGGGGTGCTGGGTGAAAAAGCTAAAGGAATTAAGAAGCACCAGTTGGTAGTTACAGCACAGTCACAGGGATGTAGAGTACAGCTCACTGAACGCATAGCAGGTGGGTGCTGGACTTACCTGGGGAGTCACTTCCTAAATTACATACATGTCTAATCAGTATGCTGTACACCTAAAACTAGTATAAAACAGCACCAAGTGCTTGAAAAAAAATTTAAAGCACAAAAATGTGTAGAAAAGATCTCATGACACTTCATTCCTAAACATTTTGGCATGTGTCTATCAAGAACAAGGACTCTCCTACATGATGATAATACCATCATCACACCTCATAAAATTTTAACAAACCATTTCAATACTTTATTGCTTAAAGCAACAGTGATGTATTTTCCATCTTAGTTCTGTGCAGTGGTTGGGTGGGTCCCCGTCCATCCGCCCAGGCTCACGGACGCACTGAACGCACTGGTGGGAGGGCTGGTGCTGGGCTCAGCTGGGGTTAGAAGGGTTTCTTTCATTCTTACATTTTGATTCACCCTTTTGGTTTTGACTCGTGTAGTAGCCTTATTTTTCCAAAACCTTAACAGTTCATTATGGTCTGTGTTAATCGTTCATTTGTAATGTCTTTTAGGAATATCATAATGCAGGAAGGCAGCTGGGGGGTATCTCACACACGTGTGCCAACAGAGTCGCGGCCAGGTCATGTTGCCATGATCGCTGGGTTTTATGAAGATGTCAGTGCAGTTGCCAAAGGTATTGTCCATGTAGACAGTTGCATTCCGTGAAGAGTTTATGATGTAAATATTGCTTCTTTACCACTGAGTCATGACATGAGATGAAGCATGTTTTGAGATACTTTTTGAACTATTTAGCAGGCCTTACATCAACACATACTGGTATTAATTCAGGAATTCCACTTTTAGTCTTGTATCATCCTGTGCTGTTAAAAGAATGTGATTGGGCAGATCTATGGTTTTCCTAGATGTTAATTAACTCAGAAGTTCAAAACAATGCTATATTTTTGTAAAAAGTAAATGATCTATTGTAACCTTTAAGAAGTTTATACCATGATACATATAACAAAATACTTTTGCATTTGTTGTCTGATTAATCCTCATTGTTACTATTTGAAAAATTCTTTCGGGGGTTATATTAATATCTTACTATGTGTATATTATGTTGTTGTTATTTGCTCCTTTTTCCTCAATTTTCTGAAGGTTGGAAAGAAAATCCTGTCGAATTTGATTCTCTTTTCAATGAAAGCGCGTACACATGGAGCTGGGGGAGCCCCGATATTGTGTCTATGTTTGCCAAAGGTAAGAGCCATCCAGGGCACTTTCTCCGTGAATACATTGGTTAATAAGTCAGTCAGGTATTTTTTTTATAATCGTTTTATTGATTTTGAGATACATGTTTTAAACTGTTTAACATTTCTGAAATAGGGATGTGAGTTGCAGTGAATAGGCATGTCAGTTTGGTTTTTCCTTCCGAGTTGTAATGAAATACTGGCACATCATATAGTTGTTAGTGTTCTGGGTTCCATGAAATCATATATGGCTCTGCCATTCAACAGCATGGTAGTTTTGGGCAAGTTAGAGAACTTCTCTGGCCTTAAGTTTGCCTTTTGTAAATTTGGTAATTTTTATCTCATAGGTTTGTTTTTAGGATTAAATTTAGATAATTTATAGGAAACATTTAGCAGAGTTTATATAACTCCTCATGATAATGATGTTGGTATCTGGTTTTATATTGCTAAATTAAGAAATTGGTAAAAAAATTTTAAAAGAAGTTGGTAGTCACATAAAGATTTAAACATTAAAATTTATATTTATGATCCTGATTTTTATATATTCAAGATCTTGCCATTTGGATTTGTTATGTTTGTTTCTGTGTATAAACCTGCAAGTATTAGAACATCTTTTGATTACAAAAGTTATCGTATTCTTAAAATTACTTGGATTTTATTTTATTTTTATGTCATTAAATGCCTTTTAGTGGGGGCAGAATGATTGGTCATTTCAGTTAATGAAAAGATTTTGTAACATTATACTTAACCACAGGTGTAATTATAATTAATTGAAATCATTAAAGATTATTATTTCTTCAAAGCAAATACATATTCAGAATTTTACGCATGCTATTCACAGAACATTATTATGCAGGGTAGGCCACACACATGAAAAAAACAACTGCAAACTACTTACCATTTACACAGTCCCTTCTTTGGACAGCAGTTTAGTTTTGGGGGTACGGGTGGTGGGGAGGTTGGGTTAAGTTGCCATGTAGGGATTACACTTTCCTACTGCTGGCTGTGGTGATAGGACAGGGCTGGTGCCTGGATTGGAGACAGTCCAGTAGGAATTTCCATTTCTTATGTAACCAGCAAACCCACTCAGATCTTTACTTAGGATGTGGGAATTAGAACGGCTGAGCAATGGAATAGCCAGCCTCACTAGAGCTAAACTGATACTGAAAGAGAAGGTCATTATTTTATCTCTTCCCTATGATCTATAAAAGCCTATCTAACTCAGAGATTTACTAAGTTGATTGGATTCTTGATAAAATATTGCAGATGTATAAGATTAATATTTCTGTTTAATCTGTCAAACTGTTTGACAGTAAGCCATATTTATTCCCTTATATTCAGAAATATATGGAGGGGACCCCCCAAGAAAGGAAATTATCTTCTGGAGGGCAGGCCCTTATAGACAGGCTTCCCCAGCCAGGTGAGTGTTCTAGGAACCCACCTGGACCTGTGCACCAGCTGGCGTTGTTGTGAGAGGCTGTGAGAGGCTTCAGTGAATTGTTTTGTTTTTGACAGCTCTTAATGTGTTTGCCCACTTCAGATGGGTGATTTATGAGCGCTCCCGCCCACACCACACCGACTATTCCGCAGTGTTTGGCCAAAAATGGCATTATCCCCGTGCCCCGCCCTCCCTGTGCAGGCGATTTCACCCCCAGAGACACAGTTTTGTTTTCTGTATGAAAAAAGTCCTCCAAGGGAAATGTTTTGGTGATTTGGAAGAGGTGAAACAAAAAACAGCAGAAGCACTAAAAGGCATCAAAATCTACACGTTCAAAAACTCTTGAGGAGTAGAAAAAACAATTCCATAGGTGTTTCCATCAAATGGAGAGTACTTTGAAGTTGAAACATGTAAGAATAAATATCCAGTTTTTAATAAATTTTGTTGATTTTTTGGGTCCCCCCTTGCACACATGTTCTATGAGTAAGAGAAGTGAATATTTGAATTTTCTTCTTGCTTTAGAATGTTTTGTAAACTGAATTCATCTAGTTTAGACTATAACATCCTAACACAAAAAATGTGTTTGAGTAGTTTAAATAGTTTAATCCTTATAGGGAGACAAACTTTGGCGTGTATTTGTACATTAGCATTGTCGTTTTGGCAAGTTAATTAACTTACGTGTAGTGTACCTGTAGAGTTAGAATATGTTAGGAGAACAAAATGCAACAGCATGTATTCAAGTACAAAGCGTGGTCCATGGTACATAAATAAATGTTAATTTATTATTCCTCCTACCTTTATCTTCCCCATCATAAAACAGAATGCTTTGTGAAAAATTCTGGTTATTCACAAAAATCTTTAAGCAACTACTTCATATTTATAACAGTTTAAAAGATTGGTAAAAAGTATTTTCCCCCAAAATTTCTTTTTCAGGTGCTACAGGAAACCATGTTTTTGCATATAGTTATGAGGCTGACAATGAGGATTTTGGTGCCAAGGATGTATCAAAACTGGATACTTGGGTTTTTGATAATGTTAAGGTGCGTGCTATTGTGTGGTTAATGTACATCACATGTATTTTCACCTCAAGTACTAGAAACGCATTTGTCAGTAAATGCACCTTAGTTGTTTTCTACTCAGGTGAACATAATGAGTTGTAACACACCATTTTTAAGACTGGATACTAAGAAATTATACGTTCTACAATATCCTATTAAGAGATGTTGAGAAAAAAACTTTTTAAAGAAACCTTCCTGACAGTAAATGAACCCTAGATTGGAACTTGGTTGACCTGTGTTTAATTCCTGGCGCATCCTAGGTGTAGCCCTGAGCCTTCTCAGCCAGTGGAGGTTCTGTGTGACACATATAAGAGCCTTTTGAGAAATGCTGTTTAAATGTAATGCAGTTGTGATAACAGAAAGTAGATGTTTTTTAAAGTGTACTTGAAAGAAAAATTAGGTAAATCAAAACAAATTAGCAAATGCATCAATAAAATTTATGGTTTTTAAGTTGACTATTTCATAGTGACTGTTATCACAGTTTTTCTAGGAATTTGATTAAAATTTCTCAAAAATAGTGGGAAAAATCTCAGTTGTGGCCATTTGCACTTTCTTTTCTATCAATGCGTTGTTTCCCATCTTCACATTATAACTTATAATTCATGTGTTATATGAACCTTTCACTGATTGACCCTTAATGATTCTTTTGACCAGTTATGTCTTTTGAGCTGACATGGTGAACTCCATAATATAGTCATTTTTGTTCATTTGTTTGTAAATGGACTTGTCAGTATATGTTTGCATTTGTCTTTGTAGTTACTTAGCAAGAATTAAGTGCTCTACAGTCTTTGATAAACATTATTTCATATTTTATTGGATCTTTCTCTTTGAAATTTTCTTTTTTTAAAGAAACATACTTTTTATCAACAGGGAAAACGTGCCAGTTACATGAAACTTCTTTAAGAAAATAATTAGTGAATTCATCACACTTTAATATAATATACTTATGTTAGATGCTGCTTCAAGGCTTACATAGCTAAGAATACTTGAAAATCATGAATTTGATTTCTTGTGGATGGGCATATATAGCTGGTGGGCTGGCCTGGTTTTATGCCTTTTTTCCTCCTTTATTTCAACACTGGTAGTGTTGGTGATATGATAATAACAGAAAAAAAAGGTTTGCCCATGACTTTATAAATATATATATATGTAACAACAAAAATCGGAAGTCATCAATGGCGGCCAACAGTGTGAGGAAAAAATACAGGGACTGAGGCTGTGTCTTCAGGAAACTGATCTGGACTGAGCAGTAGGGAAGGCTTTCCTGAGTATTTTAAGATGATCTCTGAAGGAATGTGGGAGACAGGAAAAATATGGATCTGGATTGCACGTAGAGAAGAATACTCCAGGCCAGCAGCGTTCTGTAAATCTTGGGCCCCAAGGAAGAGGCAGCCTGGACTTAGGGAAGTCTGGGGACTGGGAGGTTAAGACAGGGGGCCAGGTTTGCCCCAAGGCTGGAGAGGGAGTCGAAGGTCTGACCAGGACTTTGCACCCTGGCCAGAGACTTGGGCTTAATTCAAGACAAACAGCTTACAGAGCCACGCAAATTCCTACTCACTTGAAAAAATTGTGGTAAAATACACATAAGGAAAACTGCCGTCCTGGCCATTGTTAAGTGTACGGGTGTTCGGCAGGGTGAGGTGTATCGCGTTGCTGTGCAGCCACACCCTTCTACAGCAGCTCTTCATTCCCGCTCCCAGCCCCCCCCCAGCCTTCCCTGTGTTCACGGGGTCTTGTCTTTTTGTGACTGGTGGATTTCACCTGGTCTGAGAGTGAAGTTCATCCACAGCGAATCTCTTTGCTTTCTAAAACCCAGTGTATGCAGCACTTGTCAGTGAGGGCTTCCCGCCTGACTTAGGTGACCTGGCTCTGTGTGCCCTTCAGGCCACTAGTACTGCTGGACTTTTGTCTTCATCAGAATGTTTCTTCAGTCTTCTATATTTTATTCAACATTATGAGAGCTTCATGAAATCAGGTCTTCTTCCTATAACCTTTTCTTGGGCACAGAAAATAGCCCACTCCCTATTTGAACATAGATTTCTCAAGACAACAAGGAACTTGTGTCGTTAAGCCTGAAGACAAATTTAAACAGAATTAATTAATGTTAACGTTATGTATAAATTTAATTAAATGTGTTCATCAAAATTGTAACGAAAATAAATGAAATAAATTTTTAACTGCTTTCTTACATACAGGAATTCTTTCATGCTGCCAGAAACAACCAATCTTTGTTTTCTAAACTGAATGAAGAGAAAATAGTTTTTTTCTTACACTTACTAGGAATAGATACAAATGGACATGCTCATCGACCAGCATCGAGGTAATTTAAATGCTGTTTAATTTCTTGTATTTGTGGGAAACAACCATTCTGTTTGAACTTTTGAAATATTAGAATGTTTTTGTGTGTGTGATTATCACAACAAAGCTTGTATTTTAAATAACTAAAGTAGAATAAGTTCTCAATTATATAAACTATAGAGTGATATAGAAGTTAAAATCAGCCCTGGCACGTGGCACGGTGGATAAGGCACTGGCCTGCGAACCCAAAGGTCACTGGTTTGATTCCCAGCTAGGGCACGTAACCAGGTTGCAAGCCAGGTCTCCAGCCAGGTCCATAGCTGGAGGCAGGTGAAAGGCAACCATATATTGAAGTCTCTCTCCCTCTCTGCCTCTCTCCCTTCCCCTCTTTCTAAAAAATAATAAAATATTTAAAAAAAAGAAGAGGTTAAAACCTTATGTGCTGTGGCCAAACTATACATTAGTGTAAGGAAAATGTATCCAGTATTCTTCATTTATCAAGGAAGAGAAAAAAATTATATATTTTGGAAATTCAGTAAATCTTGAAATAGAAAGCATTTTATGGTGTTCTATCACAAAAAACCATAATTAGCTATTTCTTATTCTATTTAATTAGTACTATATCTTGTAAATCACTACACAAAGTTTTGTATACTGTACTTCAGTAGTATTCCTGGTATAGAATGGCAAATACTTTTCTCACTTTTGCCAGACCATAAGAAAGAGGAAAAATCCTTATTGTACTTAGACTTTACTTTGAATTGGGGTTAGATTATCCTGACTCTGAAGCCTACTGGCTAACTTCCTACTGGTTAGACTACCCCATGCTCCCCTCCTTTCATGGGATGCACTGTGTTAGCTGATAGAGTTCATACCGCACCAGCCCTCTTCAACCACCCTTGCCATCCTAGCAATTTTTAGAGGTATAGAAAGTTTAAGTATAATTTGTTCTAAACATATATAATATGCTATTACATTATAGTATAACATTTTATATACAAACAGTCTTAGGGGATGAAAATATTACATACTTGAAACAGTTATACTTAATTGTTAATGTGACAAGAGTAATACAGTTTGCCTTATGAGAGACCCGAACTGAAAGTCGTCACTGTTGCACTTGCGACTTAAAAGTGTTCATTAAAACACGTTTGCTAATCAGCACCCTCTCCTTAAATTGTTTCTGAAAACTATTTCATGTTCTGTTGCTTCCTTGAGCAGAGAAAACGTCATTTTTAACCATCTGAAGAGCTCTGATTTTTAAAATATTAAAGGTGAAATCTGCAAGTATTTCAGAAGTCCTGACTTTGAATTTTGGGTGTTCATGTTGAATAAATTTGATTTTTCCAAATGTGGTTTATTTTGTTCTTCCATTTCTTTTTAAACAGGGAATATAAGGACAATGTTAAGATAGTTGATGAAGGAGTTAAAGAACTTGTGTCCCTGTTTAATGAGTTTTACAGAAATGATGAAAAAACGGCATTTATCTTTACCTCCGACCATGGCATGACGGACTGGGGTTAGTTTGTCTTTAATCAGCGCGTACTTTATTATTAAAGTGGTGCATGAAGCTTGCAGGTACAGTGTTGAGGAGGATTACCCGTCAGTGTAGGCAGAGTGTCTAGCACACAATTGTATGCTTAAAATGTTAGTGTGGAACGTTCTGATCTTATATACAGAATCTTAGTAACTAGAAGGAATACATCCTCAAAAGGTAACTTAGAGAAAAGTAGGCATGAGAAGACAAAACTACCAACATTTGTCTACCTGGGGTTAACTGTGTGTGATGGAAGAGGGGGTGAGGTTAAGGTGTCACTGCTGAAAATAGACCCTTGATGACCCTGTCCTCCTGTGAGAGCCCGGAGGACAACACAGTCTGTGCCCAGAGAACGGGAGGCAGGAGGTTCGGGTCCCCCGTCACGATAGAGTCCTACTGAGCTGATGCCGCTTTGAGAAGGGCTTCGGGCTGCACCAGCCAGAGACGCCTGGAAGGAACACCGAGAGAATTCCCGTCCTCTCCAGATCGGACCTGGCCTGGCTGCTGGTCCCCGACTTGGGCACTTTCTCTCCAAACGCGCCTTCCCTGTTCCTTCTGCCCCTGGAGCTGCTCCAGTGGCTCCTTCTTCCAGTCTTAGTGTTGTTGCTCCAGTTACAGCCAGGGTTACTCAGGAGAGGCCTGCCTTTTTCCCCTGTCGGTTTGTGTATGCCTGTTTGTTGGTGCTGCTCTGACCTGCTTTGGGGACATTTTAAAACTCTTATACAGAGTTTGTGCATTTGGGAGTCTGGTGGCTAGAATTAACTATGGACGGATTACCTGTAAGTATTTAAAAACTAGATATTTAAGTGTAAGTTAGCTCATATCTGCTTGCCTTATTCCTCCTGGTGTCCCCCTTGTAGGTTCCCACGGGGCTGGTCATCCTTCAGAGACCTTGACTCCTTTCGTTGCCTGGGGAGCTGGAATTAAGTGTCCCCAAAAAGTAACCGCTCAGAACTTTAATGATCTATTTCTGGAAGGTATAAACATTTATCTTTATGTCTTTATAAATATAAACATTTCAAAGCTGTGGCTGATGTGACGCAGTGGGTTGGGCGGCAACCCACAAACAAGGTGGCCAGTTGGATTCCCAGGCGGGGCCCAGGCCTGGGTTGCTGGGCAGGTCCCAGCTGGGGGCGTGTGGGAGAGAACCACACACTGATGGCTCTCTCCCTCTTTCTCCCTCCCTTTCCCTCTCTTAAAGTAAAATCTTTTCTTTAATCCTTTCAAGTAACAGTTTTTCTTTTGATATTGGGCCATTGCTATTTCTGTGTATTACTTTTGCATAGTTCCTATTATTTGGTTTGTCATATTCAGCTTACATAGTTGAATCATTTGCCTTAGGAAAGTTCAAGTACAAATTATACTGTTGCTTCTTTTCCCCCCACATTTTTTATTTTTACTGGGATGTAGCTTAAACCCCGAGTCAAATCTTATCTGCAAAGACTGCCAGTCAGATAAATCCCCCATACGTCATAACGGATGTTTCACAACCGGAAAGGTTTCGCCCCGACTCCAAGACTTGAAGGCTCTGTGCTGCCCAAGCCTTCCTTGCTTCTCATTCTCTGAGGAAAAAGAATCCTTTTTTCCTGGAGCTCTGCTTAGTTTGTAGGTAAGGTTCTTTTTCAGAGTTCCACCAGCATTTTTACTGTTTGGACAAAACTAATTCCTTTCAAATGCCTTACTCTGGATTAGTTTTATCCAACTCATCTGGAACCTTGTTAAAAATACAGATATTTTAAGAATGCACATTTCCAGACCTTGTGACTAGATAATTTTACTCTATGAGTCTGGATGAGGCCTAGATATTTTTTTAAAACTTTCTGCAGGGATTCAGACGTGAGTTGTATTCAGTTATTTTATTTTATTTATTTTTTTACCATAGGACAATCTTTTTGGTTTGTATGTTCAATTTCCTTAGGTGCGTTCTTTTCTTTTTTGGAATTTTTTAATGGATCTATAATTCTTGTTCCATAAAATTTACATTTTAAAATTGAACAATTTATTCTTTTGACTACATTAACAATCACCTCTACTATCTAATTACAAAATACATCTCTACCCCCCAAAAAACTCATTAGCAGTTACACCTTGCTTCTCCCTCCCCATCACCTGAATTCTTAAAGTCATTAAATCAAGACATGGTCTCATAATCATTTTGGTTAGTAACTTACTCTATTTTAACTTTTGGGATTAATGACGGTAAGTGCATCACAGCTACAGTTTTAAGTATTTTGCAAGCAAATGGCCATTACAGAAAAATGCCTTAGTAGCTCCCTGGAACAGGATTGTGATGAGCTGCAATTAGTTGTTACTGTTGCACCTTTTAGTTCTGTTGTTTCAGTCAGTAGCTTGTTGATGTTTTGAAACAGTTATCTCCAAATGAGCATTTTTGAAAGTTTAATAAATTATCATAGAAAACACCAAATACTTACTTTTTAGTTATTCTTTTAAAATTCTCATTTAAAAAATATACAGCTCTTCCTTTTAAGAATTTTTTTTGTTCATACTGACTTAAAATAGATTTTTCCAATACTTTCATGTTTCATTAAGCATTGACCACTCATAATAATGAAATGATCCATTAAAAAAAAATCTTAATGTCAGCTTTTGTGTCTTACAGAATGGAAATTACAGTACTACAAGAGGCAAGATATCAACCAGGTATTCATCTGAATTTAATCATGTTCAAATTTACTTTTATCTCCTGTTAGATGTTTAGACCAGGAAAAAAAACAAAAAGAAACCCTGAAAAGAACATGTATTAATAATAATGATGATATTTCATTGTGTAAATGTATCATAGTTCTTTTTAAATTTAATTTTATTGTTGTTGTATTACATCCATCCCCTTTATAACATAGGTTTTTGATCCATTCTTAGTGAAATAAGCCAGTCAGTGAAAGACAAATACCATATGATCTCACCCAGTACAGGAGACTAATGAACAAAACAAAAAAGCAGAATAGAACCAGAGGCATGGAAACAAGGAAGAGACTTTCACGGTGCAGAGAGGAGGGGGCAGGGGGAGAAGGGGCAAAGAAGGGAAACAGTTTAGCCAAGGAGCTGGCATAAATGACCCACGGACATGGACAGCATGTGGGATTGACTGTGGGGTGGGTTAGGGAGGGTGGGGCAGGGGGGAGCATTGGGGGATAAATGTAATACAACAATAAAAATTAAAAAATTAAGAAAATAATGATGGTAAATAACATTTCAAAACATTTCAGTTTCCAAGGGAAGTCCTTTCGTTTTAATAGTTTAGGCCAACTCATCTTTTTCTTTTGACAAAATATAAAAAACCTCAAGTAAAACTAAAAGCAGAAGACTTTCCTCCAAATAACAGTGGCTAATTAAATAACTATGTGTAAATTGAAAATTTCATGCCTGGCTAATTTCTGTGATTTCTGGTCAGGGTTCCCTTGCTTGGTGCTACAAGCACAGATCCAATACAATCTCCTAGGTCTCTTTACTGTAGTATGTCAGTTACCATTTCCTTTTTCTGTACTAACACGTGTTTTATCATTAATTCTATCCTGGACTCTATAACTGCAATGGGGAGAAAATGCCAAGAGTGTACATGACCCAACTAGAAACCTTACACGAGGTCTATCCTGAAAGTATTAGCTGAGCAAACAAACGGTTTAATTATATTGCCACTGGCTGGATACTTTTGGGACAGGCGTCGTATGCCAGGAGAATCCGGGGTAGCCTGACCGAGTTAGACTTGTAACATCCCCTGTAAAGGGGAAGCACAGGCATTTCCCTGTTGAACGTGTGCTGTGTGAATAGCCGTCCTTACTATTTGTAGAGAGTGTGGCATCGCCGGGGCATGGTCCCCAGAGGCAGGAATCTCTCACCCCTGCGGGCTGAAACCAAGCCGCCATTGTGCACTGCGGGGGGAAACCAGGTCTAGGGTCTTCTTTGCAGAAGCTTGTTCTTTCTCAGCACACGAGGGATGCTGTTCCCCTCAGGATGGGCCTATGTGGCCACACAAATGTAAGTGCATAACATCAGAATAGCAGCTTCCTCGTTGACAGTAAAAATGATTGTCCAAGGGACGGGAATGACAAAGACCATAAAATAAGAACCTGTTTTGCTTATAGCCAAAGTGGCTTATTTAAAAAACTGAATTTAGGTTTGGCTGCTGCCCTGTCAGTAATCCCCACTTGAGGTCAAATTAGGTGAGGATTTCCTTATTCATTTCTATCAGCATTATTACGCATCTGTATATATTATACACAATAATACTATGTATTGTTTAAACGTTGTACAAACATCATTCAGCATTGCGTCAGGGTATAATGGTGAGTAAAAGCAGGCACCATCCCTGCTCAGGGAAGCTTATATCTGAGGGGTGAGAACAGATACTAGTGAGATTATTATACAAATAGACGTAAACTTGTAGCCGTGGTAAGTGCTACAGGGGAGGCCTGTGAAGCCAGAGAGCAGATGTGCAGCCCCTCCAACTCCCCGCCCACTCCCAGGTAAAGTCCACTATTGCTGTTTGTTTTTTGTCTAGTGAAGGCATCTTTTTCATAATACTGAACAACTGTTACATAAAATAGTCAAGTTCTTAGCTACTAGGATAAGTAATTTTTTGTTTTAATATGTTTTGCTGTTGGAGCGCTTCATGATTTCTTTTCAAATTTGTTTTTTCATGAGGTCATGTACATCTAGGAAATGACATTTTTTGAGATTAATATCTAATGCGTATTAAATAAATGTTTGAAGATAATGGATTGTAACAACATGCTGCTTGCATTACAAAATATAGTTGTGTTAAGTGAATTGGCTGCCTGTAGACTTCCTGAAACTGGGCGTACTCTTTTTGTAGGCTGACATCGCACCTTTGATGGCTTCTCTCATTGGCGTTCCCTTTCCCCTCAACTCAGTGGTAAGGCAGAACATTTTCTTATCCTAGAATGAAACAATATTTTTCAGTATCATTTACTTTTTACATGCTTCTCAGTAATTGTTGACTACATTTAAAACTCTATTTTCCTTCATATATTTTTTAAATATGTGCAGTACCTTATAATTGTGTGTGTATTACAATCTATGACAGGAAGAATAAGCCTGACAGCTTTTCTTAAACATTTTTAATTTTCTGAAATGTATACAGATTAATATTTGTATTTTAGTTATAGACCATGGAAAAGCAGCTAATTTTTGTTTGCAAGCAGCAGAAATGAAGCCCGTTTAAAGGACGGGAAGAGATGGTGGTCCTTTGATTGAAAGGGGTGCTGAGGCACAAGGCCTGGCAATGAGCAGGAACCAGGAGGGCCCTGGAGACCCGACAGAAAGAACCGGAAACCGCGGTCTATGCTGAGGGAGAAGAGCTTTGACCTAGACGCTCGGGAGTCCGAGGCTGGTGCTGGCGGTCTGCCCTTCAGGCAGGGATGGCAGGTCCCCACCAGAGACCTACTACGCTGTTGCTAGTGGGAGAAGTTGCTCTACATAGAATGGCAGTGCCTCCTAGAATGGAAAATGGATCCAGAAAAGCCAAACAAAACAATCATTCCCACCAGCCATTCTTGCAGTTCTTCAAAACAAACAAAATAATCTAACTTAGATTGCTGAGTAATATATGTGTGTGTGTGCGCGCGCACATGTATCTGTGTAACTGATACAAAGGTTTCACAAAATAATCCTCATTCTTAATGTGCACAATATACTCTCATTTCTTTCTTTTTTTTAAAGATTATTATTTTTAGAGAGAGGGGAAGGGAGAGAGGCAGATAGGGAGAGAGACATCCATGTATGGTTGCCTTTCACCTGCCTCCAGCTATGGACCTGGCTGGAGACCTGGCTTGCAACCTGGCTATGTGCCCTGGCTGGGAATCGAACCAGCGACCTTTGGGTTTCGCAGGCCGGCACCTTATCCACTGATTATTTTGTCTTTTTTTCTTTTTTTTTTCTTTTAAGAATGTTACTTGTGGGCCACCATGGGGATATTTTGCATGTACAAAGCACTTAGTTCACTGCCCAGCACACAGTAGTTTTTCAATAAATGTTAGGTTATATTGAACTTAATTCATTTCCTTTGCTTTATGTACTTTCATATATTTGTGAGAAAAGTAACAGAACATTTTTCAGCTATGGTTTAAAGAATTTTAAATTATTATTCCAGTCATTTATTTGCCCGAATGTCGTCATTGCTTCCTTTGTAAGTCTGTTTTGTTTTACAAGACTAGGCTGAGCTTTGTCAGTAGTAAACCCGTATTTCTTACTTGCAGGGGATCCTTCCTGTGGATTACCTTAACAATACTGGCGTCTTCATAGCAGAGAGCATGTTCACAAATGCGGTGCAGATCCTGGAACAGTTCAAGGTAAAATAAAACATGCACAGAAGTGGACCCTGCTACCAGTCTAAAATTGAATATATTAACTGAAAGTATTGGGTTTTGTGTTTTAAAAAATTATTTTCTATAAATCAGTATCTTTAAAGTTTGCGTATTGGGCTAATGCTGTAGAGTTTCATGTTTCTGAAGTTCTGTGAATCAGTGTGAGGGTGTGGAACTACCTTTGAGCAGCCTCCCTACCTCTACAACTCTCACACGTGCCCAGAGACTGCAAACCAAGTCTTTATTAATTGGCATTTGCCCCGGTAGAAGCAGCATTAGCGATTGCAACATTTCTTGCCACCCCATGCGTTAGTATATGCATTAGGAGTAGGTGACCATTGAACTGAAAGTTTCTGTTGTTCTTAATACAGTTAATGCAGGTTGGTTTATTTTCTTTTCTAAGAATTAAAGTATAGTTTAATTACATTATAGAATGTCCTTTTGCAGGCTTGATTGATCTCATTAATTCTCAGTTTATTGTAATAAAATGATCATGTTAAATTTTTCTTTTAAATATAGATGAAATAATATAGTAACACAAAATTCCATTTATTTTTAAAGCAGTTAATCATCCATAAAGACCCATTTTAATGGATGTTTGTATTTCAAAATGAGTTCAGTTGATTTTTTCCCTCATTTATAATATTATTAAATATTTTCATACTTGGTTCACAGGTGAAAATGTCTCAGAAAAAACAAGCTACTTTACCATTTTTGTTTACACCATTTAAGTAAGTATTTTTTATTTATTAGCTTATGGGAAATAATTTTTCAATGAGTTTAAATGCTGACAGAATGAACTACTTAGAAACTTGGACTTTTTGTATGCATTAGTGCAGACTCCAGAATGAAAGTCTCACCTCTTGTTTTTATAAGCACAGAGCCGCTGTGAGCTGGGTGTCTGAATGACAGGGAGAAGGGGTGTAGGGCGCAGAGAGACGGGAACCTTGAAGGAGACAGCCTCAGTAGGGCTGGCTGGGAAGCTGTGAGGACTCTTGCTTGGCGGACTGGGAAGGTGCTGCCACCATATGGCTTACAGAAAGAGAGAGCTGGTTTGAGCGGCAAGAATGGATCTTCAACTTTAAACTGAAGATATCTATGAATTGGTTAGAACAGGGATCTCAAGAGAGAGAGAGTTGATTGTGAAGATTTTGGAGCCCTGGACTTAAAGATGACCATGGAAACCAACATGCATATAGGAGGCTCCAGGCAGGAGGTAGAAAGTGACAAGAGGAGGCCAGTGACACTATTTTGGGAAACACTGGCACTTCCTGGGTGGGCGAAATGGAGAGCAAGGCTACTAGTCAACCTGCAGACTTGAAAGTCACCATTTGTTGACAGCCTGCGGTATAGCCAGGGAAGCCTAAGGTAAAATGAAGAATTGACTTGAGGAAATAGATCACTTAAGGAACAGAAAAGAACTTAAAAAGATTAAAATCCTCAGAAATAGCAGAGAAATTGTATCAAAAAGCAGTGTAAACTTTACAAAATGAGAAAGAGTACAGGATGCATTAAAATAAAAGAGAATAACGGACTAAAAATTTACAGAAGGCTAAGTTATACAGGGAAGGTTTGGGAACTTGAGAGGTGAAAAGAATGGGACATGGATTTGTTGGTTGTCATTATGCCATCCTGTATTTTGATTTTTAAAAGTTATATGTATAGGCCCTGGCTGGTGGCACAGTGGATAAGGTGCCAGCCTGCGAACCCAAAGGTCTCTGGTTGGATTCCCAGCCAGGGCACATAACCGGGTTGCAAGCCAGGTCTCCAGCCAGGTCTGTAGCTGGAGGCAGGTGAAAGGCAACCATACATTGATGTGTCTCTCCCTCTCTGCCTCTCTTTCCCCCTCTCTCTAAATATAATAAAGAAAATCTTTTAATGTTATATGTATATATTATTTTGATAAAACATTTTAAAATAAGCAAAAAATAAGTATTTAAATCATTGGCACAAATCAAAATCATAAAAACCATGGGAATGAATAAAATTCTTTCATATAAATTTTAGAATCATCATCTTACATGAAGAATTCTTTCATTATTACACAATATTTAGGAAGTAATTTGGAGGGAATTGACGTTTTTAAAGTATTTAATATTACCATCCAACATGTATTTATTTATATCTTCTGTTAGGTACCTAAGTAAAATTTTACTTTTCCCTACAATATATGTTTCTCTATATTTTGTTCCTGAATATTTTATTTCTATTCTTGTGTAGCACCCTTTTTTCCCTCTAACATATGTTCAGTATACCAGGAAAAACAGTTACACAATTCAGCCATCTGAGTACAATGGACTCTTTTTTTCCTCGGCCAGTGAATTTTTTCATTTCTACAGCATCCGTTTCCTTTCAGCCACCACTATATAGGTGTACCGACTGAGCATTGTCCACTTAGAAACTGTAGCAGTAAACGTTCGCACATAATTATAAAAGATGAAAAAACACTATTGTTGCCTGTCTTTTTGCAGAACAGATAGCTCAGTCCTTGTTACAAACAATAGTATAATGATGTCTTTCCCTGTTGAATAAGTAACCTATTTTCTTTTTCTTTTTAGAAATATATTTTTCAGTTACCAATTCTTAAGTTTGAGAAAATTTATCTAGGATATTGACATCTGAAAATTCAAAATCTTGATATTTTACTTACATGATCGATTTCACCAGCATTACTAGATGCTGGTTTTAATGTCACCACTTCCCCCTTGTCTTATTTAGTATTTTCTAGGGTGATAAAATGTAAACTGTTTCAACAAAAAAGGAAAAATAAAATTGCTAGTCTTTTATCTTAGACCCGTAAAAGGGTCCAAAGGATCCATGTGGTAATAGTATATCCTGTTTTACCCTATTCTTGAAAAAATATACTTTAATTTTTTAAAAGACCCATGAGAAAGAATAAAAGTCACGAAATAGCCATTCGCACAAGTAGAACAGCTGAGAAAAAGAAAACTCAAAGCTAACCTGGGTCCAGTTCCATCCAGGGGCTATGCCAAGGAATGACCAGCAGGTGGAGCTATAGGACTAGAAGTGTGAAAGGTTTCCCTCTATGGGAAAGCACCTCAAAAAGGAGGAAAAACACTTTGAAGTTTGTGCTAAAGAGGCCACATGAAGAAAAAGAAAACTATTAAACAAACAAAAAAACCCTGGCTGGTAGCACAGTGGATAAGGTGCCAGCCTGCGAACCCAAAAGTGAATGGTTCGATTCCTAGCCAGGGCACGTAATCAGGTTGTAAGCCAGGTCTCCAGCCAGGTCTGTAGCTGGAGGCAGGTGAAAGGCAACCATACATTGATGTTTCTCTCCCTCTCTTTCTCTCTCCCTTCCTCTCTGAAAAATAATAAATAAAATCTTTAAAAAAAAAATAGAAAAAGCAGGGAGGAAGAGGCAAGGAAGGGGAGCAGTTTAGACAAGAACCTAGTATAAAGGAACCATGGACATGGACAACAGGTGGGATTGACTTTGGGGGGAATGGGTGGGTGGGGAGGGGGACAGAGGGGAGTAAAAAGGGGATGGATGTAATACAACAACAATAAAATTTAAAAAGAAAAAGAAAAAAAAATCATTAATTGGAAAAAGAACAAGAAAGTTCCCTTAAATATTTTAGAAAAAAATGAAAAGGAGGTTTATTGTATCTTGCCATAGAAGCAAAAACATGTTTTTACTAAAATCATGTTTTCATTTAAAACTCGGTGTGTATTCAGAGAGTTTAAACTTGAACAAAGTATCTAAATGAATTTTCTACTAAAATGGCAAAAAAATACTTTGGTTCCTTTTAAGATGCTTGCTTCTTTTAGGTGATCATGATTAAAAGTTCCTTTCTTAGACCAAATTTAGATGCTGGTTTTAATGTCAATCTTTCCACTACTTCACTCATCTGCTTTACTAATTATTTGCTAGAAATGTCATTTTCTGACCTAAAACTGCCTTAAAACTTAAAAATGGTAACTTTTACATACCACATATACGCATACTTAGAAAAATACTCACTTATTCAATTCTGACACACGCAAATGGCATGAATATACGTTATTGGTCAGCCATAAGAATTCTTCTAGAATTAATTTTTTATTATGCTTTCTCTGTTGTTACTTTCTTGAGATACTTTTTAAATCTAAGATACTTTAAAGAGAAATGTTCTAGATATCAATAGGTATCTTTAAAATAGTATGTGTAAATGCAAGCAAAATATTTTTGTAATAATAGCCTTGGTAAGAAGATATTGATACTTTAAATGGTGGCCTTTTTAAGGAGATTTTGTCCTTTGAACACTAGGCCACCCTGAATAACTGATGATAAAAATTTTGATAACCTTAAAACATGGTTTACTTTCTTCAGTTCAAATAACTATGGGAAATGGATGGACTAACAGCAATCACAGCAAAGAAATGTGTCAAGTTCACACTCATTTCTCTTATTTACTTGTTACTGAAGTGTAACATTGCTAATAGATTCCTTTTCAACTTCATGTTTTTAATGTAAAAAATACAGTCAGTAAAGGAATTTTTCCCATCAGATTACTATGCGGAAATGTTGTGTTGCTGTAATCATCAAGTACCACTGTCAGATTCTCTTTCTGGGAGCATGGAGCATGTTCACACAATAACTTGTGTTTTTAATGATCTTTCTGTATTTTCAGATCTTTCTGCTCTTCATGTTCATGCAACATATTTCTTGTTGACCCGTCTCCCCATTAATACACCAAATCTCTTCCACTTTGTTCAGTTTGTACAGGACATTGTGCTGAATTCCAGGCATATTCTGAACCTTTGGTATGTCCTGAAGTTTATAAACTGTCCATTCAGGAAAAATAAAATTAGCCTGACCCTGGTGCGTTTACTTGTTAGAACACATTTCATGTATAATGTCATATAATTAATGTAACAAATATTTATCTTATTTTATCTTATTTTTTAAAAGATTTTATTTATTATTTTTCAGAGAGAGGGGAAAGGAGAGAGGGAGAGAGACATCAATGTATGGTTGCCTTTCTCCTGCCTCCAGCTACAGACCTGGCTGGAGACCTGGCTTGCAACCTGGCTATGTTGCCCTGGCTGGGAACCGAACCAGCGACCTTTGGGTTTGCAAGCTGGTGCCTTATCCACTCTGCCATATTTCTCTTTTAAAATGTTATTTTTCCTTCTTTTTAGGACCTCAAAGTAATTTAGTACCAGACCACTTTCTCTTCACATTTTTATTTAATTTAGCAAATCATTAGGTGCTTTAAGAACGGCACTATACATTATTCTCTTACTTTATTCCTTTTCTAGGCCTGCAATACTTTTATAGCATTTTAATCAACTTAAATTTATTGATTCATTTTATGTGCTTAGCACTTTGCTAAGTATTCTTATGGATATTAATGGAAATAACTAATGGCCCACACGGAGGTTAAAATTTCACCGAAGGTAGATGAATTGCTCGTTAGACCACACTCAAGTGAGAAGAGTGTGAGGTGAGGCTGGGGTGGACCATGGAGGAGGACAGAGACTGGATTTTGGAAGCAGCAAGGGAAAGGTCTTGATCAGGAGCTCAGGCGTGAATACGATATTGGTGGCTAGTGAAGAGTTGAACCATTTCATAGCTGAGAGTATACATTTGGGATAATGGGGAGTTAAGTAGAATAGAAGCAGATGGTTATGAAGAGTCCAGGGAGTTTAGAATTGAAGAAAGAGACAGTAAGATGCCCACATCCATTTTATGTAAAGTGGGAGGTGCGGCCAGGGTGCTAGGAGGCCCAGTGGGTGAGGGCAAGGGGAGGGAGGGAGACTTCCTAGTTTTATCAGAATGTGGAAAATTCAGCGTAAGATACAGCATTCAGAGAATGCCTGTGCCCTCTGGCCCAGTAGCTCCATTTCCGAGGCTGAGAGGAAATTACTCCCAGATGTGTGGTGTGTGAACACGGAGAACTGGGTCCGGGAACCCTGAGCTGACGGCCGGAGCCCTCGATGCAGGCCCTGGGGGACTCGAGGGTAGTGGGGGAGCTTCTGCGGCCGTGAATTCTCGAAAGATTTCTCTAAGGTTTCGGATTAGGTGCCTTTTCCACCCGGAGTTTCAGATTCTGGAAGAAGTCCGTGACGCCACCTGAGTGAATAGCATTGCTAAAAACATTTACCTCCTACAAGCCTCCATCTTGTAGCTGGAAGATGCGTAACATTATATTCTGCCACGGAAGCTTTTGACAGAAAAGTATCAGTATTACATGGTCTAACCTGATCCTTAGGTAATGTCTGCACTTTTAAAATGCAAAGGTATTCCGTTTAGGAGTATAGGTTTTAGTTGACAAAACATGTTCGATTTTGTGTTTACAAGGCCTGTCCCAGAAGCATCAAGCCACGTGTCAGTATAATTGAAAGTTTGCTCTCCATGCTTTTGGGACAGGCCTCGTAAATATGTTTATTCCTGCGAGGTAATTGAGTTCTGGTGATATTTTGTCAGTTTCAGCATTCCATAGACTTGATGTCTTTGGCTGTGGATTTTTTTCCGTTTATGCAGCATTAGGAGTGTTTCTCTTGTGGTGAAATAAGGGCAGGGAAATGGTGGAAAGAGAAATGAAAGGTAGGGGGAGCGAGAAGGCTCTACGCACAGGAAAAGAGTGGCAAATGGATGACAGCTGTGACTGACTTCGGTCCTTGCTGAGGGTTGGCCTGCAGCTCCTTGCTAAAGGCACCTCGGCTCCTGGGTTCCGCTGCAAGGCTGGACGTTGCTGCCTCGTCTGTCATTTCTGCCACAGCACTGGAGGGCTGAGCGGTGGGATTCCGTTGCTGTTTGCTGTGCCATTAATACCCATTTAGTCAGAATTTGTCGGCCAGAGTTTTACACTTTTCCAGAATGACGTGTTATCTGACTGTCCGAAGTGTGGTTTGGCAGTTGACTCTCGGAGTCAAGAAAACCAAATTTAACTAACTATAAGCTGATTTATGGAAAACAATAAATACAGTTTAGCTCAAGGTGAACTTCTTTCTTTTTTGCTTTTTTAAAAAATTTTCTCAATTTTCACCATCCTTTAATTTTCAATTAAGAAAAACGTATTGAAATGAGGAAACGCTTCAAACCTAACCTTTTCTTTTCTTCTGTAGGTTGCTTTCCGATTCCAAACAGTTTGACATTTTAAGAAAAGCAAGATCTTACATGAAACAGAGAAAGTACGATGAAGCGGTCAGTCTGCAGGCCTTGGGTATACAAATAGCTGATCACCTGTGGTGGGGAGGGGCGGGTGTGGCAACGGAGCACAAGGGGGGCAGCCAGGGAGCTTTCCTGACCCCTGAAGGGAGGCGTGACTTCCCTCGGCAGCTGCATTGGCCCTGGACAGCTCCTATTTCAGAGGTATCGCGGGTAGGCCTTTTTGGGGTTAGCGCTGGAAATGAACAGTTGCTATTTTCGGTCAGGAGCAGGTATAATCCAGCTTCTGTCACCCTGCTTATGCATGGTGTTTTAGAATGTGATCTGTTAGTACATTTGCAATTATCTACACGTTAGCAGAAGTCTGCTGGTTCAGAGAGAAGCTTGAACTTTTCCCAGCTCCCACCCCACTAGGCTTTTCAGTAATTGTCTCCTTGTTAAAGGTTATGTAATTTTTTTGAAGATGTTATTCATTATTTTTAGAGAGAAGGGCAGGGAGGGAGGCAGAGCAGAAGAGAAACATCAATGTGTGGTTGCCTTTCACCTGCCTCCAGCTGAGGACCTGGCTGGAGACCTGGCTTGCAACCTGGTTATGTGCCCTGGCTGGGAATTGAACCAGCAGCCTTTGGGTTCACAGGACAGTGCTTATCCACTGTGCCACCAGCCAGGGTTAACTTTAAAGTAGGAAAGAATTACATTTCAGTTTTGTAAATTGCCTAAGTAATACCATACATTTCTAATACTTATTTTTGTCATGGTTTTAAAATGATCAGCTTTTCTCCGCTGAAAAAGTAAGCTATTTTAATGATATTTTATAACTGACTCAGGTACTCTGATATGAGAAAGTAAAAAATGATGTACACGTGGGCATCTCCATTATCAGGGACTTATATTAGAGAGCCTTTATTCTTTTTAAAATGTTATCTGAAGATAATCTCCACAAAATGAATCATTTTGAATCACTGCACATCTCGTAATTTACATTTAAGATGCCCTCTCTTACCAAGGTTTTAAAGTTCATTTTATTCAGGAATTTTTCTATAGTTGCAGGAAGATTCTCAAATAATTAAAATCTATTTTTGATCTATTATCCATAGTTACTCTATTTTAATAACTTTTCTTAGGTTTCTTATTCATTCCATGTGGCCAGTTATATTTGTCTTTCTCCTCAGGTCTTCCTTTGCAAGGAGCTGATTGATCTCGCACTGGAAGGATTGTCCTATTACCACACCTATGACAGATTTTTTTTGGGCTTCAGTGTTCTGCTTGGTTTTGTGGGATGGGCATCCTATGCTTCTCTGTTGATCATCAAGTCTCATTCCAGCCTTACCAGAGGTGTTAGTAAACCAGTTAAGGTATGTTCAGAAAACATAATGATGATTCAGATGATGAGGTCAAATCTCTAAGACTGAGGAAATAAATTGAATCAACTCAGCTGTAATGAGTTCATACAGTGCACACGTTATACTAAGCTAGCTCTTATCTTTCATTTGTTTTTGTTGTGTTAGGTCTTTGCTTAGTTTTCTCTGTTCCTTTAGTTGGGAAAGGGGTGTATTAATCATAATGGCTTTCTGACTTAAGAGGGTTATAAAGATAGCTATTAATATCTGTTAATTTCCTGTTCTTTTATAATTATTTAGTATGTCAGAGTTATTCCATATCTTTCCAATACTGATGGTCAGAAAACTACTTCAAAGCAATATATTTAATTTGATGTGATATTAAAAGTTTAGGAGCTAGAAAGCAGTAAAGTCACATGTTCAAAATGTTCCCTCTTAAATAATTATGTTTTTCCTGGAACTATTTTTACCTTCTTTCAGCATTTTGACTTTTAGTTAGAACTTTCTATTTAACCTCATTTTAAGAATTAATCCCTAGTTTACTATATAATTTCAATACCAAAAAATCTCTTTAATAATACCTAATAGTAACTGCGAAATGTAAGATTGCGTATATGATATTACTATGTTAAAATACTTTACTCTTTGGAAATACATTGCTGATTGTTATTTATCAGAGAGAATAAGCTACTTACACCTCCTTTTCATTCTGTAATTATTACCATGTTTTTTCTAGAAAGTAATATACCCAGATGGTGTATTATTAATGATAACAGCCCACAAGATTTCCAGTGATAACTTTTTCAAATTTTGTATTTTATTTTTCCATAATGGAAGGAAGGACAGTAGTGTTCATCCTAGTTTCTTACAGTGCTTTGATGCATCTGAAATAATTTCCTCAATATGTTTGTTATTTGAATGTATATGAAATTGGCTAGAATAGGAATCATTTCTTGTATGGTAGTAAAGGAGACAGAAACAACCAAGCTTTAGTAATGAATATTTCTAGGCATTGGATGCTTGAAGTTTATTTGCCACTTTAAACTCTTAATGGTGCTTGAAGTAGGCATTATAATTTCTCTTTACAAAAGAAGAAACTGAAGCTATTTAAGTAACTTCCAAAAGGACACTCAGCTAGGATGTGAAGGAATCAAGATTTGAATCTGGACCAGTCTTGTGCACACTTTCTTTTCACATTTCCCTTGCTGTTCAGGTTATGGAGAAACGGTATGTCCTTACATTGCGGTGACAACAGGCTTCATAGCTGATAGTTCTTTATGCATTAATCTGATAATGCAGCCAATATTTCATTTAGCATACAGAGCAATGCTAGATGCTGCATAGGCCATGCAAAGAAATATAAAATTCAGATTCTGCCCTCAAGGGCTTAGAATTAAATAAAGTAGGCAATATATGTACACACACAGCGACCTTATCAGATATAGGCTGCTACGCTACATTACAAAGACCTTTAACGTTTGGTTCCAGGACGGTCCTGGGTGCTTTACACGTGTTAAGCTTGAGATGGCTGAAATTTAGAGGCTCTGAGTCTCATAACATGGATTTATTGTTATGCGGGAATTTAGGTTCAGAGAAATAAATACATGTTTACTTCAAGGACACACCACTGTTTAATGAGAGAGCTAATATGTTTTTTAGTTCATGCTCTTTCTATGCTGTGGTGCCTTTAAAATAAATAAGTAGTTCAGTTTGGTTAGAGTAGTTCACTTTGTTCAAGGAATGATATGATGTAGATGAGACTGAAGTCATCAAAGGCTTCAAATGCTAGACTATAGAACTTTATTTAGTGAGGAGTTGGGGTGTCAGTTAAGTTAAGCCAGAGAAACAGACGGAGTGTGGAAATGGCCTGACTGTGGGGTGGGGCAGGTTGGGCAGGAAGGAGGCTGCGACTTGCAGGCCTGTCTTCCTCAGCAAAGCCCCGGCTTCCCTCACCACCTGGGCTGGTCGAGTCAGGCCCGCTGGGATTGTCTAGGATAATCTCCCTCACTTGGAGTCAACTCTTTATGGACTTGAATCTCATCTGCAGCATACTCACAGCAACATGTGGACTTGATTCAGGCTCTACCTGTGTGGTTTAAACCCCTTGAAGGCTAGCAGGGAGCAACTGGAGAAATGTCCGTAGGCGCAGGAGTCATTACCATGTACACGGCATGGCTCCTCCATTCAAGATGCAGCGGAAAAATGTCCCTTCTCTTCTTATCCTTCCAGTGTTGACTTCCGCGGACCAAGTTCTGTATGACCTAGTTTCCTAAACGTAGATGCCGTTCATGATGCCTCTTGTACATTCTCTAGCAGAGGCGGAGGTGATTATATCACATTGTGCTAGTTCTAGAAAGAAACCCCGCAACTGTTTTTAAGTACTCTTCCAAACTTCTTTTCTTGTTATTTGACTGTTCTCAAAATGATGCAAAACTGGTCCCGACTCTTAATGAAGACTTGCCACAGCCACTGTTCCTGTCCACCTCCAGCTGAGCCTTCTCCTCAGCCTCCCGCCGCTGGCGAAGGGGCCTGCAGTGCCTGCCTGCATGTCCCGCGTTGCTTACTGATCGGTCTCTGCAGTGGGGACTGATGTGGAGAGGAGGAGGGAACAAAAAAGAAGCTCACAATAGCACCCGTTATTTAGTAAGCAGCTGTAGTATTCCAGGTATTTTGTTAAGCTCTTTCCGTAATCTTATTTCAGCATTACCAGCCTTGAAAAAACAGATAGGGAATTACTGTTCCCATTTTGTAGGTGAGATGAAATTAAGTCACAGAAGAGTGTTGTACTTTGCTCGTACCCATAGTCCTACAGTGGGCAAGTGACAGCACCGTGGGCCGTCACTGGTGACTTACGTGGAGAGGCTTCTTGTTTGGCTGGGACTGGGAAGGGAGAAAGAACTAAAGGAACCTGCAGTGGATGGCAGAGAGGAGAGGTGCATGGACCGCGTGTCCAGTCAGCGTCTGAATAAAGAGCAGTGTTGTTCCAAGAGAGGATTGGGTCCCATGGCTTCCTGTGGATTCAGTGGGCTTTTGTGAGCTGGTCTTAGAACTCAGTCAGCATTTATTAATTGTTCCTCAGGAGAAGCACGGTCCGAGTTGCTAGCAGCTTAGTGGCAAGCCAGCCAGCGTTAGGAGCAAAGTGGCTGTCGAGTGGAGACTTGCCTTACGGTGAACGTCCTCTCCAGCGTTTCCTTCTGTCCTGTGCTGCTCCGTGGCAGGTTATTTAAAGGTGCCTTTCTTACATGAACCATCTAGTTGTAGAGCCATTGAAAGAAATTCACTTTCTTCACTTTGTAAACTCTCTTGAACACCTATCAATGAGCATGCGTTTAGAAGAGTTTCAATGTTTTGTTTGACTTCCAGAAGCCGGGCTGTCTCCTGCCATGTGGTTTTGTGGCTATTGGCATTTTAATGGTATTTTTCCTGCTGATTCAAGCCTGTCCCTGGACCTACTACGTGTATTGTTTGTTGCCAGTACCTATATGGTATTCGGTTGTGAGAGAGTAAGTAACACATCTTGCTGTCTTGTTTTCCACTTGACTGTCAGGTAGATCTGTATTTAAAATGCATTGGGTGTCTGCAGTGTAAGTCATCAGTGATATTTATAATACCCTCAAATCCCCAGACCCTTCGCTGCATTTATCACAGCATAAACGGGGCGTAGAGGTGTCCTTTTTGTTTTACTTTTCTTTTTTGACTTCATCTGTATTGCTTAGGGAAGCATTTACCTTATTTCCTTCTTTGTGCATCTTCTATAAGAAAAATAGGAGTAAAAATAAAACATTCAGTGTTCATTATATTAATGGCAGGAGTGTTTCACATTTTGAGCTTATCTCAATTTCTAGTGTCCATTCGTGTTTCACAAAGAAGTTTGCACTTTTCCCCTCCTTTCCCAGCTATCGTGTAAACCTAGATACACGAAACTTGGTGTTAAGTCAAATCTAGTACGGGCATACAAGACTAGTGTCTGGGATTCACACGGGCCGTGGTTCCCCCTTCATGCCTCCGCACCAGTTACCCTTACAGGGGTTCTCGCTGGCGTGGAAACATCGGCTAGAGCTCTCAGCACGTTTCAAGCCCTGGGAAATAAAACCACCGATACTGCATTAGGCTGGTTCACCTTCCCAGGCAGCAGGACAGACAGCTGCAGATCTTGTTGATTTCTGTGTTTGCCCAGTAATCTAGAATTTGAACTTAGTCCTGGGCATCTAAGCATCCTCTGAGCAAACCAGAGCCCGGAAGCCGACCCGGGAGTGAGAGCCTAGTGAGGGCATTTCAGGGTGACCAGCATGTTGGCCTGACACAAGGTGTGCCCTTGTTCTAATTTATGTCAGCTCTAGCTCTAACCACCTCTGCCATTCTCTGGAAGCATTTAGTATTAAAAATATCAAAATGTTAAAAAACAATCATTTAGCCCTGGCTGGTGTGGCTCAGTAGATCAAGCACCAACCTGTGAACCAAAGAATCGACAGTTTGATTCGCAGTCAGGGCCCCTGCCTGGGTTGTGGCCAGGTCCCCAGTTGTGGGTGTGTAAGAGGCAACCACACACTGATGTTTCTCCCCCTCTCTTTCTCCCTCCTTTCCCCCCTCTCTTAAAGTAAGTAAATAAATCAAATATTTTAAAAATCATTTACTAAAAATAAAAATTAAGAAGTTTAAAGTATCAACTTTTTAAAATACAAGGCAAGATGACACTGACAAATGAGAGAAACAGGGCTTCTGAATATACATATTTATATCAGATTTTTTTTTCCTAGTGTCATTTTACTGTGTTTTAAAGTTTTTACAATGAAAGATTTTATCCTCACAGAAAATTCTATTGTACTACAGAACCCCGAGTAGTTCTGCAAGGATAAATAAAACCTTTCATTCTAAAAAATTTTAAAACAGATAAAATGACACTAAAAAAAAAGTCTGCCTGATTTTACAAAATTATCTCTTGTTTCTCTGTTTATTCGCTGTTATGAACAAAAGAAACATCCTTTTGCCTGAGGTTAGCTTTTATTCCCACTTGACACTTTAATAGTTTTGATAACATTATACAGCCACTCTGAAAAAAGGTCATAAATCAAATGATACTGACATTTTATAATTACCTGCTTAATAATGCACTACAAATGCTAAAAATTGTTTCCAGTAATGAAATATAAAAAGTACTCAAGTATATGATACATTTTAAATTGTTATGAACCTCGTGTTTAATTTTAATTATATAATTAGTGACATTTTAAATTGGGTTTAGTAAAGGTTATTTAGCTCAGTAAAAAAGTGCAATTACAATTTACTCAGATAAAGAAAACCTATGTTTATTTCATTAAGGCAGTTGAGATTTTAATGTAAGATTAACCTTGGTGAATTAAAAGTTATTTTTCAGTTTTTATTCATTTGGTTTCATTGTATTTTATTTCTGACATTGTATCTGTAATTACATAAATATAACATAACATATAATTATGTAAACTAAGATCACACAGGACTCATTTATTGTGTTTATTACTTTATAAAACAAGAAAATTTTTGTTTATTATCAAATTAATTCATAAATTATATATTTTCCTAAAATACATAGAAAGAATTAGGTCTATAAAGTCATTAAAACAAATTTACTAGAGATTCCCTTCATTTTAAAATGATCTGTGCATTGAAATTTCCTGATTTTTATAGCTTTGTTATAAAAAGTTTTTGTATTTTACTATATATGGGCCTAATTTGAAAATTCATTATATAGTATAAATAATCTTTTTATAAATAATCTTGCTAAACAGATACCAAGTTATTGAAGACCTTGTCACATCACTGTTGACCTTCCCCCTGAGTCATTGTGTTGGATACCTATTAGCCTGTATCCTAGGAATTGAAGTATTAGTAAGTAATTTGCCACGTTCCAAGTTCCTATGTCTTTCACAGGTGTGTAACTCCTTTGACATGACCTCCCTTCCTCTTTCTTTTTCGGAATGCGATACTAGGTGCTCAGCTTTTTCTACCGCTCCATGCTTACTGTGGGACTCCTTGTATTTGCGGGTTGGCCGTTCGTCACTCCGCTGTGGACTCAAGCCAAGGTATGAGGACGCGTTTTGACATTGGACACGTTGACTGCTGCTTTGTTTTGATTTGTATGTAGTGCAGGGAACTGTTGGTTTTTAAAGGAAAGGGTGGAATGTGTCCTTAAGGGAAGCATCTGGCCCGTTGGACGGGAGGACTGAAGCTGCTCTAAGGTTTCAGTGGTTTGAGGAGACATTCCCACCAGAACGAACCTGCCAAGTGGCGACTGAAACTCTGGACGCAGACTTGCTGCGTCCGTCTTCTCTGAAGCTCCCTCCAGATCACTTTGCCCAAGGGCCTGATGGCAAGGCAGCAAGGGATGGCTCGGAGCAGCAAGGTGACAGCTCAGAGCTCAGGGGGGACAGCTTGGAGCAGCGAGGTGACAGCTCAGAGCAGAGGGGGGACAGCTCGGAGCAGTGAGGTGACAGCTCAGAGCAGAGGGGGGACAGCTCGGAGCAGCGGGGTGGCGGGACCCGGCGCTCTGACCTCCCAGTCCAGGGGTCACGTGCTCCTGGCCTTGTGCTACCTCTGCTTCTTTTCTGGAGAAGCGTATGTTCATGATAAAGTACTTTAAAATAGAATTACTCTTGATTTTCTTCCTTCAACTAGGTAGCGAATTACAGTGTGCTTCTCCAAGGAATACACTCATGTTTCTATTATGATGCTTTTTGGTGGTGATAACAAGAAGATAGAAGTATCTTCTTTCCACCCTGACAACTTGTGAAATTCCTCAGTGGACCTATTGATCATTTTTGTTTAATCTAATTACAAAAACACTTTTGCTAATTTTCCTCCTGGGTTCAATCATTTGCTTATAATTATAGGCTACATTGCTTACAGATATAATCAATATACAGTATAACATAAGTGAAAGGAAGCACTTGCTTTGAAATATCAGACCAGGAGAAAATGCTGGCTCTTCCACGTACTGATCATTGGCTTATACTTCTTATACTTAACATCTCTGAGCCCAGTTTCCTCATCTGAAACTGAATCCTGTAAGCTACCTCCCAGCTTATTGTGAGAACTAAATGAGGTGATACTCATTTTATACCTAATATGTTACCTGCTGCATAGCTGATCCTTCTCAGATAGTAACTCCATTACTTTTTAAAGTGAACAGATAAACGGCTTGGCATTTTCCTTTTCACAGTCACATAGTCTGTGAAACACTGCAGTTTTCTCTACCATATTTGTCTGAAGGTAACTTTTTTTTTTTTAATTTTAGAGCATCTCGCTGAGTTGGATTTTCTTCTCTTTGACCCTGGCGGTGTTCCCACTGATGCCGGTTGTAGGACGAAAGCCGGATATCTTCCTAGTGTATGAACAATATTTTAACTTTTCAGTACAATCGTTTTTCTCACTCAGCACTATAAAATATGAACCTAATCTTGATCATGAGTTTAAAATCACACAAACGAACGGAGAGTTACTGTATTATCAAGCCATGAACCATAATTCTGTCCCAGGCTCTGGGCCTTCACAGGTGGGACATTGTGCCAAACAGTGAACTTAAACTCCTCCCTCCTACCCCTGTCCCCACAGCGCCCCCCAAAAGGTGCAGAAGCTTCGCTCTCTTTTGTGTATTGGGGAACCTGGGAAAGCTGTTGTGTGAAAAAATGGCCATTTGCCAAAACATGAGGTTTAAAAGCCATTGGTGTAACCTCTTCTTTGCCTTTGAGTATGTGCACACTTCACATCTTAAAAAGGTGAAATACCTGTTCTAATCTGAAGGTAGATGTGTCTGGGAAAGGCAGCTCTGTATATTTTTACAATGTTCCCACATTTAATTACTTTAACTGTTAGCAAATCCTAAATATCTTACCTGAATTCTTCATGGTGCTATTATATTTATTTCATCTCAATACATCTAAAAAATCAATAAAATAATTGGTTATCTTTTCTTTAAACTTTACTTTTAAATTATTATCAAGTCATCTGTGTGTGTGTGTAAATAATATTTCCAAGATCATGATTTCAGTAACATTTTCTCTTGCTTTCTAATTATGTAATCACCTTTATTACTTTCTTTAGAACTCTGTATAAGCAATATTTTTAGCATTTTAATATAATCTTTAATGGATGAGGGTATGTCTTTAATTGAAGGAAGATTAACAAAGTGTTTTTAAGTACTGCATGTGTTAATTTTAAAGTATGCGTGATTTATAAATTAACACATTAATCTCATTTCTGTGAGAATACCAATAAGGAATAGCTCAGAAATTATTCTAGGAATTCAAGTTAATTAGCCGAGTCCAAAATAATAGTACTATCTAAGACTGACTTTATTGGTGTTACCAATAAACATTTTGCCGCTGTCATAAACTATAGTGTGTGAGAAGATGAATGAAAATATTTTCATTTATTTCTACCTTCCTATTGCCCTGTGAGCTCCTCTGTTGTTTCTAAAGCCCCTTCCCCTTCTTTCATCAGTCTCTGCCTTTGAGGTGTGTTGCTCAAAACATGAGGTCATAGATGAGCAGCATTTATCTGGTACAAGGAAAAGAAATTGTATAAAAGGTCTCCATTGAAACCCGCCACTTGCATATTATAGTACAGATGAATTCAGGTAGCTAAAACACAACAACTCGAATTTGTATTTTTAAAGATTATGTCGTTTTCCTCCTTACTTATTAACTTACATTCCTCAGTGATTAGTTTGTCTTGGTTTCCTCATAGCTTTATTTGCAACCTCTTTATTTTGACTCCTGGTTCATGGAGGAATTTCTACTCTCCATTTGATCTCTCACATCAACTCCCTCTTTAGAAAATTACAGTGATAGGACAGGTATGCAAATGCTTAAGCATAACATTAAAGGAAAAAGCAAAAATGTACACAACATAGCTGGGATAGTCCTGTTACTCCAGTTGTCTGCAGTAAAAACATGCTCACCAATGTATTAACATATCAAGTGATTTTTCTAAAAAGGAAAGGCAGAGTGAAAGCAAACACAGAATTTTGATTACACGTGGCTGTTTTTCTGTTCTAATGGTAATGCACAATGAACCTATTACTACTTTATTTCCCTTATGGTTCTGAATGAGGGTGTTAGAAAACCCAAAAACAAACAAGCATTTCCCTAGGAATTCCTGCTTCACATTTTCCTGAGCATGGCCTTGGAGCACATTTTCTCTTAGTTCTGTTACATTGCCAGGTTCCAGGTTCTGGCTTCAACATAAACTCACTCGTCCTATGTTACCTAAATTTTTAGTAGGTGAGCAGTAGAGCTCAACATTAGTACCATTTCTTTGATATTTATTTACTTCAACATCAGGAACCATACTATACCTGGTGTTCTTGAAAATATATTATTTGCTGTTTTATTACTGTACAGGTGCCTCACCTGCATACCACCTTTGTGACTGCTGTCCTACCTCCCTGTAGCTAGGAACAGCTGAGGAAAGCATCAATGATAGAAAGGAGCAGTCTACCCTGCTAGGAATACTATGAGTTAAAAATGTGGATCCTTTTTGTATGAGTGCTCATAGTAAAAAAATGTATGTTTTAAATACTGTTCTAATCTTTTACATTGTTTTCTATAAATATGTCCAAGTCAGGATAACAAATATGGTCATTGGTATGCACAAAAATTTAAAAAAGAAATTCTAGAAATAAGGTAAAAATACCTAAAAGGTATTAGAAGTTACAAATAACCCTCCCCTACAGCATCTTTATCCTAGGATTTTTATTCCTTTCATATCTGTATATCTATTTTACTACCTCATCTTGATGAAACCAAATGACTGAGAGGTCCTCCATTGGAGTAGAATGTCTAATACTTTCATATTGCTATATGTTCAGTAAATATCTGAAGAAAAATTGAAATTGTGAATTGTGTTTTCAACAGAATGGGTGCAGGCCTGCTGGTTCTTCTGCTGTCCCTGTGTGTTGTAACAACTCTCATAAAAAGAAAAGATAGTTATGTCAATGAAAAGCTGTGGTTACATCTATTACAGGTTAGTTACAGATCGTCATCACTGTCTTATACTAATGATATAATATAAAATGTATCTCATGGTCGTATTTCATTATGTTATCCTTAAGACGTCATCATGTATAAGTTACCCAGTACCTACCAGCTAGGAGGAGAGTTTTCTGTTTTAAGATATCACTTGGAAATACATTCTCTAAAAAGGTGTGAAATAGCAGAAATGAAGGAGGCATAAGAGGCTTCTGTGCTGCCCCCAAAGTTGAGCTGAATCTCTCTGGACAGAGGTTCTGTGCTGTCCTCGTTTGGGTCAGGGGGAAGGTTAGCCTCTTTGCAGGGAAGGCAGCCTCTGAGTATGCTCAGGTAACGAAGAGCCAACTTACAGCTTCAGACAGCCTCCTAGGAGAAAATAAACTTCACCCTGGGCGGTGGCATTGGTGTGGTATAAAGAACTTCATGTTTCAAAATTTGGAAATAGAGTCAATTTCTAGTTAGGTTGCATACTACATGTGTACTTTTCAGTGATTGAGTTTTAGTCTGTTTTAATCTGTAGAGATAATATCTAACAGTGTTGTAAAAATGA
Organism: Noctilio leporinus; assembly: GCA_004026585.1. Taxonomy (NCBI): domain Eukaryota; kingdom Metazoa; phylum Chordata; class Mammalia; order Chiroptera; family Noctilionidae; genus Noctilio; species Noctilio leporinus. The sequence continues at coordinate 811,601 of PVIW01000023.1, forward strand.
AAGATATGTTGTATTCTGTAAAATTATAGAATTTTTGTGGATAATAGTGGAAACCACACTTTTTTCTTTTAAACAATAAAGAAATTATAAACTACTTCTAGAACACTGACAAAAAAACTTTTATGAGTCTTCCCTAAAAATTTACCCAGAACAAAACTGAAATAATATTTCCAAGAACACTGAAATAAATATGTGCCTCACTTAAGAGATGTCATTCTTGAAGAATAAGAGAGAACATGTAAAAAGAGAAAAAACGTCTTGTCAAGGATGCTGTCAAGCCATTGGAGTCTGTCTTGCATTTTTAATGATACACTGACTGGCTTTTCACCAAAACCCACAGTAGCTGTCACAGAATTGAGCTGTAATGAGGACTTGGACAGAAGTGAGTGTTTCCGAATCTCACTCTTTAGGAGCACAGAATATATGAAAGTTCTTATGAACTTTGTGAGAAATACTCCTAAGTAGAAGGTAAATCAGTTACAAAATTCTTTTTTATATTGACCATTAATTTATATTGATTCCTCTACCATCTATCATATTTTTCATTGATTCCACCATCGATTGTATCTTTTTACATTTTTAACATATCTGAAATGAATTGAAAGGCTCCTAGGATTGTCATATCTTTCTTGACAGCATTTTTTCTTTCTGAATTCATAAACAGTGCAAGAGTAAATTAAATATAGCTCTAGGATTTGGTAGTGAGGTTGCTCGTTTGATCTTTAAGAGTTTACTTTGTCCACAGCCATAACTTAGCTTATTTCTTAAGATGGCAATTAATCCACTAGTTCAGGGCAATATTGAGTCTGTTGCAAATTTACACCTCTGGCCTCGCAGTGCAAAGGGAGCGAGAAACAGCCCGTAAATGAATAGGACTCACTATGATCCGATTAAACAGATTTCAAAGAACAGGCCCAGGCCTGAAAGTGGTAGTTTACCAACTAGTTTGTGTGTTTCCCCTGAAGACTGTTGTACTTTGTGTGTTCCCAGCACCCGAGTACTCGGGCCGCAGGTACGTGTTGAGCGAGTGGCTATGACTGTGGGTGAGAGCCCGAGCCACGTGCCCGAGCATTTCCACGACTCATAATAAATATTCCCAGGTGGAAACTGTGGTGACACACGCGAACATACTCTCGGAAGTATAAAGTGCATGTAAAGGTCGGCCTTTGCCTAGCACGCACGAGTTCTGCGTCAGCCTTGGGCAGGAGAGGGAAAGCCGGCTCCATTTCAGCAGCGGTTTTGCAATTCCAGCTGTTGGCGCATTGTTGGAAGTATTCTTATGTATGTCGGCCCTCACCACTGCTCTTTTATTTACATGCTTTGTGTTTGTTTTCAGATGCTGAGCACAGTGCTTGCCATGTATGTCGTGTATAGCACACATAATAGTCTGCTTAAGAAGCAAGGACTTCCTCTTGTTAATCAGATTATTAGTTGGATAATATTAGGTAAGCAATCAACCAAACCAGCTGAGGTAACCTGACATCAAGTCCTAGTAGAAAATGATCCATTTACATCTATATTATTATTATTATTATTATTATTATTATTATTATTAAAAGGCATAATTTTGTTATGGGAACGTAATAATAATCAGCTATTATTTCTCTCTTGCTGGCATTTGACCAAGAAAGTTAGAACTTTTATGGATCGTCATGTATTAATAAGAATTATGTGATAAGATATTAATGATATAAGTCTGTATATTTATTCACTTCTGATAAAAATCCGAGTGTGTTCATAAGAGAAAAGAGTATATTTACTGTTTTCTTCCTCCCTTGCAAATAACAAGCCATCTCTGCTGAGCCACCCTCAGACCAGATATCTGCTCATTAAAATGTCCCCCTAGGTTTAGCATGACTCATCCCAATATCCTGATCCTGTCTCTGTCGTGGTGGCTGCAGAATGATTTCTTAGCTGAGAAGTACCCACTGCATTTACCAAGACAGCAAAAAAATAGGAATCCTACCTATTTTTTTGTTTTAAGATTTTATGTATTATTTCCAGAGAGAAAGGAAGGGAGAAGGGCAGAGAGGGAGAGAGACATCAATGTATGGTTGCCTCCAGCTATGGACCTGGCTGGAGACCTGGCTTGCAACCTGGTTATGTGCCCTGGCTGGGGACTCGAACCAGTGACCTTTGGGTTCGCAGGCTGGCGCCTTATCCATTGCTACCAGCCAGGGTGAGAATCCTCTCTATTTTTTATTCATTCATTCATTCACTTATCTAGTTATTATGGTGAACCCATGAGCTCCTGTTTCTTCACAGATTTATAATTCATCACTCTTGATACGTTGGTGTTCTAATTGTCCCAGACTTGGCCAGAGAGAGCCCCTGGAGGCTAGCTTGTAAATACGCCCCCATATTCGTTAGCACTTTTTTATTTTCTGGCATTAAGAAGATGTATACCTTATAAGCTTTACTTTATATCCACCCTGCCATGCTGTAGGAAGCTTTTCATGTGTTGTTGAATTGGTTTGCAAATCTCTTGCTGAGAATTTATACAGCTGTCTTCACTGAGGACATCATTCTGCAGCGTCTTGTTGTGTCCTCCAGCTTTAGCATCAGGATAATCATTTGGAATTGTTCTTACTCTCATTTTTCTTAGAAGAGTTTGAGAAGGATTGGCATTATTAAAATTATTTTTTTTAAGATTCATTTAATTTTTTTGGAGAGAGAGGAAAGGCAGGGAGAAAGAGAGGGAGAGAAACATCAATGTGCAAGAGAAACATTGATAGTTGCCTCTTACCTGCTCCCAAGTGGGGACCTGGCCAGCAACCCAGGCATGTGCCCTGACTGGGAATCAAATCAGGGACCTTTCGGTAAATCCACTGAGCCACACCAGCCATGGTGGCATTCATTATTTTTTAAATGTTTGGTAGAATTCACCAGTGAAGCCATCTGGTCCTAGCCTATTATTCTGTGTTGGGACACTTTTGATTACTGTTTCAATCTTATTGTTAGTCTGTTTAAAAATTTCTTACTGATTCAGACTCAGTAAGTTGTGTTTCCAAGAATATATCCATTTATTTTAGGTTAACCAATTTGGTGGTGTGTGTATATATATATTTATAAAAATATAATTGTTCAGTGATCTCTTACGATCCTGTATATTGTGGTAATACCAGAAATACACAGAATTAGGTTGTGTATTTGAGATATTTCTATTATCTTAATATAAGCACTTACCACTATATTCTTCCCTTTTAGAGCTGCTTTTACAGAATCTCATAGGATTGATATATAGGGTTTCTATTGTTATTTATTTTGAGATTTTAAAGATTTCTCTTAATCTTGTCAGTGACTCAGGGGTTGTTCAGGAGTGAGTTACTTAATTTCTACATTTTTGTAGATTTTCCAGCTTTTTTCATGTTGTGATTTCTAGTTTTATACCATTGTTGTTAGTAAAGGTACTTGGTGTAACTTCAGCAGTCGTCTTAAATTTGCTAAGACTTGGTTTGAGGCCTGTTATGTGATCTGTCTTGGAGAGTGTCCCAGGTGCACGTGGGAAGAAGGTATGTTCTGCTGCTGTAGAGTAGAGTGTTCTATAGATCGCCTTTGGGTCCATGTGACCTACTGATACATGGTTAGGTCTAATGTTCCCTTATGGGTTTTCCCTCCAGATGATCTGTGCATTGCTGGAAGTGGGGTACTGAAGTCTCTGACTACTATTGTATTGTTGTCTGTTTTTCCCTTCAGATCTATTAGTATTTGCTTAATATATTTTGGTGCACATATGTGTGATTGTTATATCTTACTGATTGACCCCTTTATCATTACATAATGATCTTCATTGTGTCTGTTTACCATCCTTGGCTTAGAATCTGTTTTATCTGATTTAACTGTTGCTACCTTTTGGTTTATTTGGTTTTCACTTGTGTAAACTATCTCTTTCCATGCCTTTACTTTGACCCTATATATGTCCTTAAATCCGAAGTAAGTCTCTTGTAGGCTGGACATATGTATTTTAAATAAGATATTTCCTTCTTGGGATTAGGAGATCTAAATACTAGAGGATGCCTACCACATGGTACACAGCTCGAAATCATTGACTCATAGGTAGGTGAGCAGTATTTCCAGAGATCTGTTCCAGGCACTATTTTATCATAATTTAGCTCCATTGAGCAGTTTTTACTAATATGCTATGATCCACAAGTAGGTTATATGCTATGAAACTGTTTCTGATTTTTGTCATTCAGAATGGAGATTCCTGTTTTTCTTTTAGCACTTCATTAGTCCTATAAACAAAGAAATATAAAACAAGGATAGAAAATACAGTTTTACAGAAGAGGTCTCATTTGAATTGCGTTTTTAACTAAATGTTATTTCTTTGTTGTTAAAATATATGTATCATTAGAACCATACATCTGAAAAAATTTAGAAGCTATTTGTGCAAGGATATTATAAATATAACTTGCATGGTCTTAAATTTAGCCGTGACTTGACTTTGAATGAGAGCGCCCTCACACTGAACATAGATGTTGACTAGCAGTAATGATAGCAGCTGACGGTTATGAGCACCGACTGATCCGAGGCGCCCGAGCATTTTGTGAGTGAACTTGCATTGCAGCCTCGCCGTTTTGGGTGTTATCTCTGCTCGACAGATGGAAATGCTGCGTGCATGTGTTAATGAACTTGCTCCATGGTTAAACACGTAGCAAGTGATTCCACCAGGACTCCATCCCCTGTCACCTTCCCCGTGCTCTGGAGGGTTTGACTGCAGGCACAGTGCCATCCCTGCTGGCAGGTTCGGAAGATGTGTGCGTTTCCCTCCCCTTCCTTTCACCCGCCCTCCTCCCTCTGAACCAGTTGCTTCCCCAGGCTGTGGGAACCATCCCTTCCTTTACAACGATTCTCCTTATGACAACTGCCGTCTCTCCTTTCCTAGGAGCACGCGACTCTCAGCCAACATTTTGCAGTGGGAGAGCTGCAGGGGGAAGGGGTTGGAAAACAGCAGTTTCTGGGGAGTGAGTGCTTGTTGAACCGTATGCCTAACTAAAGGAAGAGTTGCTGAATCTTGAGTAATCTCATTATTTGCATTAGAACATAAGTTACTCATTTAGGAGTTAATATTACAGTGGGTGAGGCTGAATATAAATTGAGAACATCTGAACCGAAATCTGGTTAAAACATGAAATGTAATTTTGATTAAAAATACGAAGTTTGAAAGTTCTTACAGAAGCAATGAGGGCAAATCGAGCCTCATTTTAAATGATTCGGGCCAGGTGTGGCCACAGGGGACCTAGTGCTCCCACCTCCAGATGCTGGTGCCTGGACTGACGCCCGCGTGTGTTTCCCCGCAGCCGCCTCGCTGGTCCTGCCCCTGCTGAGCCCCAGGAACCTCTGTGAGCGGCTGTGCAGCATCCTCGCCTCCTCCATGTCCGCCTACCTGCTGCTGAGCACCGGGTACAGACTTCCCCGTTCGGAGGGTTTTAAATGATACACCGACGTTTCTCCATGAGCGTTTCTCCTCCGGAAACGAAAATGTTGTGTCCATCTTGGACACATTTCCTGCTCTCTAAGAACAGGAAAATCTTCAGTGTTCTTCTTCTTACTCTTTTCACAGTATTGCCTGTTGTCTTTGTCTTTCTGTTTATTTCAAGGAGTTGCTAAAATGTCATTTTACTTCAGTATTACATCATTCTGCCTGATTATGGAGGTATTTTAAGTCTGAAACAATGACTTAGAAAAATTTTAAGTTCTCTTGCATTTCTTTCATGTCCTTTATGCTTTGATTTAGTCATTCTTTTTTCGAAATTAGTGTTCTTTTTATTTTTGCACTTAGATATATCATAGTCCAAATATTCATATTGATTCAGAAAACTCTTAGATTTTTTTCCTCGAAAGTTAAAGAATACATTTTTATTTAAGATGGAAGTGTTCTTACAGAAGAAAAACAAAAACTGGAAGCCTAATTTGGTGTTGTGTGAGCTGGGCCTGCGAGGTGACCAGACCCGCAGAGGTGGCACAGACTAGCAGGCTGTGCACGGCAGACGCGGGATTGCATCTGGGGGGGACGGGTTGCGGAGGTGGAACACTTACCGCAGACCGAGGCTGAGGAGAGTTAGGCGTCCATCACTGGGTGAGCTCCAGGGCATGTCCCCTTTACCCACGTCACACCCAGCCTAGAGAGGCGCGCACCCTCGCTCACCTGTGCCCCAGCGGTGGTTGCTGTCTTTCCCTTCAGTCAACAAGGTTGCAACACACGTCTTCACACGGGGGTTGCCGTGCGTATGTCTCCTTACGTTCTCAGGCAGCTCCCAGAAGTGGCAGTAGCACTAGCATGTGAATGTTTTTGAGATTCTTGCATAGAGTTACTGCCTTCCGGAAAGTATTTTATTCCTAAACGGAAAAGATGAGATTTCTTTTTTTCATTACACTGTTGTCAACCTACTTTTTAAAAATTTTGGGTGAATATAGTATCTCCCTATAGTTTTAATTTTCATATCAGTTATCAATAAGGTCAAGCATTTTAATGTATTTATTGGCTCTTTTTTTATTGTTGTTTTTGAGAGTTTTATGTTACTATATGGCAGCCATGTTTTTTTAAGTTTGAAATATGTCTTGTTCTTTTTGTATGTATATTAATCATTTTAACTTGGGAACTGTCTACCATTGTCTTAATATTTTCTTTTTATGTGTTATCTGCCATTTATGAATTATTTTTAGGCATCTTTACTTTTTTTTGATGACTTGGAATCTTTACTTTTATTATTTTTTAAAGATTTTATTCATTCTTTTTAGGGAGAAGGGCAGGGAGGGAGGCAGAGAGGGAGAGAAACATCAGTGTATGGTTGCCTTTCACCTGCCTCCAGCTATGGACCTGGCTGGAGACCTGGCCTGCAACCTGGTTATGTGCCCTGACTAGGAATCAAACCTTTGGGTTCACAGGCCATTCCTTACTGTCTCAAGGTTTTATAATTTCAAAAAGATAGTGTTGGAGTTGATATTTAAATGTTACTTTTCTATTTTCTTCTTCTAAAAAACATTAAAAATTTAAATTTTGTGATATTGTGCCTTAGAAGTAATATCAGGATTGTTTTAATTTTGAGAAAGACCTCTCAGTATAATTTTGCATTTTAATTTGTTTAATGTTTTTGCCTTTTCATTTCCACCTTCCCACTTCCATCCCCACCCTTACCTCTCCCTTAGGTATGAAGCTCTCTTTCCATTAGTGTTGTCCTGTTTGATGTTTGTCTGGATACTGATGGAACAAGAAACCCTGCAACAATCTGGTACTACCTTTAAGCAGAAGGTAGCTTGTCAAAATCATTATTGTATTTATTTGAGGATATTAAATTATTCTCCATTCTATAAGAAAGTTGTGTTATTTCATCAAAGCCTGAACTTAAAATTTTATGCTATTTAAGTCATTCGTAATTAAGTTAACAATTAAGTTAAACAATTAGTTTGTCAGGAATTTTTTCCTTATAACAGAAAAGCACAATTTGTTTAATAGGCATTACACAGAATGGGCTTTTCTTAGAGAGTATTTGAGAATCACTGATGTAAAAAATATTAATATTGGTGAAGGGATGGTCTTTATCTTACTTTCCCCTATCTTTACATTTAATTTTTCTTTCAATTTATTTTACTTGGAAGAATATTTATGCTGTCACTAATCAACTAATGAATTTGATCATAAGGTGACATTTATGTTCCCTGTGGTTTTTTTCTCTTTCTGGTCATCCAAACCCAAAATGCTGATTCTGTCACCTTAGTGATTGTGGTCTCAGACCAGACTGTGAACTATTTATTTGCCACAAGATGATTTGAATTGACTAAAAGCCAATCAGACTTTAAGGACACCTTTATTATACTGACATAATTAAATTGATGTTTCTTGCTTTTATTTTTAGAACCAAGATAATTATGAGAAATTGGTGATAGCATATGTACAGTTTTACTGAGGTCAAATAAAATGAATGTGACAGAATAACTTTTTCTTAATTGATCTATCCTTAACTGGTTCCAATTGGGTTTAAAGAGAGTAATTAATAAATTAGAATAATGTATTTAAATAAAAAGAAACTGTATTGAATTATATTAAATAAATACTGGTTTTTAACTTTCAGTCCTGGAATATTAAAACCATATATTTTGATCAGATTTAAGTAAATGGTCAGGCTATCCTTAATAATAAATATTAAAGATTTTAATATTAAATTTAAAAATAATTTCATTGTGTCATTTTTAAAGTTCTACTTTTTAACTGAAAGCACATCTTCCTTTTTCTAGAAAAGGGTCTTAAAACATCTTAAGAACTTAACTGAACAGTTACATGGGGAATGAGGGATGGGAGAAGTCTCCCTTTAAATTCACCCATGAAATGTGGGGGTGAGGGTGAGAGGTTACCCATCTTGTTGGAATTGAGTGCCTTTCTATTTTACCAAAGACAGAAATATTTTGCTTTTTTATAAGGAGGAAATGATTTCTCTACAAACAGAATTAACAGGAGAGCAAAGAAACAGATAAATATTTACTGTTGTCATACTTTTTAATATCATACCATACCTGGATTTCAGAAGATCAGGAGGACCCTCTGAGAAATCAGGTCTTAGAAAAGTGAAGAATTATATAGGGATTTAAAGGTGAAACATTTATATAGGATCAGAAAAAGCTCACTTGTATTACACAGACAGCAGCACTGCAGTTCTGTTCAGTATGTTATTAGCAACATATGTTATTTATTGGTAGGTTGTATTAAGGTGTGATTAAGCTGTAGGACAAGATCGAGTGTTGGTTTTTTGGTTGTTAGCACAAGGTGTCTTCCTAGCAACTGTGCGGTGGACTGGAGTTCGCCCTTGGGGCAGATGGAAGAGAACTGCCCTTATGCGTCCTGTGTTTCTCACTGGTCCCAGGTCTCCAGCATCCAGTTCTCCTGTGATGCCGATGTAACCCAGCTTCGGCAGCTCTGTCTGGATGACATCCGAAGGGCCTTTTTCCTTGTATCCTTTGTTTTAAGTTGCTGCACCGTCCCATTTAATGGAGTGAGAAGACATGGAGGGTGTCCCTGCCTCTCACTTGATAGTGGTTTTACCTTGGAGGACATTTAATCCCCCTCCCAGCCGTAATTTTCTCATAGTTCACAGTTTTAAGAAATTTTGAAACTAGAAAAGCATGTAGTATGACAGACATATATGTATGTGTGTATTTCTATCATCTAGGATATCAGCAATTAGTATTTTGTCACATATGTCATACATTAAAAAAAAATTAAAACATTACAGTTAAAGTCCAAGTCTCAACTCCCACCTACAGTTTAATTTCCCTCACCCAGAAGAAACCACTATTACGAGTTCAGTTTGTCTCTCCAATCCGAATAGTACTGTCACTGGCACTATTTCTCTATCATTCACCTAAAATTTTTGCTGGCTCTTCATTGTCCCCACAACAAAGTTAAAGGCTTTTAATAAATGTGCCGCCATACTATATGTCCTTCATCTTTCACTGAAGTTCAAGGCTCTTAATAAATGTGCCACCATATTACATGTCCTTCATCTTTCACTGAAGTTCAAGGCTTTTAATAAATGTGCCACCAAACTACATGTCCTTCATCTTTCACTGAATATTCTTCAGTGAACCCTAAGCTTTTATCACATCCATTTACTATTTCTTGACTATGTCATTTATTTTCCCATTGTTTCTCTTAAAATGCCTCTCATACACTTCTCCACATCACCATAATCTTAGTTACCATGTGAGCTCTTGGGGACTATTTTTAGGGCCACACTCTGCCTCGGATAAACGCCAGGTCCTAAGTGTTGGGAAGCTGATTGGTTGAATAAATGAATCCATGGGTACATTTAGGGCTCAAGTCACCAGCTTGCATTTTCAATGAGCGTTCTCATGATTCACACTTTTTAGTGTGAATCACTTTTGGATATGGGTCTATAACAGTAGTTGGTATGGAGCCCTTTCACGGGCCAGGCACTATTTTAAGCACCAGTAGTAGTGAGTTCTTAGACATCAATAGGATTAATATTTATGTTTCATTTCTGTGCTAATACAAATGTACATTTAAGAAGTGCCAAAAAAGATAGTAACAATTTCTCATGTCTCATTCTCTATAGAATCATGTTAAAATGTGACTTTATTTCTTTGTGTGATGGGCACATAGCAAGCATATATGAACTGAAACAGTATTTCAGCTGAAAATGTCTACCACATGCACTAGGTCTGTATTCTCCATTAAAAAAAAAAAAATTAGTGGCCAACCACAGAGGCTTAATTGTGTTAGAGAAGAGGGAAATATTAACCTTTCCAAGAAGACTTGTACAAGTGAGGGTGGCCTCCCAGGCCTCACTGTTCTTGGTGCATTGCTTCCTCATCTGGCTTTCTCCAAATGCATTTCTAAAAAGATAAATGGAATGTTCACTTTCAACAATTTATGATCAGATGCGTAAGTCCGAAAGCAAATTACTCTCATAGTACAATAGGCATATCTTTTCTAAGTGAAAAAGAAGTTTATGTAAATTCTGTCTTGCTTTAGCATTTCCTTAACTCTGTTTAGGTTTTCTTCTTAGTGACAGCATTTTTTGGAACTGGAAATATAGCTTCTGTTAACAGGTAATTTTAAATACACACACACACATATATACACACGCACACAAAGTAATACAAAATGGGAGTTTGTACTTGCTTTTTATACTGAAGGATATATTTTGGAGATTGGTATGCATTGGCTCATACAGACCTACCTCATTCATTTTATTTTTTTTAATTAATATTTTTATCCTTGTCTGAGGACATGCTTAGAGAGGGGAAAGGAGGAAGAGGGAGAGAAACATCGATTAGTTGACTCTCATACATGCCTCATGCAAGCCAGGCATGTGCCCTGACTGGGAATTGAACCTGCAGCCTTTTGGTTTATGGGACAGTGCTCCAACCACTTGAGCCACGTTGACCAGGGCCTACCTCCTTTTAGTGGCTTCATAGTGTTCTTGGGTACAGTGTATGCTTGTGTTTTAGTAAGAATAGAATTCAGGAAATTCATTGAAACTTCCTTTTTTTAGTAGACATTCTCTTAAAGTTACCATGTGAATTCTAAAATATTTTCTTTATGTTGGTTCCTTAGCTTTGATCTTGCCTCTGTCTACTGCTTTCTGACCGTGTTTAATCCTTTTATAATGGGAGCTCTGATGTTGTGGAAGGTCAGTTTTCTTATTTCTTAATATACTGGTTAACATGATGAACTCATTGTAACATTAAGATTATGTAACTGGGTGACATTAAGATTATATATCATTTTTGTGACAAAGTCAAATAACCTGGAAAGAAGGTACCTTCTCAGACACTGCAGAATAGGGAGTGAGACCATCCATCCTTTTATTTCATTGTATAACTAATCTTTTTGCTTTACTCTTAAGATCACTAATTTCAGAAGAGTAGGGATTCTGTCATCCCCAGCAAGTGCTGTCAGTAGGATTCAGGCTGCTGGAAGTGCAGAGTGCAGCACAGATCAGAACTGCATGAGGTTCCCCGAACCCATGTTGCCACCCACGAGACTGTCAACATGTTACTATCTTTTCTCATAATCTGTGTACCTAGAATTGATTCATTCAGTCAATAAATATGTTATCAACTGCTTATATTCAGTAACACACCAGGCACCAGCAGGTGCTAAGGAGACCAGTATAATGACTAATATCACCATCTCAGGGGTTCGTACTTTCCAGTGGAATTTAATTCACGTGCTTCACTTCTTCTCTGGGGTCATCGTGCTTGTCTTATTCCCTCCATCACAGTGCCTGGCACTGTGATGACATTTTACGTCGTCAGCATAGTCCTTCCTTGGAACCCAAGGGGAATCCAAGGGGAACTGGTTCCAGGACCACCCTGACGCCCAGCGGGTCAGGCCCTCATGGAATGTGGAGTATGGTGTGATATTTGCATATAGCCTGCACACATTGGTTAATCTGATCATCTCTAGATTATTTATAATACCTAATCCAATGTAAGTGCTATGTAATTTGTTGTTAATAACATTTTGCTTAGGAAATAATGACAGGAAAAAAGTCTGCATTTTCAGTACTGACACAACCATTGTAGGCCTAACTCCACAGTACATGTCAGCAATAACAGAACATTTTTTCCCCAAGTATTTTCAACCCATATGGATACTGAGGGCCAACTGTATATATTTGTTTGAATAAAGTAACTAATATCTGCCTTAAAATCTGATTGCCTTGTGTTCAGATCACAGAAGTAATAATAATTATTAAAAATATGTATCTCTTAATAGGATTAATATTTTTTTGTTATTGCACTAACACAGATGTAATTTTAAGAAATGTTAAAAAGATGTTCATTATCTCATGTTCCATTTGCTAATGAATCATTTTATAACGTATTTCTTCCTTATTCTCAATTTACATTTTCTTATAATAGTAGCTGTGCTTGGTCTATTAAACACTGTGGGTCTTTAATTAAAAACAAGGGAAAAAAAGAAAAACAAAAGTGTTTATTAGAATGCTAGCCCTTTCACCTCTCTCTGGAGTCAGTGAGCTTGTCTGACCTGACGCACTTGATGACTCCTTTTGCCCGATGTGGCTGAGAGTGAGCGAAGGGCCCCCTGACCTTGGCTATCGGATAGCCTTCACTTGAAAATGAGCCTTATGCAGTCTCTCTGTTTGAAAATTGTATTTATTTTTAGAGAGAGGAGGAGGAAGGGAGAAAAAAGGGAGAGAAACATCAATTGATTACCTCTTGCAGGCTCCCAGCCGGGAACTTGGCCTGCAACCCAGGCACGTGCCCTGACCGGAATCCAGCCAGCAAACTTTCTGTTTGCGGAACGATGCCCACCCCGCTGAGCCATGCTGGCCAGGGCCGTATGCATGTCTTCCCCATATCTTCCCTCTCTCCTCTTTTTAAAAATATCAAAGACACACACACACACACACACACACATATACATATATACACACATACATACATTTTCTATGTATCAAAATGTCAAATACATGTATATGTATGTATGTATATGCGTGTGTGTATATATGTGTGTGTGTGTGTGTGTGTATATATATATATATATATATATATATATATTTTTTTTTTTTTTGGTCATACAAAGCAGTATTTCAGAATATTAGTGTTAGCTCTGGATTATGGATTTTCAACCATTATAAATTTTATTACACCTTTCTTGGTTTTTCTACAAATTTTTTATAGTGAATGAATTTTATAAACATAAATAAATTAGCATTAAAATAAAACAACCAAAAACAACAGTAAGGCAGCTAAATCATGTTTATGGAGTCATGATATCAAATAACGAGATGGAGCCCTGGCTGGTAGCACAGTGGATAAGGCGCTGGCCTGCAAACCCAAAGGTCACTGGTTCAATTCCCCAGCCAGGGTACATAACCAGATTGCAAACCAGGTCTCCAGTCAGGTCTGTGGCTGGAGGCAAGTGAAAAGCAACCATACATTGATGTCTCTCTCCCTCTCTGCCTCTCTCCCTTCCCCTCTTTCTAAAAATAATGAAATAAAATCTTAAAAGAAAAAAAAAAAAAATAACGAGATGGGTTCAGGGGTCTGTAAATCAAATGATAAGGTTCCATAATTTATTTGATTTGGCCCTTCTGTGCCTTTCACACCCTCTTGGAAGCATTTGAACATGGTCATTAATATGAGGTAGGAGGAACAAAAATTTGTAATAGGTTTTATTTGGAATGTGTGTTGATATGTGCTACTATTTATGCTACATATGCTCTGATGTAGATTTTAGAATCAGCTCCACCGTTGTGCATGTCATTGGTACCATGGTTTATTTCAGCATTTACTCTTCACCAGTTCAGGTAACATTTGTTTGAGGGACTGAAACACTTCTGTAAACAGAGATAATATTTATTTCAAAAAGCTTTTCAAATGCCTCAGCTACCCATGGCATCATCTATTGTTCTTTTAAACAGATTTTAATCCCCTTTGTTCTTGTGATGTGTGCTTTTGAAGCCGTCCAGTTAACTACCCAGTTGTCATCGAAAAGGTAAGGTGAATGTGGAAGAACCATTGGATTTACCACTTTTTGGAAGTGAGAGTGAGCGTTTGAGGGTATTTCCTGTATTGCTGTTAAGGCACTGGAATGTAGATTGTTTATTATAAAAATGAGAGGGGAATAGCTCACCCCTGAATCAGAGTTGTTTCTTTAGAGGAATTCATCGGTGGGTTAGAGCCTCTCAGGGACGAATGTGCTTTCTCAGCACAGACATGTTACTGGAATATTATTCAAGCCACGAAACAGTGAGAGACAGATGTTGAAGTACAGCAGTGAGCAACCGTACTGTAGGTGTATCTGTGCCTAAAATTAATAGCCACTGTTATTCTGACTTTGAGGGCAGGGTATTATTTCTTTCTTTCTTAAAATATTATTTTTAGAGAGAGGGGAAAGGAGAGAGGGGGAGAAACATCAATATATGGTTACCTTTCACCTGCCTCCAGCCATGGACCTGCCTGGAGATCTGGCTTGCAACCTGGTTATGTGCCCTGGCTGGGAGTCGAACCAGTGACCTTTGGGTTCTTAGTCTGGCGCCTTTTCCACTGTGCCACCAGCCAGGGCTAGGGTATTTTTTAAATATGAGTTAGACTAATTGTTTAGATTATTTCATTTTGCACGTTTTAAAATTAACAGTTCTAAATATCAGTACTATATATAGTTTCTCAGTCTTGATTTCTACACATTTGACAAACAGAATTGAAAGAATTCTTTCTCAGTTTGGGGGGAATTTCTGGAGCAGTTAACCTCTCTGCAAAAGAAGCTGTTAACTTTGTTCTTTCACTTTTTTAACCAGTGAAACTGCCTAATTAGCACTGGACTAACCAGCTTCTCTGAAAAGTACTTGAGATAAATATGAAATTTCTTAGCAGTTCCATATAATTGAATCAACTTGGCCTATATTCAGTGCTGAAAGAAGTAACTAGTATTAGCATAGATTTGCCTGTTCTTCTCAATGAGTTTAAGCTTGAACTGGGTTCAGCATATTTACTCATGTGCCATAATAAAGAACAGGTTTTTTTCCCCACTGTTTAAAAATAATAGAAATCTGGTTTTTAGTTTAATTTTGTATATATTTTTAGGATATTTACATAAATTTAACATTGAGAGCATTTGTATCTTGTCAGTATCACATAAAGGATATTTAGATTGAAAAAAACTGGTCATTAATGGTACTTTGTTGCATTTATTAATGGATACATTTTTTAGAAGAGATTTTAATTAATTGAGCTGGGGACACATGGAATATGGAGTAGTGGGCTCATGAAAAAATGTGTATCAATGTACATGTGTGTGCGTGCGCGCGCGCACGCTCGCACGTGTACGCCGACACCTTGGTCTTAGCTTAGCCTCTAGAGAGGATGGTGGTGAGAAAGAAACATCGTCAGTTTGTTGGCGTTGAAGCATCGCTGGTTGCTTCTTACATGCGCCCTGACTAGAGACTGAACCCACAAACCGTAGTGGATGGGGACGATGCTCTGACCACCTGAGTACCCGGCCAGGGCTTGTTTTTATTTTAATGTACTTTAAAAATATGTCTGTTGTAGTATGTGTAATTTTTCTTTTCTTTTTTTCCAGTCTGTTTCTCATAGTTCTCATCATATCCGACATTATGGCTTTGGTAAGATGCTCTTGGATATTCAGTATAAATAAGATTGAGAAGCTAGGTGCTGAGTTTTTTAATCAAGATAAATATGAGTGCATTTCTGTATATGAAATCTTTAGATATTGAATTATATGTGCTGGAGTAATTTACACATATAAATTACTTTGTATATGACTTATGCAGTAACTGTGCTCTTGTTAAGGTATCAAAAGCCTTCTTACTTGATTTATTTGAATCTCATTTTATACCTAGTCCTTCATGGTATGTTGTGTCTGAAATGAACTTTCATAAGAAGTTAACAGAAAAGCTAACTTTAAGTTAGGCCATATATTGTTTCCCTACTTGAAATGTTGATATTTTTTAAACCATTTTTTCAGATTGAAAAAGAACGAGAAAAAAGGTAGGGAGAGAGGAGAGGAAGGAAAGGAAATAGAGCTTTTTTTAAAAAAGATTTTATTTATTATTATTTTTCAGAGAGAGGGGAAGGGAGAGAGGCAGAGAGGGAGAGAGACATCAGTGTAAGGTTGCCTTTCACCTGCCTCCAACCGGGGACCTGGCTGGAGACCTGGCTTGCAACCTGGTTATGTGCCCTGACTGGGGATTGAACCAGCGTCCTTTGGGTTCGCAGGCTGGTGCCAGTTGGTGCCAGTCCACGGAGGCACACCAGCCAGGGATTAAAGCTGGTTTTCTTTATTTCTAGTTATTCACAAATTTTGCTTTTGTGTTCATTTGATTGAGTGGTAATGCTATTTCTGGCTTTGAGACTAACACACATTTTAGCCCAAGAAAAAATTTCATTAAAGGGCATATTCTTATCAATTCTAGTCCTATAGTGGTTCTGAGGGGTCAGAAATCTGAAACACATAATCCTAAAACAACATTGTTTTTTGACTGAATCTAAACAGCCTTTGTTATTCATGGAATCATATTTTGTTTTATTTTATAGCATTTTTTCTTCCTGGTTAAGGATTCTGGAAGCTGGCTTGATATTGGAACAAGGTATAGTATACATTCACACAGAAATTCTTAAGTGTACAGGCAAAAAGTAAGTTAATATCTTAGTATAGACGATGCCAGTTTGATTTTGAGGTAAGCATAGCAAGTAGCAATTATTTTAAGCCTCTGGAAGTGAGACCCCTTCTCTCTGGTCCTGGACACTGACCCATTAGCAGATGTTTTCTTGGGGTGATGTGTTTGCAGATGTTAAGTGTGGAGAGAACTGCGGGACAGTGGGAAGGTGCGGGACCCTGCCTGGATTGGGCACTCAGGGAGGCGACTCAGTCTATGTCCTCCTTGTCTCTCCATCCTGCTTTAGGAAAAGGAACCTGTACAAGGTACAGTGCGAATTGTATGTGGCAGTTTAAATTGCACGTAATCATTATCCGCCTCTCAAGAGTCTTTAATGTGGGAGCACTAACATGGTACATATGTAGGATAATCTGAATAAACAGCTGGTTCCTCTTCACTGTGATCTGAATGTTGACGATTGCTCTAATTTATTACATTTCTTCTCTTTAAGAAGAAGAAAGCATGGTTGATCTTTTTACCATTCTGTTTTCAAATGCATTGGGAGACAGAATATCTTTAGTCAATATTTGTGTTGCCAGGAATTGGGTGGGTCTGGATCCAAATCGGATGGGGAGGCCGATGCGGGTGCGAATAACAAGGGAGGAGCAGCCCGCAGTTTCCGCAGAGGCCGGAAGAGACGACAGAAAGTGCTTGAGAATGGGAGCTGACCTGCGCCTGCTGTGACCATATGTCCGGCTGTACCCGAACACTCCTGCTTTATGCCTGTTGCCCTGGTGTGTTCATGGCACCCTCATCTATACAGCATTTACTATCCAAAGTGGGTGGGGAGAGGCCGAAGGCACAGCTGCAGTTTGTCTCTGTCTCGTGGCTTCGTCGTCACGGGTCTCACTCCGGCAGGTGGAACGGGGCGCTTGCCCTGAGCCTTCCGGACGGCAGTGTAGTGGGGGGTTCAGAGCTCCGCTCGCTCACAGGCCGAGAGCATGAACTAGCCAGCCTGCATCAATCCTCAGGAACTCCGGTCACTGGGCGGAAATGCCTGCTCCATTGCTGTCTGCCCTGACTCTCAGGGCGCCATCCCAAAGCTGCCCACTTAGGGAACCAAGGCGACCCTAGGGGGCAGGGTGGGGGTGGTGGAGGAATGGAGTCTGCACCAGGGAACTGGACTTCCTCAGGGGAGTTGCGCCAGTGCTGCTGCCGCGTTGGTTGGTAGGTTGGAATTGTGGCACCTTCCCCACACCCCGAATGGTGTCCTGCACAGCAGCCAGCGCTCCTGCGTCAGGTTAGGCTGGCTCGTGGCTCTTCCGGAGCATGTTGCCAGGGACAGGCATGGGTAACGGGAAAAATAGGCTTGCAGGTTGAAAACCAAAGCACCTTAGGATGTGGTTCACACATACCCAAATTTTATTTTACTTTTTCCTGCTTTTCATTTGTGAGACTGTTGCTTTTAAGTGTGGATGCTGAGGTGCTTCTTGTCACGTGGTAGACATTATTAAACTTGCTGGCAGCACTGCCCGCGTCCGGGCCATGAACTGGGCTCCTGCCCTCGTCCCGCTTTGTGACCGATTTCATTTCTGAACTCCTGTGTGCTGGTAACACAGCTCCTAACGTCAGCTGTTCCATGCCTCCTGTTCGCTGCAGGGAATGCCGCCCCGTTGCCCTCACTACAGTGTTGCTTCGTAAACAGGGAGATGGTGAGACCGGGTTCCAGAATTCGGGGGAGGACTGGGCGCAGCCCCCCGTGATGTGGTCCAGCAGGCGTCTGGCATGTTCCTAGTGCCGGTGTGGCGGCCGCAGAGGGCGTTCAAAATAGGTTTGAGAGACTCCTCAGCTACTCGCTTCGGGCGCACGAACAGTTCCTTTAGGGATACAGCCTGCGGGCCGGGCTCGCCGGGTGCCTGCTCGTGGGTGTAGGCCAGTCGGCTTCAGCTGCGCCTTCCCAGCACACGAGGCGGTGCCACGAGCTAAGGGCGGGGCGGGTAGGTCGGTGTTCTCCGGAGGAGCTGTGGTCGGGGCTGCTTTTAATGGCCGAGTGGAAAACGTGCTGCCCAGGCCGTAAAACTGCTTTGGGCTGACAGAGCTATAATTTAGTATTTTCTTTTTTTGATTGTTACACTGTATCTTCATTCATAGCAGATCATAAACTTTACAGAGTAGTGCCTTTTATATGGCATACTGAGAGAAGTGCACCTTTTAAGCTAGGGAAAAATGTCTTTGAGGTAATTTCCATAGCTATAAAAACATTTAAGTTTATGATCTGAGTGTATTTGGTAGGAGGTGAACTATAGTTTGATTTTTATAGCACTCTTTGGTTTGGACTTTGTTTTTTATATGCACTATTGTTACACCTTATTAAAAGACAAATGACAGCTAAAATCTCTGTCCTATTTAGATATAATGAAAACTTAGGATTGTGCTCAATAATGTGTTAATATCATCCTAAACATAATTACTAAGCACCATAAAATATCTGTACCCTCACCGTGAATACTAAGCTTTATTAGAATCAGGGATTCTCAGCTTTCTTCCACTACTGCTCAGCACCCTGACTGGGATCAATACAGTCAATCTTCCGTCGTGCTGCACAGGCGTGGAGGCCTCCCTGGGGATGCCCTACGGCCCAGCATGCCCGACCTCCCTCCCCACCCCTGCACGCGGGTGCCGGGAGACCTGCTGACTCAAATGATGTCACGTAGTCATGGGGGGAGAGTGGGGACCACTGAATTCATTGCCCGTTGACATGGCGCTCCTTTGACTGCCCTGCGCTGAACTGACACCAGACGCAGTGGGTGGAAAACAGGACGCACTGCACGCCTCATGGCTGAATGGCACGAAGACGCGGAGTTTTGCAGCGGCCCTGCCAGCAGCCAGGGCTCCAGCTAGTTGGACGGCCGCCGCAGGCCACCACAAGGTGGGGGTGAGCTGCGTCCTCCTTAAACGGACTTTCACCAAGTTGGACGGTGGGTCACTTACTGGTTCTGCAAAACCTAATCTGTTAAGAGGTCATCGTATTTCGTATTTTTGACACAATTTAAAATAGTAAAAGTGGTAAAAGGCCTAAAAGCAATATGAAATTTAACAACAAAAATCTGCTAGAATGTAATCTTTTTTAAAGCTTTATCGAGGTATAATTTATATATCAAAATTCATCCATCTTAAAGTTATAAATCAAGTGATTTTTAAAAACCAATTCAGTAATTTTCAGCAGCTTTATGGAGTTGTGCAATCCAGTGTTGAAGCATTTCCCTCACCCAGAAAGTTCCCGCTGCCTGATTGCAGTCTGTCCGCTCATTCCCAGCCCCAGGCGACCGCGAATCTGCTCTGTCTCCATAGAGCTCCTGCTCTGAACACTCTGATAAAATCACTCATACAGTGTGCAGTCTTTCGCATCTGCATTTTTCTTCAGTTTTGGCAGTATTTTTAATGCAGCATCTATCAGTACCTTCTCCTGCTTCGTTGCTGAACAGCGTTTCAGTGTTCGGATCTGCCACACTTTGCCTGCCTTCTGTGGTGTAATCTTTGACAGCCCCCTGGCTTTGCTTCACCCCCCTGCCCTGACCCCTGAAACCAAGGGTGGCCACTCCCCTGCGGTGGTCCTCAAAACCTGGAGGGGACTGTTCGCACCCTCCACTTACTCATCAGCCTCTTGCTCCACACTCCGGCCCCTGGGCTGGGGAGTAAACCCTCTCATCATACAAAGCTGGGACCATGAATCCCGCTGTCGGATTAAGGATTTTGATCTCAGGAACTGGTATAGCTTTTGAAATGTCCTGTGAGAAACAGAAACAGAATAGAGCGGAAAGTTTACGAACACAGGTTAAGAGTTCTGTGGCTAAACAAACCATAATTTAAACATCACATATATAGAAAATGTGCCACAAGCTTATTATAGAAAATATTGAAAGCATAGAGAAAACAATAACCCATAATTCAGTGTCTCAGAACCTCTGTTCGACATGTTGATATGAATGTTTTTAGCCTTAATTTATGTGTAGACATACACAGTACATGGTTTTGTTTTCTTGTTGTTGTTTTTTTTTTTTAAGTTGGCTTTCTATAATAACCATTTCCCTCATATTATTAAATACATTTTTGAAACATAGAGGTTATTGTGACTAGAGTGGTGTGAGGGAAAACACGGTGGGATGACTTCAGAATGACAGACAGTTGGTGTCACTGGGCCTTGGAGGACTTTGGAAGGAATTAGGAATGTATTCCCAGTGGAGGCGACACGTTAGACTTTGAGTGGGGAAGTGTTGGGTGCACGGTGCATATTGAAACCACACTCTGGCCGTGGTGTGGAGAACATACGCAGGGACCGAGAGAGGGCTTGTCTAGGAGCCATTCCTGCGGAGGGACTTCGGTCACAGCCCTGGGTGCTGGGGTGGAGGCAAGGATAGGGAAGAAAATAAGGCCTCCGTCCTTCAAGCCGGCCTGGCTGCAGGCCTGCCAAAGTGTTCTCCCTCCTTCCTTGAAGGATGCAGAGCGTGAGCCTCTCAAAAGGTAGGCAGCTCGCTGTAACTCTGGTAGGCGCCGTAAAGAAATAACATGGCGATCTGCACTAGTGTTGGTGCGGGAAGTGTCTGCTTTGCTGTGTATGTGTCAGATCTGTGTCCTCAATTTCTTCCCGTACTTCCACATTTATCACCAAGCCATGTTCTGTAGGCGGCCCAATTTCTGTGTTTAAAAAGACAGACTATTGCTGATAGACGAGAAATGGAACCAGGTGATTTTAAGAGTGTTCATTATTATTCTGTCTTTTTCCAAAAGTCTGGGAGACAGTCACTTTGGCCCTGAGGTTAATAGAGAGATGTAGGTGGTTCTTTTTTCCTCTTTGTGTAGATTCCTTGACTAAAATTTTGACTTTGCTGAATTTGAGTTTGAGCAACATTCTTTTTTGAGGCTGGTAGTTTTGTCAAAGTGCTTCTAACATGTCAGTGTGTAGAACGTCATGCTCTAAAATGCCAGCGTACTTAACCTGTGGGTGTGTTGAGTCTGTGGATATTACTCCAAGGGTCCAAATTAGGGAACATGATCTTTATTTTCTAAAAGCTGAAGTTTGGAATTCAATTCTATTGGTAATAAAGACACAGTCACTGCTAATACCAGTCAGACATTTTCATAGTATACTATAGTTGTTACTGAAGTTCATCACTATTTCTGTAACAAACGTTTAACGTTTTGACATCTATTTCAAAATCATGGGTGTCTCTTGTAGTTCTGCATATTTGCATATGCATTGAGAGACATTGGAGGAGTCCTAGGCTTGTCCTTCTGCGTGTTCTCTGCCCGTAACCTCTCTCTCTCCTCTGCAGCATCAGCCACTACGTGATTGTCATGTTCATAACCATCGTCCTTGTGTTTCTCAACGGCCTGGCCCAGCTGCTTACGACCAAGAAGCTCAGCCTGTGTGGCAAACCTAAAAGCCATATCATATGACATTGCTGAAGCCACCACTCAACATCTGGATCCTTTTACACAAAAAGCTTATCGAAGTTTTAATGGGAAGATAGGCATTTATGTGTGGCCTATTCTGCTCCTATGAAGAAAATTTCCTGTGGAATTCTGAACCTACAGGTTATCTAGAATAAAGGAGCTTCCGTTTTCCTTAGGTTCTGCACACATGGGATAGTGACTATCTCTGTGGGAAAGCTCTCCATTTTCATTTTTCCCCTTGAGCTGCCAGCTCTTCTTCCTGAGTTTCTGAGCCCCTGTAACAACCTGGTCCCCAATTGTGTGGCTTCCCAGCTTCCCATGTGTGCAGAGGGGAAGCGTTCCTCAGGCCAGCACTGGTCACGTTCAAAGTCAATGGGATGGCTGCACTCAAGGAAACTCCCCAGGTGGCACCATAAATACGTACCAAGTCTCAGAACTAGTTTTGCACACATTTTGAACTACTAAAAAATTACACTAGAAAGACCTTCAGGATGTGGTATTAAAATTGACTAAAGCTTCTATAGGAAAGAAATGTTTGCAGGTGTTTATCATTTTTCTTCAGGATGCAATGGTATTTTAAAAGTGTCTTAGTGCTGTTTCTGGGGTTTTCATAGGCAACCACTTAAATGCAGGTTTGACTTGAACTTTTATTTTTTTATTTCTGGATGCTCGTGGAATTTCTGGAAATAGAAAGGTGAAAAATGCTTGGTGTCTTGTCCAGTGGCAAAACGATGAAGAAGATTCATTTTTAATTGTAGACTCAGTGTCTGTTAACCCCATAGCTTTCCTTATACATTGTTTTTACAGAGTTCTTTATTTTTCTCTTACAAGACAAAGTTTATTTAGAACGTTGCAGAGAGAGTAGAAATGAGCCACCGGGGCCACGTGGGCTCAGGAAACCAGTCACAGGAGCAGAAAGAGGGCCTTTGGAGGCTAGGAGGGAAAGGCGGGGCAACGCACCTGGGGGAAGGGGGCGTGGGAGAGGTGCGGGTGGGCCCCCAGAGAGCGCCTCCACGGGGCGAAGTCAGCGGCTCCGTGCTGCTGGCAGTGTACGAGGCGGTGTTAAAATGGCCTCTCCTGCTGGTGGTGAGATTCCAGCCCAAAGGTCTAGCATCCGCTCATTAAATTCAAATTTCTGTTCGTAAACTAAGTCTTATGGAGAGAGTAATGTTTATTTGGCTTTTTCATCAAGTGACATTTACATGTCACCCTAGAGTTGGCCTTTTGCCCATGGTATCCCTGTGGATTTTGACTGGTACTAAGCTTTCCTGGTCTTAGTCCCAACTTTAAAAAATAATTGCTTTTGAATTAAGTTATAGCATTTCTAACTCACATTAATGACAAGGAAGCCCTCTAAAAATGATTAAATTTTTTAGATTGGGAACTTAAGTGAACAAATACAATTTATTTATTTGCTGGTTTACTTATTTATTTATTGTTGGCACAGATGTCCTCCACCCCACCCACTTTGCCCTGCAACAAATTCTAGAGTCAAAAATCAGTTTGGCAATGTGGACTTTCTTCACTTCTATTTATGATGAAGTCTAATTACAATTTGCTTGGAATAGTACTACCAGCAAAAGCATTATAGTATATAAAAAAAGAGACATTGATATCCACATAAGACCTCACGTATCAGTCTATGACGTACAGTCTCATGGACAGCTAAGGGGCTGCTGTGGCAGACAGTGACGCTGGCAGAGAACCCATGAACTTCCTTTCTCGTTGCCTCGGATTTTTGATCCGTTCTTTCCACAAGTCAGAGATGACTGACTTTGAACTCTTAACTCCTTCTGTGTCAATTTTGCCTCTCACCCTTCCCCAGATTTTCACCTAGAAAAAGGAATATATTACTACAACACTGTAAAAGGTGCTCGGTGCTTTATCCTTATTTTGCTCCTCAAATACTGTTTTCAGTCCACGTGTGTTTACAAAGCAGGGGTCCGCCCCGCAGCGGACCCCTCAGAGCTGCCCGAGGGGATTAGGGGTCTTTCCTGTTGCCCAGCTTGTCACACAAGTTAAAGTGTTGAAATGCTTATTTTTATATGGAGTAACGGAGAAAATAAAGAAGATTTAAGTAAAACATGTTGCTGTGTAGGCATTGACTTTTCCATTCTGGCCATGAATACCAGTTTCCAGGTCAAGGCTTCACATGTTAGTTGGCTGACTAACGGTGTCTGCAGAAGGAGCTGCTGTAAGAATTAAAGTGGGCATGTCAGGCTCAGAAAACAAAGCCGTCTTATGCCACATGGACCATGAACGAGTCTTGGGGGAAACCCTAAGGACGTAGGGAACTACCTGCAGCCTGCCTGTAATTTACCAAATAGTTGCCATAATAAAAAAGGTTCCCTGATCAAATGTATTTGAGCAGCCCCTGGTCCAGGTTAAACAGGCGGGTTTATTGCAGTACTCGGGGACTTCACTTGGTCCCTGCGTCGCGAAGGGAGGGAGACGGAACGCAGTGTCCCCGTGTCTGACCGCGGAGCCTCCTCACCGTCGCCCTTGGGACAGGGGAACACACTTCAGAAATGTCCCCATGTGCTTTCGCACTTACACCCTCAATGCATCCCCCTGAAAGAGGGTGTTGGTTGTACGCTTCTTGGACTGTTATTCTCTCGAGAGCTGGGAGACCATTTTTACGTTTACCCGCATAAACGATGCCTGTTTTCATGGGGTCGTTCCTGCAGGAACCTGCCGTGCTGCCAGGTGGTCGTTCAGGTCATCACGTAGCAGCAGCCCCGCTGGTACAAGCGGGACTCAGTCTTCACAGCTTATACTTTACCTCCCTTCCCGGAGAAGTAAATTCACAACCAACATCGTTGACTGGTGAACCGCCGCAATGGACGGTGATTCCTAGTTGAATTCTTGCGCGCTCCTTCCGTTTTCTGTCTTTACGCACTTCTCTCTCCCCGTTTTCCTCCTTCGTGCCACTCGTCCCTGTCAGCCACGTGAGAGCTGGGCCGCCCAGGGATGTCTTTGCATGAAGCAGTCCCCGTCAGCTCTCGAGTTGGGACAGCGTGAGAGAGTGGCACTCCGCGGGGCCATCGCCTGTGTCGGGCCCGTCCTGCAGTGCTGCGTGAGCCCCGTGTCCCGGGTGGGCGCCCACCGGGGTTCACCGCTGCCCTCGCCACTGCTGACTGGCTGGGGGTGCACGTCTGGCCCACGCCAGGCCCGCCTAAGTTCCCTGGAAGATTTTCAAGGTACAACAGAGTTTCTGAGATTTAGGAGACGTTGATGACTAAGTTAAGTTGCGTTACTCCAGGCCCCTTCCATCACCTACTTAGCCAATACGGATAGGACTCATTTTACTGATACGTCTGAGGACGCAAGAACAATGACAGGCCCAAAGCTCCATTTAAAATGGAAGCCTTCTCTCCGTTTCTGGTTCCCGCATTCCCCTGCTCTAAACCAGAAGGAAGGGACCTACTGGGGATGGGGCATTCCCTCAAAGGGCCTTCCCAACCTCACGGTCTGTGATGCCAGCTGTGGGTTTAATAACCAACATCCCTGTCCTCCGTCCCCAGCTCTGCAGTCCCTCCCTTCCAAGCCTCCCTCTCCCCAGTCACTTCCTATCACAGCACCCGCTTCGACATTAAACTCCGGCTCTGAAACACGAAGCAAGGCAGGAAGGCGGACATGAATCACGAGCATATGGGAACGGTTTTATTTGAAAGCAAGATCAGCATTCTTTGCAAACAAGCCGGAGCCATGTGGGGGTGCGTCGGAGTGTTTAAAATACAAGCGATAAACTGATACATGTCTGAGTGATAAAGAGGAAGGCTCACTAGTGACTGGCTTGGTGGTAAGAAGTAATACCTTGAATGAAGCCATGGCTAGGGAAACGAGGTAGTTCTGTTTTTTTGTTTCAATCGAAAGAGCCTTCGGGGGTAGTCTGTGATGAGTTAAAAATCTTGCCGTGAATGAGCAAAGAAACTATGGAGAGTCAGTTGGGGCTTGTTTCTTGATGAAAAGCTAGGCCACTTGAACTCGGATTTACTGGTATAACCAATACAAAGTTATCCTTAGAACCAAATCTGTTGTCTTTGAGTTCTCCTCCCTAAGGAAAAGAGACAAGATGTGTGTGTGTATGTGTGTGTGTGTTTCCCTTGTTGACTGACTTGTATTTATTGAGTCCTGACCAAACGCCCAGCGCAGCGCTAAGTCCTGGGTGTTCAGTGGTGAGCAACCATCCTTCACAGTTGATGATTTTGGCCTCACGGAGCTCACTAGCCAGCAGGAACATAGTCATTAAATGATCATGCGAACAAATGAAAAGCAGCAGCTGTGGTTTGTGCTTTGAGGAGCTCGATTGAACAGCGGTCCCGTGAAATACTGACGGGATGCTTGCCAGGCGGGAAAGCCTCCCTTGAGGCGGCGATGGACAGGGGCGCGCACAGAGTTCAGGACAGAGGGAACGAGAGTGCGGCGGCCCCTGGACAGACGGGGTTTCAATGCATTCAAGGAACCGAAAGAAGAGCAACGAGGGGCAATGCCTCTAGAGGTTGGTGGTGGGAAATCAAGAGACAGGGAGGAGAGGCAGGAAGGGGCATGACACCCAGTTCCTTACTGGCTCTATTAAAAGTCTTACGCTCAAGGAGAAGCGGTTGGAAGGGGATGGGGCACTTAATCAAGAGCACACCTTCCCCGCGTCCCCTCCTGCACGGCTGCGTTCTGGGTCATAGAGAACGTGCTGGAGGGAGGTAGAAGTAGTAAAAACGGGTTCGGTAGAATCAATCTCGTGTTGGAAATGAGTGATCGCTATGTGACAGGCACTGTTCCAGGTCCTAAGGAACAGAAGACGTACCAGAAGGTGACTGCTCTCTCCTAAGGCTTACAGGCTAGGATGCACCATGCATTATAGCCATGAATAAATAATAATTTGCAACTGACCTACAGCAACAAAAGGACAGTGTAGGATGGCCCAAGGTCAGATAACAGGGCCCTCACCCTGGTCGGGGAGTGGGCAGGGAAGCCTGGGATGGTGGCTTCCCCTGACCGAGAAGCTGACTAAATGCCGTTTTTGGAAAGTCACTGGGAGCTTCTCTTAGGTTCTACCCCCAATCCTTATTTCATCGGGCGACCTTGACCCAGGCTTTCTCCCTGTGAATGGAAGTAGCAGTGAATGGCTGAGAGACAAATGTGACCGTAACAGAACCTAGGAACTACCGCATCACTGTGCAGCTCTGATTTCATTTCATCTCTGTCTAATCCACCAGGAGGGTAGCAGTACTGATATTTCTAAATGAACTCCCTATCCCTTAACTAAACCAATTACTTCCAACACGTCACAGTTCATCACCCCGAACCAGTTTGTTTTTCTTGCTCCAAGCAGGTGAAGGCAGAGGACCCCTCGGCAGTTCTCAGTGCGCGATGCTGTTTGCTTCTCAGTGTTGCTGCCAGTTGGGTTCTCCTGCGCTCTTAGCCCCAGTGATGTGTTTACAAGAAAACAAGCCGCAATTCTTGTTTATGTGTGTCCTCACCTGGAGACCAGCCAAAGCTTACTTCGCAGAAACCTTGGGTGTGGTCTGTTGGTCCTGAAGATAAAGCCCCGCATTGTTGTTCCTGTGAACCCACCCAGTCCTTTACTGAAAACATACCAACCCTGGGTCTACGTGGAACTGCGTGTGTGTGTGTGTGTGTGTGTGTGTGTGTGTGTGTGGAGGTCCACAAAGAACTGCTGTAGTTCGGCTCTGAATTCTGTGGGAATCACCTAACAGTACATATCTGCTTAACATATGTGATCATCCTGATTGGATCCCACTTCAGTCATGTCACAGTACATACCTTGAATAAGTTACTTAAGTTCTCTACGCTTCCCTCTTCTTCTCAGTCAAGTAGGAATGATTGTATCTGCTCTGCCCTTCCGGTCTAGTTGTGAAATGAAATGAGAACGTATTTGGGAAAATACACAGTAGTCATGTGTGATGCCATTATTACCTGCAGTGGTAGAATTTCGTCATTGACCCCTGTTCCTCCCTGCTTCCTGTACCTTTGCCAGCCCTCTTCTCGGGAAGGGGGGCATATTTGTCTGTCTCTTGATTTTGGTTTGGATGTGTTACTTGCTTTGGCCAGTAGGCAGCAGCAAAAAGACAGTGTGCAGTTCTGAGCAAGGTCTCCTCCGCTCAGTGCTGACTGTTACCATGGGAACACCATGCCTCTGGTCCCAGGAAGAGGCTGAGGGACCTGGGGAGCAGAGCCACTCGCGTGGCTGCCCCAGCTGAGCCCAGCCCAGCCCAGCTGACTCCCAGGTGCGTGGGCAAGTCCCCCCAGGTGAGCAGAACACCCAGCCAAACCAGGTGAACTAAAAGATGGATTGTTACGTGGTGCAGAGATTTTACTGGGGTTTGTTATGACCATTAGTCTAGTAACAGTTGGCTGCTACACTGTCCATCTCTCCATCCAGTCAGGCAGCCATTGGTTCATCAAGAAGATGGTATCTTCCAGGGACAGCGGCGGGGAATGTTTTGAACAGACATTTTCCAAAAGTAAATAGTTCAAGATTTGAACATGTGAAATTCTCTGTTTGGCACTCCCAGGTATCTGAATAAAAGGCTCGCTAGAAATCTAACAGATAATATTCTAGTGGAAGTGTTTACTTGTAACTAACTGATTGGTAGGTGAGGAGGCTGTTAGGATTGTGTACTGCGTTCACTGTTGAATTTACAGTCTAGACTATAAATGTCTGCAAAAACCAGAAATAGACTAGGGAATTTCACTTAGTGTCCCCAGCTTGGACAGCCTTTCAGGATAATTCTAAGCTGACAGTTTAGTGTGACACACATATTGAATGTATACCACGTGTAAGATCCTGAGGAAATAGAAATGAAAAGGGCATAATCGTTCCCTCTTAATATTCTAATAAGGGAAATGAAATGCAAACTACTCATAAGACTGCATAGATCCATCAACTTGTAACACATTTTTAAAAACTTTTTCACATGTTGAAATCAAGACGGCATGCCATAGTTTAGTTGGTAGTGTGTATTCTTTCCCTATGGCATATATAAACTAATGAGGCGGATTATAATTGATGGCATCTTAGAGCCAAGAAAATGCATAAGTATGTAAGAACAGCATATACCTAATGTCATGGGACCAAAAACCAAGGAGAGAAGAATTCTCTGTGATATTTAACATAGGAGAAGATTTAAGCATGTATTTGAGCTGCCAAAAACATGAAGGATTTCAACATGAAAGAGTGAGCTAATACAGACAGCGGCAGGTCAATTGGTTCCTAAGCTTTCTTTCCCCAGGGAGAGCTTTTATGACCTATCCCCTCCCTGACCCCATGTTGTTTTCAAAAAGATTTCTATCATTCCAAATGAATTGGTATTTTATCAAGACTTATTTTTACTACTTAGTTTGTTAGGAAAAGACACGCATTCCGGTGTAATCAAAGCTTTTAATCAAACCAGATAACCAGTATTCTCATATTGATTTAGCATTTTTAGCCTACATTCAAGAAACTTAACGTTGTAGTTAACCTGGGAAGTTATTGTTCCAGGTCACTGCTTAATTTCTATTAGCGATTTTTTAAAATATTGACAAGAATTAAGTCTAGATTGGAACATCATTGTACATGGAAATTCATCATAAGAAAATACAGAGACCTGGGACCCACAGGCTGGGGTCTTGAATGTGGTTCGTCTAGTCCTTCGAGCAGAGGAGAAAAGGTGAGGGGAGGTGAGATAGGAATCGTGGAGAGTCATGTAGTTAAGAATTTAGACTTTCATTGTAACCATCACTGAAGAAATCATTAGATTGAATATAGAAGGGCTAATAGTATGAATTAAGTTACCAAAAAATGGTTGGGGGAGAACTTTATCTACCTATCTATCTGTCTACCTAGCTAGCTAGCTATCTAGATGGCTATATTTCCATGAAAAGGGCAGGCATGTCACAGCTCGTATGCTCACCAAAATGGTGGAAGGGCTGCCAACAAGCCAGGTTTGGAAGGAACATGTAAGCTTCACCAACAGTTCTACACTTCTTTCATAAGGGCTCCGAGCAAGGTGTTGTGTACTAGCCAGAGCTTGAATTCTGGAGGCAGACCTTGTAGGTTCATGTTCTGGCTCTATTGCATTTCAGCTCCATGGCCTTAGGCAAATTACTGAAGATTCAACCTTCAACTATCTTATTTACAAACGGGGAAAATAATATAATTGGCACTGGAACATGTTTGAAAGGATGCCATAATTTTTGTAAGTTCTATCACTCATAGCAGAACCTGGTTGGCTTCTGTTAGATTTGCTTGGAAATCCAAGCATAAAGAGACTTTATGGTCACTTACAGCAGTAACTCCAGTCTTCTCTCTTCTCATCCTTACATAAGATGCCGGCCACACTGTCTGGTAATCAAGTCCCAGAAACCATGTGGTCCAAACACCAGCTTTGTCTTGGTGGTGGTCTGCTTTGTACTTGTCAGTAACTAGGTGAGAATCTGCACGGAGATTCCAGGAGGGTGGCGTTTCTGGAGGACTTTGCCTGGAAGCTCCTGTGTTGCAAAGAACAGGAGAGCAGAGGTATGAGGAAACATTTTGCAATAAAAGTCCTTAGATTCCAGGACAGAGTTGAAAGCGGGACGTGGAGGCAAGAGACTGTCTGTCATCGCGGCCAACCGTCCACGGGTTTCCTCGGCCATACCTGACACTGGCCCTGCGTGAATGTGCTGACATACATGTTGAATAATAATAATGAAACGTTATCTTTGCCAGGTGTTTTCCAAGTGTTCAAAGTGCCTTCACATGTATACTTTCATGCTTTTCACAATGACCTTCTGAAAAAGTAGGGTGTTATTTTTCGCCTCTTCTGAACAAGAAACCTGAAATGCCCCCGGTACAGTGAAAGCCACAGTCCTAGCTAGTAAGTGGAAAGGACCCCTACCTTTTGGCTTACATCTGAGTCGACTCTGCCCTTGGCCCTGTATGAAGATTCGTGATTATTTTCCCAGGAGTCACGCTCCATCTCATTTTGGAGAGGTTTCCCCCCTGAGTTACATTTTCTTACTCAGCAGGTTTATATCAGGCCTTGATACTGCTGGGGTCACAGGAGACGCTTGCTTGCCATTCCTCATCCTGCAGCGTGTTGGGTGGTGGTTATGGGAAATTGGCAGCACATCTCTTTCTTCATCCAGTTTCATGCAAAGCTTTCAGAACATGGAGACTTGAACTTGGGGAGATGAGAGGCGAATGATTGAACACCCGCCCAGGGTCAGATCTCATTTTTTGCACACCTTAGGCGGTTCACCGTCTAATCTTGACTGACTAGAATGTCGGCTCTAGCAATCAATTCCTTTCCTCTTTCTTCCCGGGGGCTATCAGATATAATAAAATCCACTGTCCTTCACAAGAAACAAAATTCTCTTCTCTGGTTCAGAGCATCTCACATTCCTTCTATGCGACTCGACCATGCACAGTAACTCGCAGTTACTGTGAGGTATAGAACACCCCGTTCCCTTTTTTCCTTCTCATTTTAAACATGAAACCACTTCTCAGAAACCCTTGGGTAAAGAAAAACAATTAATGAAATCATATGTAGGACCTCTCATGAAAGCTACAGTAGCTTTTTGCAAAAACCTCAGTATTTTCACCACTTTACTAGTCATTTTATGTCTATGTTAACAGCATTTTATTAGCAATTTGAGTCGATGATTAGTTGAATTACCCTCCTCATGTTTCTAAAGGACTTTGTTCTGGTTACCTCGACAGTGTAGTAAACCACCTCAATATTTAGTAGTTTAAGAAAACGGCTCATTTTCTTGTTATTTTGCAATTTGGGCAGAGAACAGAAAAAGTAATTGGGCGGCCTAGCTCCTCTCTCCTGCAGGGGTTCAGGTGGTTTCTGTCCTGGGTTAGTGTGTTCCCCAAACTCACATTCACCCGCAACCTCAGAATGTGGCGTTATTTAGACAAGGGTCTTTGCAGATGTCATTAGCTAAGATGAGGTCATGCTGGAGGAGGGTGGGCCCTAATCCAGTATGACTAGTGTCCTTAGGAGGAGAGATGAGGACATACATGTAGGTACACACAGGGAGAAGGCCATGGGACAGCAGAGGCGGAGACTGGAGCCATGTGGCTGTAAGCCCAGGGACACACCCAGGGTTGCCAGCAACCAGGAGAAGCTGGAAGAGGCAAAGAATAGATCCTCCCACAGAACCCCCAGGAGAACCCAACCCTGCTGACACACCTTGACTTTGGACTTCCAGTCTGTCTGTCTGTGTCCCTCTCTCTTCAAGTAATCTCTCCACTTTTTCTGGAGGCTCAAGGTTTCAAGAAATCTAACGGGTTAGGCTCAGAGCTGCCGCCAGTGGCTCCTGCGGCTGTCGGCAGGTCAAGGCAGATGGAGGGCCAGCTCGGTTCGGGAAGAGGGAATGGGCTCCGCTGTTGATGGTGAGGGCTTA
Source organism: Noctilio leporinus (assembly GCA_004026585.1). Classification (NCBI taxonomy): domain Eukaryota; kingdom Metazoa; phylum Chordata; class Mammalia; order Chiroptera; family Noctilionidae; genus Noctilio; species Noctilio leporinus. The sequence continues at coordinate 844,060 of PVIW01000023.1, forward strand.
GCACACAAAGGGTTGGCAGCGGCTCTTAACGTCCAACTTTGGAGACAAAGACTGTGGCTGCTGGAGTGTCCGTGCCTATCTGACTATGTATCGGCCTCTTAGCACTCAATCCCAGATAGGTTGAGGGAGGTGTCTTTCGGTGACCATTCTCAAAACCTTCCAGTCCTGTCTAGGCCTCCATGTCGGCCTCTCCTAGCCGGGAGAACTGAGGTCCAGAGGCGGCTCCTGCTAAGGTCCCGGGTCCAGGACTCAGTGTGGGAGAGGGCACCGGTGCTCACAGAAATAAATTGTGACATTCCTGGGACCGCTTCTGCGAGGTCAGTTCTGACCGCTCCAACCTGGAGCTGATAGGATGAGGGTGCTTTTCTGTGTCCCTTGACACCGTCAAGACCATGTACATGATCGAGTGACATGGGGGGAGAAATGGCTGTGATAATAAAAATCAACAGCTGAAATTTGGGGGCGTTAGAGGCCGCAAGTACTGAACTTGAGTTGGTTGGATTCCAATCCGCATTCTTCCACTCTAACCTACACAGGATTTTTTGAAGCACTGCAAAAAGGGAGCGATAAGATAGTGTTGAAATGGAATAAAAAAAGAAATGGAATGATGTTGTAGGGTAATGTAGATGTCTCTGAGGCAACTTATATTTCTTCCTTAAAAAACATGTTAGTAATATCAGACACATGTGAAACATATTAATTCTATATGTAACTAATGAAGCATAATCACAGAAACTCCTGTGAACCCGCCACCCAACGTAAGGTCTGGAGCATTGATGATGCCTCAGCCAGCGTTTTCCCTCCTCCCGCCCGATCTTCATTTGATCTTGTTCAACCACAATTCTGAATGTTGGTGTATCTTGCCCCTGCTGGTTGGGCAAATCGATCTTTAGATCTGAATCAAAAGGAGAAACCTAGCTTGTCTTCTGATGAACTCGGAAGCAAGTTTCTGATGAACGGCTAGCGTGTTAGCCCTCCTGCTTTTTGTACATTCTATGAAAGAGTGATAGTGGCACGTGATTTCATGAGTGATGCGTGCAATGAATGAGCAGGTTCCAGAAGCAACAGTGATTTCATGGGTGTTCCCATGATGCCTCCTGGACACCAGAGGGGCTGGTTTCCTGGTGCCCACCTCTCACAGGCACTGTGAGCCCAGGGGTTGTCCCAGCTCCTTCCTTCTCATTCTCTTAAGTGGTCCTTTTTATCCTCTTCTTCGTGGGTATCTGGGTCAGCTGCACCAACTCCCCAGTCTGTGGCCTCTGGAAGACTGGACACTCTAAGGATTTCGGGACAGAAAACATGGCAGTTATGGAGTAAGCCCAGCAGAAGTGTTACATTAACTTGCACAATCCATTTCCCAAGAAAATATCAGAAGCATGGAAAGGCTTTTTCGGGGGAAAGGCAAAATCTCACAGGTCAAGGGTCCACTTGGGACATATTTGCTGTTGAATGACTTGAGGGGCATGAACTCATGCCAATTCTGTTACGATCACTTTTGTGGTAGACAAATACGTTTCTTTCCACTTGGAGAGTTTGAAATGCCCTGTTATCGAAGTAAAAGCAAAGGCACACGTTCTCTCTGGCTTTCGCGCGGGGGCTGGCCGGGTGGTGCTGAGGTTGCATCATAAACTATGCCATTCCCGGCAGCACAATTGCCCAGAGCCAGCCACTCGGAACGGTGCTCGCCTTTCGTTCTGCGGGTGGCTACGGGAACACCTTGAAATAACACGCTACATCGTGACTTATCCCACACGTCGTTCATTCGCGGATCCCTCTTGAATTTCCATATGATTATTCAATGACCACGACTGTGCACTCACATCTCGTACCCTATGCTCTCCCTGTGCAGGGGCCGACCGGCCCCTCCCCGCGGCCGGCGCGCTGCTGCTGCAGGTTCCTTGCCCCTGACCGGGGGTCTAACGGCTGATGCTCTGCAGGGCGATGCCCAGCTCTCAGAGCCACACTGGTCAGGGCTGTGGGCCCACTTTCAGTGTCCAAGTGCTCCCAGTGAAAAGAGCACCTTTCGGTTGCATAGATGTCACACATGATTAAGAACCCAGGTATCAAATTAAGAGCAATCCACTCCTGTTTACATCAGTGTTCTCCGACCTTAGCATGATGCATCAAATCACCTGGAGAAATTGCTACCGCACAGCTTTGACAAGGCTTCCTCGCTGGAGTTTCTGATTCAGTCAGTTTGGGGGTGGGGGGATGGGTAATAATGCTCATTTCTAGCAGGTCCCAGGTAACCCCGCTGCTGGTGCGGGGAGGAGGAAGAACTAACTCACTTTGAGACGCGCTATTTCAGATCTTGCTGGCCGTCAGCTCTGTAGCTGTGATTTAGCTGGCTTTTTAAAGCGATCCCTTTTCTTTCCTGCTTATGGAATCGAAATGCTGGTTTCAGGCTTAAGGACCAATAAGTTCTGCTCTTGACTACCCCTGTGCCATCCCCTGCAAGACGTAAGACTGTGCATGTGGAATCCTTCTACCACTCGTCTCCTCCTCCCCGGAGGTTGAGAGAAGAGCTGGGAGGATTGCAATGTCAGGCTGTCGAGGTATCGGGTAACTAAGGAAACTGTTAAAGATGGCTCCTGCGTCTTCTTTCAGCGTCAAAATTACCACCGTATTTGTTTTCTGGTCTGCAGGAGCAGATTTGGGCTTCTCTTTTGGACATATGCCGGAGGTAATTTTCAGATTATGTAAAAATTACACACACACACACATGAAAAAGGAGAACAACTGCAACTGCTCAGGGCTGCAACAGGGACTCTAGGATATTAAATTGTAAATAACCTGGAGTATGTGTGAGAAACGGTGGGAAAGGGGTGGGGTTGTGCAGGGTGGAGCGCAGTAGCTCAAAAGTACAAACAGCCCCCATGTTTTCATCAACAGATGAATGGACCCACAACATGCTATGTGCACACACTGGAATATTGCTCAGCCATAAAAAGAACTAAAATAGTGATACATGCTACCACATGGATGAACTCCCAAAACCTTATGCTGCCCTGGCTGGTATGGCTTAGTGGATTGAGCACCAGCCTGCGAACCAAAGAGTTGCTGGTTCGATTCCCAGGCAGGGCACATGCCTGGGTTGCGGGCTGGGTTCCCAGTTAGGGGCACAAGAGAGGCAACCACACAGTGATGTTTCTCTCTCTCTCTCTTTCTCCCTCTCTTCCCCTCTCTAAAAATAAATAAAATATTTTTTTAAAAAACCTTATGCTAGGTAAAAGAAGCCAGACACAAAAGATCACTTTTTAATGATGCCACTTACACAAATATCCAGGATAGATAAATCCATGGAGACAGAACAAAGACTGGTGGTTGCCAGAGACTGGAGGGGAGGGGTCGAGAGAGGTATGGGACTTCACTGTAGAGGGTTGGAAAGATCTTGGACTCGGTAGAGGTGGCGATTGGACAGCATTGCGAACATTCTAAACGCCACTGAACTGTTCGCTTTAAAATGGTTAATTTCATGTTATATGAACTTCACCTCACTAACTTAAAAAAAAAAAATGTTTAAGAGGAAAATTCATCAGAAGTTCCAACTTCATTTCTCCCAGATTCTTACATGCTTCCTGTCTGCCTTTGTCTTTAATTGTACCCCAAAGAAAGTTGACATTTAACATAGGCACTAAGCAAGGACCTCCCGCTCTCCAGTGTGGAATCCATACCCTGGCCCCAACCCCCGCGGGAGTGGCAGGGCCACCCTTGAGGCAGTGATGCAACTGGAATGGATCCCAGGCAGCATTGCCTCATAGTCTCTGCTACATTCCACCGCCCGGCCCTGGAACTCCTGACGTGATTGAGGATGACTAGCCAATGATGTCAGCCCCGCAACCCGGAGAAAGAGCACAGTGGAGCCTGGAAGGCAGCTTACCAAGAGCCAGCCCGCTGCAGGCTGTTGCGTTCAGTCAATGTTGCCCTTGGCAACATCGTGGAAGAACATGAACTTTGTCTGCCCTTAACTCGTTCCTTTCTAGACCCTCTGGGGCTCTTCCCTTTGACCTGTAGGCATCTCGAGAGAGCTTCCACTCCTTTGTTCCTCCCTTTTCCTCTTTCTTCTACACCGTGTTTGATTAAGGGGGTCAACATCCTTTCTTGCGTGAGAGTGAATTTTGCATCGGTCTCTCCCACTAATGTTGTTGGAGATATTGCCACTCTAGTACCAGCCGTTTTCGCAGGGTTGCTGCATGGATTGCAGATCTCTGTCCACTTAGTATGACGTCCAGGCACCATACAGAGGTAGTGAAATACCCGGTCAGGGCACCCTAGCAAGTACACAGGCTGAGGGATAGAAAATAACAAGTACAGGGACAAGGATTTTAGCTGCAGCTTGGCCCTGAGGCCAATGGCTGGGCTTCTGTACCCAAAAGGGTCAAAAAGAACGCCTGCTTCAGTGGTCCAATTTGAGCTAGATCCTTTCTAACAAACATGGTTTACCCTCAGGGAGTCTATGACTCATTTCTGTATCCTCCCCTTCACACCACAGGGCATCCACCTGTCATGACACACACCCACCTTATCTCTGCTTGCGGAGGCCACCAAGACAGGGCACCAGGTAATGGTGCCATTGAACGATAATCAGAAAAACAGTATCTCTGTATTTACAAATGCTCCAGGGTTAGCCCGTGACTTTGTTGGCCTGACCTTTTTCGTGATTTCAAAACCAGTGATTATTCCCCGTATTCAGGGAAGCATCCCCATTCCTGAGTTGTTTGTTATTACTGGACCGTATATCTGTTTCTAGGAACACAGGGGGTTATCAGTGTCGGACGATGTTGTTTGTGCTGGGGACTGCCGACCAATCGGGTGTCCTTGGAGATTTGCCCGCTGCTGAGTCCTTGGGCCTCCCAGGGACTTCTCCTGGCTTGGTGCACTGTCCCCTCCTGTCCCTTCAGTCACCACCACGCACTAAAGAGCCAGAAATTTGAGCAAAGAAAAACATTTAGGCCTACATCTCACTCCTAATTTCCATGCGTTTTAAACGCAGACTCATAAAAGCTGCAAGAAATACTGGCAAAGCAGTTGACCAAGATCCTTAGGAAAATTCTTAAGAATTTTCAGGATTCTTAGCTTTCCAACAGAACTTACAACCCTCTTCTGTATCATCCCCTGGCATTTTGGTTTGCAGTGTTTTCACTGACCATTTGGCACTAATTTTTCTAAATCCTCTTTGGGGGTGAGGACTGCATATTTTTCCTCTTCTTATTTTCAGTATTTATTTTTCCATCTGGGATTCAATCTGTTGGGGGAAGTTCCTTGGTCTTTGTTTGGGAAAATTACTTTTGGGGCGGATGCCAAAACTCGGGGTGACTTTGAAGTCCAGACAGCACCAACTAGGTCATAGGCCTTTGGTTGCTATTTGTGCGAGTGTCTGTCACATTAGGCATCTCGGCAGGCCCAGGGTGTCCTGAGAATTAGATTTTTCCCAGTGAGTAAATTAACTCAGCAATACGGCCCAGATCAAATCAACCTGCCGAGATTGCACGGGATGTGCATTTTTAAATATGCTTTTAAATTCTCAAACTAGCGTGGGCTAGAGAGGTGGAGCCAGTATTTGAAAATCTTATTTTTAATTGCAGTTTACCTACAGTATTATATTAGTTTCAGGGACACAACATAGTGATGACACATTTGCATAACTTAGGAAGTGATCACCCTGATAAGTCTAATACCCACCTGACACCATACATAGTTACTACAATATCAGTGACTGTATCTCCTAAACTGTACTTTACATCCTCTGGACTGTTTTATAACTGAGAATTTGCACTTCTTAATCCCTTCACCTTTTATACCCAGTCCTTCAACCCGGATCCCGTCTGGCAACCATCAATTTGTTCTCTGTATCCATGAGTTTGTTTCTATTTTGTTTGTTCATTTACTTTATCTTTTAGATTCCACATGTAAGTGAACTCATACGGTATTTGTTTTCTCTGTCTAACTTATTTCATTGAGCATAATACCCTCTAGGTCCATCTGTGCTGTTGCAAATGATAATATTTCATTTTTTCATGCCTGAATAATATTCCATTGCAGGCATGTACCACATCATCTTTATCCACTTGTCTATTGATACTTAGTTTGCTCCTGTATCTTGGCTATGGTAAATAGTGTTGCATATGTCTTTTCAAATTAGCGTTTGGGATTTCTTTGGATAAATACTCAGAAGTGAAATTGCTGGTCATATGGTAGGTATGTTTTTAATATTTTAAGGAACCCACATAGTGTTTTCCATAAAGGATGAGGGAGAGTGGTTCCATAGGGAGACAGAAGATGCCATGTCTTTTATGACCTAGCTTGGAAGCCATAGACCGTCAATTCTGCAACATCCTCTTAGTTCCTCTGGCCAGCCCTGTTCATGTGCATAGGGGGGTGGGGGGCACGTATGCAAGGTTCACTGGGGCCACATTGGGGACCGGCCACCACACCCAGCTAGGCCTGGTCACACAGTCTTGGGCCAGGTGGAATCTTAGGGGAGCTGGCCAGGCCTACTTTCTGTGGCCTCTTTTTGAACAGGCCCTGCTTCCCAGGGCCTGTCCCTGGGGATGTCCCTTTGGCTGGCTGCTGGCTTGGTTTCTAAACCCTTGAAAAGCTGTCCCATGGCTGGACATCAGCTTTAAAACTCCCAGGAACCAGAGCACGGCAGAGTAGTCAGAGTTGGCAGCACCAACAGTGATCTGGTCCCTTTTCCTTCTTTCATAACAAGGAACTGTTATTCTTTACAAGACTAAGCTAGGAGAGTTCTTAGGCACCCTGTTACCTAGGATAACCCATCCTCGTGGATCACAGGTCACAGGAAGGGCTTGGGAAGGTGCCTTCAATGACTTGGTCACTGGGATCCAGAAGGTCGAGTGCATCAGTTACCTTGATGTCGTGGCCCTCTGTGCTTGAAGGCTCCGCAGTCTGCAATATTGTGACCCCTCTACGCGTGGGCCCTTACGCTTATCTGCATGAGTGAAGAGAGAATCGGTTTTGATTGAGAAGATGGGAGAATTGCTCATGGCGGGTGTGGCCAGGAGGGTAGAGATGGTGGATGGCCAGAGGGCGCTGGGGGGCACTTCCTCTCTCAGCTCAGCCATCCTATGTGCCTCCCCTGATGTGATGAAAGGTGAGCCATGCCAGGCGCCGGGCAGGAAGTGGGCCCAGCCTGCCCGGCACGCCCCCTTCCTCAGGACCAGTGGGGAGCCCCTTCCCCTCACTCCCTGGTTTCCCATCCTGTGTCATCCCCCACCCCACTCCCCTTGTGTGGGGCTTCCAGCCTGGCGGACTGGAATGGAAGCAGCAGTCATGCCTTTAGGCTTGAACCATATTCAGTGCCAAACGGAGAGATTAGCAATTCATTTCTTGAGAGCAGAAAAGCATCGGAACTAAGAAGGCCTTTGAGGCTCTCCTTTTCAGAAAGGTATTTATTTTTGGACTGGCCCTTTCGCCTCAGGCTGCGCTGTGGAATTACACTACAAGTAACCACTGCACCAGGAGCCCGCTCCCCCACCTCCCGCCCCCCGGAGAACTGCAGCCCGACATGCTCCATTTGTTCAGTGTCGGCCCGTCCCCCGGGGGAGCTGGCGGCCGGGCTGGCTTGTGTGGATGATGCATGCGTGAATTCATTCACCTGGCCTCCCCTGCAGTGCCTAGGCAACCCAGACACTTCTCCCCGACCCGTTTTGCTGGCATTTTCCCATCCATCTGGACGTGGGTCACTCCCCCAGCCCCCAAGACCTGTGAAGATGCAACCTGACTTGCATCATTTTCAGCTGTTCGGCAAAGTGGCTTGAAAATTAGGAGCTCTGGAAGATTTCAAACCGTTGGCAATAGCAGGACCTGCTGTTTCCAGGGACACCGTCCACTCGGGCCTTGTTGCTCTGCTGAAATGAGACCGGATACCAGCAGCTTTTCTAAGGGTGTTTCCTAAGGGTCTGGGGCGGGTGTGTTGTGGGTGTGGGTGTGTGGCGTGTGAGTGTGCAAGACATAGACCAACAGTGGGGGTGGATTGCGGCCCTGGAAGAGAATCTCACGGGCAGTTGGCACTCCTGCCACGCATCCCAGACTGGACTGAATTAGGTGGGGGTGGGTAGAAAAGTTGGAAGAGCGTGTAGGAGTACAAAGCAGTGTGGACAGGGAGAGGCTAAGGAATGTTGTGCAGCAACACAGGGAAGGAAAATCTTACGAAAAACAATAGGGTCTTCAAACAGCCTGTGTGGTGTGGTGGGGAAGAGTCCCCTACAAAAGGAAGCTGGAGAATGTTACTTCCCGGAAGAGAGGCTTAGTGTGGGGGGTGTGGCCCGGGGCCCTGACACCCTGTACTCCCCAGGCAATGTCAGAACATTTGAGGGGTCCTGTAGCAAAGGGTGCCCGTTGTGTGCACTGAGCAAATGCCTGGTAGCTTTTCTCTGATCCAACTGAATCAAAAGGAAGCCAGAGAAACCTAGATAAGCTGATTACATTGGGTCACATTCATGAGAGGCTTAAGGAAAGAAAAAAACAAAGGTTAACAAAGTAAAAAGGTCCAGGGATAAATTTGAGAACCAAGAGGGTGTGTGTGTGTGTATGGGGAGTGGGGGGATGGGTGTCAATGCAAGATGTTGCAAGCTGTCAGTCATTCACATGTGAGTACGAATTAGTGGACGCAGATTGTGTCTTTTCTATTGTACCAGGGGTTGGTGGGGCTGAGCAGCAGACTCACAATCTGAAAGCAACTGAGGGACTGCGGAGCCCAGAGCACTTGGCAGTGATGAGACGTCCCTGGATAGGGGGCTGCAGTGGGCACCAGAGAGCAGCTGGAGGCCCTGGAGACCCAGGCCCCAGGGAGAAGGCCGCAGGGGAGGACAGGCCGGAGAAGCCTCTCCAGCCCACGTGCTGCGAGAATATGGAAGCAATAGTGTAGGTCTGAGGGTGGGTTTCCCAAGATATGTACCTTCCCACATGTTAGGATAAGAAAGTTCATTCCGGTAAACTAGATTTAAAAGTGTCTTTTTGTTTGTTTTTGCTGTAGCATTTCTCTGCATCTTTAATATGCTAATGAGCATCATGAATAACCAAAGGGGGACTATAGGATACAGTGTTCATTTAGCCCAACATTTGAAGAGTGTCTCCTGGGACTAGTGTTCACTAGGACACATTTCAGGGGGATCATCTTATTGTTGATTCAAAACCACATCAAGAATCTTGGGAGTGTTTCCACCCCAGATCCTGAGTTGCAAATAAAGGTGCGAGGTTGGGCCGTGTATTTCATATTCTAGAATCCTCAACCCATGAGGAATGAGAGTGGTTACCACCCGAGTGAAGGGCGATTTGCACCATGGCAGGTTGGAGAAATAGCAGCCAAGGCAAAACATTCAGTCACCGTGAAATTCTGTCAAAGCCACTCTGACTAAGACAGGAAAGTTATTCATTCTTCCCTCACTCTATGCATGCTACTCTGACCCCTCTCCCGGGACCCAGAGCTGGGAGTGTCCCAGGTTCTAGATCCTAACTTCCCCCCTCAACACAGAATGCGCCCACCTACCCAGCATGCCTCAGTTAAGTCCTGCCAGTTTGGTCTCCTGAGTGGCTCTCGGATCCGTCCCATCCCTCCTGAAGTTGGTTCCTGTGTTCTGTCGTGGGCTGTATGTGGCCTTCCCACCTCTTTTCCACGCCATTCTAGTCCATTCTCCACACTGCACCCACCTCTCCTGTCCCATCTTATCCATCCTGCCCTTGCACTGCTTTCCAGCCACGCTGGCTTTCTTCAGCCCCTCAGGCTCTCTGCTGCACCTGCCCCAGGACCTTGGCACATGCTGCCTTCTTTGACTTTGCCATCCTCCAGCTCTCAGCTCCAGTCTCCTTTCCTCAGGGGATGTTTTTCTTATCTCCCTGAGTAAAATCCTCATGGCACCACATCCTGTTTTGCTTACTGCCATTGCATTTTCCATTTATGTCTGTAATTGTGCGATTAATGTCTGTCCTCTACAGTTGACTGACTAGTCATATGGCTCATGAAGGCATGCAGCCCTTGCCCACATGGCATCCCAAGTGTTTAGCATTATGCCTGTCTATGGACACCCTGGAGCTGAGGAGCCAATTCTAGAAGGCACAGTGAGCAAGGAAGCCTCACCCCTCTTCAGAGTCTGGGAGGTGAAGAGAAAGGACCTCAGGACAGCCTCTCAGGTGGGGAGAGGAGGGGACCTCACAGCAGCCCACACAGGGAGCGGGATGGGGGCACAAAGCATAGGACCAAGACACTCAGGCGAGCTGTGGGTGGAGTCTCACCGGTGTGGCCCACGTGGATATGTGCAAGGTCATCGTTTCCTTTATTGTCAACAACATGTCGACAATAAAGAGTAAATATTTCTAGGTGGTGTGAGTGAGGATAATTTCGGACAATCAAGCCATTTGACCCGGAGGCAGGTTCTTTCTAACCAAGACCTTCCTCCTGGTACCCACTGCCCAAAACCCCACCTGCATCTCACTTCTCTAAACATTTAGAATCTCTAAAAGCTTAAACGTTTATTTATCTTCCTGCTCCATAATGGGTCTCCTGACGGTAGGAGTGGGCCAGAGCTGTCTGGTTGTAAGAAAAGCAATTTGAGGGACTCGTGGCTGATCCTGTCTTAGAGGTGGACAGTGGGAGTGCATTCTGCGTTTCCAACACTTGCTTTCAAATGGATTTTTCAAAGGTGGAGAACTGTTTGTGTTTAAGAGGCAGCCTTGGGAAGTTGGATGGAGTCCGGCTGCTGCTGAGACAGGGGAGAAGAGCCCTGGTCCAGGGGTCACAGTCCCGCCTGTTGTGTCCCCACCCCTTGTGCCCCCATCTGCAGAGCCCCAGGCAACAGGCTCTGGCTGAGGGGCGGCCTTGCTGACTCCTTGGAAGAGATGAGGAAAACCTCTGGGGGCGGGTGGGGAGAGGGCAGATCCGCTCACAGTGAACTAACTTCGCCCCAGGTGATAAGCAGCCCACACGCAGGCTTCTAATAAGCTTGAAGGCTGGTCCTTCTTTGTAATGAGCAGACTTGCAAGGGAAGGAAACCGGCTCAGGAGCTTTAGTTCCCTGGTTGTGGGGCAAGAAGCACCCCGGTCAGGGATCGGAATAGCCGGAGGTCATGCCTTGGAACCAACTGGCAAGTTAAAAACAAAAAGCATTTGGGAATCAGACTAGCTCTCCAGCCTCCCAGGGAGCGGACAGAATTCTCGTCTCTCCACTCGACAGTGTGCGGGCCCCTCTCTGACCGAGAAGGAGGGGACTGTCAGTTGGAGGCATTGCTGTCTCCACGAGACGTGAAGCAAGCCGCCTTCATCGATGGAGAGCTCGTGTTTAAAACCCCTGAAGGTATCACCCTCGTCACATCTGGCAGCACCTCGGAACCTGGCCATGAGTGGATGTCTTGGGGAAACGCGGCTGGCCCCCTTTCGTTGAAATAAAAATTCACGCGTGTCTAAGCCAATGCCCCACGTCTGTCCTGGGTAACCGTAGGCAGCAGACCGTCAGTGTTGCAAGTCCTTGTGTTTCCTCGGGTTAATGCAGAAGGAACAGGCTTGCGGCTTTGCTATAGGTTCGTAGGCAGCGTCGCTGAGGGTGTGGCTGAACTTCACGGAACCACCATCTGCAAAATACCAGAGACGGAGCCGATCACCGTGGAGCTGGTCAAGCCGAACCATTGCTGTTCAAGAAACAGGAACCCCGGACCTCAGGTCGGACCACCATCCCCTCTGGCATCCACGGTGAGTGGTATTTCCCATGAGACCTCAGGGTAGCCCATGGGGAAACAATGGATATGAAAACATGGTATTTGGTAAAACTTAAGAAATGATGACACGAATGGGAAATTCGAGCCCTGCTTTCTGCAACGATTTCCTCACATAAGAATTTGCTAAGTGACCTTGACTTTCTTTTTCTTCTTTCACCTGTGAAATGGGAATATAATTCTGCTCTTTCAGAGATTCCACAACAGCCAACACAATAAAATAATGTAGATCGTGTTTGCAAAGATACAATGCTGATCAAAATAAAGAATACTTTGCCGGACCCTGCCTAGCCTGTGAACAGAATTAATATGGACATAGAAAACTTGTATTTGAGGGGCTAAAAAATAAGTAGCATTGGCCAGGCTGGCGTGGCTGGTTGGTTGTGCATTGACCCATAACTTGGGGTTGCAAGTTCTAGTCCCGGTAGGGGCACGTACCTGGGCTGCGGGTGGGATCCCGGGTCAGGGTGCCCACGAGGCTACCCGGGGGATGTGTCTCTCCCTCCCTCTCTCTCTGTAAAAGAAAAAAAAAAAAAAAAAAGAGTAGCATTTTCTTTCTGTTTGGATTGTAATTGAAACCTGGGGCTTTCGGAGAAGAAAGCCCTGGCTGAGCACCAACAAGGACAATTATTTGAAGAGAAAAAACACCCCACCGGAGACTCACACGCGGGCCAGCCCTCTCCGGGGCGCAGGCGGGGGGGAGTGCAAGGCAGAATTCCTTCGCTCCAGGTCTGTATTATAAGGCAAAACTAAAACATGGGTGACGATCTCCCTCAGGTCTCAGAGATGTGGCAAGGGATCCTGCCACGAGAAGGACACCTCCGGGAAAGAGTCCCCTGCTCCCGTTTCAAAAGTCACCGTGCCCGAGGGAAAAAGCGTAAGGACGCCTCTCCGGCCACAGAGCTTTGCTTCTCATTTGCCAATGGACATCTTCAAATTAACCTCTGTTCTGATTGAGCACCCCAGTCCCAATGCCTAATGGGCCGAAGGCACCCCGGTACTGCTGCATTTTCATAAAGGCAGCGCCTGAGAACGCAGCAAACAGGAGCACGGGGGTCCCCGCGGGGCAGGGGCGCAGTGGCATCTGTCTGCCAGAGGGGAAGGCCCAGGGTCACAGCCGCCCCAGTCTCCTCCTGAGAACCAGACAGCCCTAAGATTTTTGCACTCCTCTGCTGCCTCGGGTCCCATCACGCTCAGTGACTCGTGACCCGGGCACCAATTAGCACGCGGGTAATATGATTAACGACGGACCATGTATTAAATAACACCCACACGGGTGGGCCGCACTCCGGGGCTGCTGCAGAGTCAGGAAGAGTGAGTGGCAGGGAGGTCCAGCCGCAGCAGGCTGGGCACTTGCTTCTCGGTGACGATGGTGACAGGGGCAAGGGTGCAGGGAGAGGCTGAATCACGCCTGTCATCTTGATGGCAACTACCCAGCAATGCTTGTGCCACAAGGAGGGAAAATACTGTTGGGGAGAATGAGCACTACAGAGCAGTGGTCACCTTGGCTGTATCCCAGCATCTCTGGACCATCCCAGGCAAATACGGGGCCACATGCACAGTGGGACAGCCACCTACGGGGAGGGACAAGTGACATTGAGCCGTGTTGGGCTAGTCAGGGAGAGAAGGGGCAGGTGATGAGGTCCCACACTTGTCCTTAGCAGTGCAGCATGGTCTTCTTAGCCCCAACCTCAGAGCTCATGTGTGTAGGTATCAGGGTTTTTAAAAAACATGAAGAGGGCAAGGCATACATTGTACCGTCTCTCAGTCCATTAAGGCTGCTGTGTAACAAAAGACTCCAGACACGGGGGCTTTCAAACAGCAAATATGTGCTGACAGTTCTAGAGGGTGGGACGTTCAAGATCAAGACATGAGCATGGTTACGTTCTGGTCAGGGACCCCTTCCGGGTTCCTTCCCCCTGTGTTCTCATGTGGTAAACGGGCCAGGAATATCCACGGGGTCTCCTTTTTATTTCCCCGCCCCCGACCCGAGGATATTTTTCACTGAGAGGGGAGGAGGAGAGAGAAACAGTAATGCAAGAAAAAAGCATATGCACCTGGGCGAGGGATTGAACTGGCATCCTAGACATGTGTCCTGACTCAGAAGCAACCACTTCCTGATTTCTATCATCGTCCGTTCATTTTGCCTGCTCTCGAACTCCCTAGGAATGGAATCCTAGCCGCACACCCTCACTGGGTTGCCTGCCTTTTTCCTTCAGCACTCTGTACTTGACAGTCATCCTTGCTGAAGGCATTGGTAGGCAGCAATCTGAAGGACATGCTTTTCCCTGCCTTTGGCACTTAGTTCCCTTTCACTGAGGTTGCTGTGAAGTGTCAGGAGGATGGATGTCATTATATGTAAATTCTGTAAACTAGGAAAGCTGTTCAATATAGAAATGCCTGACAGCAGGGTGTGAGGGACCCCACCACCCACCGACACCTCCCTGCCACAGAGCCAACCCTTTGCATCATCTGCTTTTTCCTGTGGGTGCCTCTTTGCTCCCCGCTGTGGTGTGAGCGTTCCCCCCAGCCCTGCGGAGGTGGCCTTTCGGAGGTGGCCTTTTGTTCCCGAAGAGCCACAGAACTGCTATTGGCGAAATCACAGGGTAGCTAAGGCTGTGATTGAAATTTAGGAGACAGCGTTCAATGTCACCTTTGAAGGTCTAAAATTGCACATGGGCAGGCTGGCGCTCCTGGGTAATAGCACACAGAGGTTCATTTTGGGATGGTGCGCTCACAGGGTCTGGCCGCAGCGGAGTGATGTCATTAAACTTTAAAGACCCCTCGGAGGAGGGTGTTTAGCTCCGCGGAGCAGCGCGCTCAGGGAGTCTGTGACCTGGCGACCCCACACCATTGAATCTCTCATTTTATAGAGAATCCGGAGCGCCTCACCATTAAGCTGACCAAGAATAGCAGGGCTGTTTTTTCCCTCTTCTGCTTTAGCACATTCCGCAGACCAGGGGCCGTGCTTCCTGCCCAAAACTGGGACAAGATCTTAGGGAAATGTCATGAGATGAAGGCTGTGCGGGGTGGAGCCCCTTCCAGGTGCCACCAGGCGAGACCCACTACAACCCAGCAAAGTGCACGGAGGGTCCCCTTACGTTCGTTCGGTAACTGTAACACAAACATCTTTTGAAGAGACCGTCCCCCGCACACCACCTACTTAGTAGCTAAGTAGCCCTCCATGGAGGTGACCAGTGTGGTCCCTTTGCAGGGACCCTCCGGCCTGTGGCTCTGGTGCCTCCGGGCGGGCGGGGAGAAGGAGGCAACCCCCTCCCCTGGTCACGTGGCCATGCGCCCCCATGCACGAAGCCCTGAACCACACGACCCTCATCCACAGGAGTCCCTGCTGCCCACAGCGGGCGATTTTCTCCAGGTTGTTCAGAAGCCAGTAGCCAGAAGCATCCAGGAAAAGGAAACGAGAAAAAGTTCATTTGCAAAGAGGTGACGGGGAACCAGACCTCCCAGCAAAGAACCCAGTAAAGGAAGAAAGCCACAGGATTACTGGTGGGTTAAATTCACTTTCCTTTGCTCACAGTGGAAAACGGGAACTTTTTCACGCAGTTATGCCCACATGCATGGCAAAGGGGGGTCAGGCAGAAAGGTGTGCAGGTGGGCAAAGTAGGTTTGCAGTTGTGAGTATGCCAAACACAGAGTTGACCCTAGTGTCATATGTTTTTCCCCGCAAACAATGGGAACCCTACTCTTGCCTACCCCTGTGTTGTTTAGGGAGTCCAGGTTGTAGGAACCCCTCAAGCTTTTATTATCTCACGGACCAGACATAGACAGAGTGACCTGTTATTTTTGGTTTATCTCAGGGTGCAAATTCTTTTTTCTTTTTCTGTCTGTTTCCTGACTGTGAGCTGTCATAACCTTAATCATAATGGAAGGAGAGCAAAGTATCAGTTTTGCTTCCAGCGTCCCTTCTTTGTCCAAGTTCCTGCCCCTCAGGTGTGCATCCGGCTGTACAAGATGCTCGGTGATTTTCTGATTCAGCGTCATTAATACGATGTTTTGTTTTTACTTGGTGAGTTTTATTTCCACGGAAGAGGGGATTAATATGCTAAGACCCTCTTGCGCTTTCAGAAAAAAGAAAAACAACTAGAGATACATGATGTTAAGGCTCTAGAGTTACTTCTATATGGAGGTCTTGTAAAGGCCCCGAGGGAAAGAAGTTTACGTCTTAGAAGTATTTTATTTTTCTTGTCAGTTTGTCCGTGGCGGTCACGAACTGAACCATGAACAATCACATTCACCCCTACCAGGCTTTCTTTCCTGCAGCACCTTCCTCTTTTGGGTTTTTCAGAGAAACAGAACCCGTAGGAGACTGATAGAAAAATAGATACATAGTAATAGATAAATGATAGATTAGCCTGCTGCCTAGATGACAGATTAGATAATAGACAGATGATAGATTAGATAACTAGGCGGATGATAGATAGATGATAAGTGATAAACAGGTAGATGATAAATAGATGGATACAGATGATAGGTAATAGAAAGATGACAGATTGCATAGATAATAGATTGATGATAGGTTAAATAAACAGGTGAGAGATGGGTGATAAATAGGTGATAAGATAGATAGATTGATCGATAATAAGGAAATGGGTCTCAGGATCATGGGGGCTGGGAAGTCCCATGCTCTGAAAGCTGGGGAGTGGAGAAAGCTGATGGTGTCTAAGTCTGACGTCCTGAGAACCAGGAGCGCTGGGGCTTCCAGGGCAGGGGACAGATGTCCCCCCTCAGTCAGACAGAGAGGGGGAAACCCAGGCCCACCCCCATGGCAGAGAGCCCGTCTGATCCCTGGAAACACCCTTGCAGACACACCCAGAGGTGATGTTTGCCAAGGACCTGGGCAGCCTGGGGCTCAGGTGCAGAACGGATGCCGCTGTGAATCAGGGTCTCATAGGTCCCGGATGAGCCATGTTTGTCCCTGTCCCAGGACCCCCTTCGAGGCAGGGGCTCCAACAAGCCTCCGAGCAGGTTGAGATCCGGCTTGTGAGAAGACCCTGAATGAAGGTCTTGTTCTGTGGGCCACGGCATAGTCCCTGGGCTGTCCTGCCTGATTAGATGAGATTTCTGGCGGGGCCAGGGCTCAGGTCTGGTGTGATTTGCCCAGTTGTGTTCTGGTGGGAAAAAGAGCACATTCTCGCTGAACCTGGGCAAGTAGTGCCTCGCTTGCAGGGAGCGCAGGAACCTAGTAAAGGCCCTTTGAGTCATATTTCACCATCGTTATCATCTTTAAAATAATTAGTACGGATTATTCGGAAGTTTTCCCTCATGACTTATTAATTTATAATTTATGAGATGATCTTGTCTAGGATTTTCCCCGCCCCAGAGCCTGAGGGTCCAGTCGGAATAAGGTACTGCTGAAAGAGTGTGTTATACTAGCTTAACATGCATGACCTGCTAAATTGAGGGTCGGATTTATGCATGACCCATGGACACGGACAACGATATGGGGGTTGACAGAGGGCAGGGAGAAGGTGGGGCTGGCTGGAGGCAGAAAAAGACAGAAAAGGCAGGAAAAATTGTGACAGTATAAACAATAAGAAATAACTAAATACTTACGTAAATGTTTAAAAAGTGAGGATCAGCACCGGATTAGGAAGACAGAAACGTTTTCCTCTCGTGTGCACATAAACTAGAACACTGGCCACAGTGCAGTCAGTTCTTTCCCTTCATGCAGTT
The DNA here is from genome assembly GCA_004026585.1 of Noctilio leporinus. NCBI lineage: Eukaryota > Metazoa > Chordata > Mammalia > Chiroptera > Noctilionidae > Noctilio > Noctilio leporinus. The sequence continues at coordinate 861,480 of PVIW01000023.1, forward strand.
TTAGGGAATTCATTGGCATCCTGCTGATCTCAGCCTGAACAGTTTATTTCCATGGAGTCATTTGCTTTTGGAGAGGAGAGTTCTGGGAATCCTGATTTGGGCACCTGCCAGTCTCCCAGAGGGAGGTGACGGTGGCATCTTGTAATGGGGAGCTTGTGCCCATGAATCCAGGCTAGTCCTGGTGCTTTCAACTGCTCTCTGCTTCAGCCCTTCGCTGAGCTCTTTTGATGGGGTTTTGTTTGGTTTCCCAGAAGACTCCATTTCTGATCTGTTCTTATAATTTAGGACCTTGAGGTGAGTGCGCAGAACAAGCAGAAAATGCTGGTGGATAACAAGACTCAAGGGTCTGGTTTATTTACTGCAATAACCAATAGTAGCAGAATACAGAAAAGTAGCACCCTCTGTTGAGGGGCAATAAGCAATCAATTTGTAAGGATGTAGTTACTGTTTATCCTGAGGGGGCAAACAACCTATAAACAGCGAGGGCGTTGTCAAATCTCCAGGGTCTTTAATTGACCCCATAGTGTTTTTCTGGTTGTCATCAATTGGCAGGAGTATTTATATAGAAAACGGAGAAGTCTGTGTTAAAAATTAATCTACTTATTAGCAGTTATTGTATTCCTCTTTGTACACGAACATAAGTATGTTTCGGACACACAATAAAATTTTCAAAACATTTATACGAATGAAATTGCATATACGTACCTATAAAGTTAATACAGAGAGGTTTAGCTTTTTGACTTGCTGGATTTTTATATTGTGGACATACTAGCGCTGAGTGCACGAACACTAAAGAACGCAGATTATTTCTATCTCATTTTCAAAGGTGGGAGATCAAATCTTTGTAATACCCAGTAGATGTCTGGTACAACAGGTAATCTCTATAGTTTTTTTAATTGAATTTATTGGGGTGGCATTGGTTAATAAAATTATATATGTATGTTTCTGGGGTACACTGTGTTGTGTGTTCACCACCTCCAGTCAAGTCTCCTTCCCTCACGATTTACCCCCCACTTTACCCTTGACCCTCCTCTATCTTCCCCCACCCCCCTTTCCCTCTGCTAATCACCATACTTTGGTCTGTATCTGTGAGTGTTGTTTGTTTTTGCTTAATCCCTTCACCTTTTTCGCCTTCTCTACAATTTTGGAATCTGATTTTAGGTTCTGAATTTGGGAAAGGAATGATCAGAAAGAGTTCTCAGAAGGGACATGATATGAGTCTTAGCCACAGAAACCAGAAGAGAAGAAATGGTTTCTGGTCATAGTTAAAGGGAACCCAGCACTGCAGAAGAATACTTACTTAACACTCTATTTTAAAACTGGAGATGTTTGTTAAAATTAATTTTAAAATGTGACTAAAGCAACAGAGTACAGAGCACTTTAGTAAGAAAGGAAATCAGTGCCACCTGGGCGAAGAATCCCTTTGCACTCTTCCCCTTTTTCTTTGTTTTTGCTTTAGGAACATTGCATATACTCAAGGATCAACTTATTAATTTAACAGAAAGAGATCTAATTTCTTATTTTACTCTCTTTTATTACCACCTATGTAACAATTTGTAGTAAAGGATACACAAGCTTCTTTCCCCTTATGAATAAATCAAAAATCAATAATCACTGCAGAGGTTTTAGTGTATTTCTTTGCTCATTTCAAGCCCATTATATATAGGCATTATAAGCTGAGGATCTGAAGTTTATTATTTTTTTCTTTCTATGTTTGTGGCATCTTTTCACATTGTCTGCTATCATTTTCTTTCATTGTACTTTATTTAAAACAAAACAATCAGACAATTTTATTTTTAAAAAAGGTTTCTATTATCTTGCATATACTTGTATATCTCTCTATAATCAAATACGCCTTTTAAAATATTCTCTGGCCCTGGCTGGTGGCTCAGTGGATTAAGCACCAAGGGTCACTGGTTCGATTCCCAGTTAGGGCACATAACCAGGTGCGAACCAGGTCCCCAGCCAGGTCCCCAGCCAGGTCCCCACACATTGATGTTTCTTTCCCTTTCTTTCTCCTTCCCTTTCCCTCTCTCTAAAAATAATGAATAAAATATTTAAAAAAGAATAAAATCAATTCTTAAAGTGAGTAATTTGTACATCTATTTTAATCTGCAAAATGATGGCAAGAGTGTCGTGAAACAATGTTTTCAGCTGTATCTTATATATACTCATCCCTTAAGTTACTATTAGTTCAAAGTCTTGAAGTTCATTGATGGGCCTATAAATTGGTGCAGCCGCTGTGGAAAACAATGTGAGTGTTGTGGAGAGAGTTAAATACAGAACTACTATATGACCCGGAAATTCCATTTTCGGGTGTATACTCAAAGGAATTGAAAACAGGTGGGGACTCCAGCGATTACTTATACAAGCACGTTTATAGCAGCACCATTCATAGCAGCCACAAGGTGGAAACACGCCAGTGTTCATCACAAAGAAGTGGACAAACAAATGGGGTCCATCCATAAAATGGAATATTGCCCAGCTGAAGAAATGAGTGAAGTGCTGACACGTGCTACATGCGTTCGCCTCAGAAACAGTATGCAAAGTGGGAAAAACCAAACACAGGGTCACCTATTGTATGATTTCATTTCTATGAAACATCCAGAATGGGTAAACCCACAGATCCAGAAAGCAGATTTGTGATTGGCTGGGGCTAGGGAAAGGGGTCACAGGGGGCACCTACTTAATGAGTATGAGGTCTTTGGGGTGATGAAAGCCCCATCTGGTCCTGGAACTAGGTAGGGTTGATGGTCGCACAACACTGCAAATATCCTAAATGCCACTGACTTGGGCCCTTTCAAATGGTTAATTTTCTACTACATGAATTTCCTTTCAATTTTAAAATAAGGACTTTTTATAGGTATAGAATGTCACATGTATGCATGATGTACAGATGACATTTAACAAGAGTAAACCCTTTTAAAGGACATTAGCTATTATATTTTTTATGTAGTTGAATAAATTGTTTTACATTCTTATAATTACAAAAGATTTTTTTGACTTATAAAGCTTTAAAATATTCAGGTTATTTAGGCTTTCTTGCCATAATAAAATAAACCCAAGTTTTGAATAAACTAAAATACTCTTTTTTTGTATTGTGATAAAATCAGGAAGGCTTGCTCTGAATTAAAATTTTCATCTTAAGACTACTTCTTAAAGTTTTAATGGTTATTTTTATAAACATCTATATTTACAAACCAAATATTAAAAATGTTTTAAAGTTGTGTTGAAAGTTCATTAGCATTCCTTTTAAAAAATCTTATAACCCATAACCAAGGCTATTAATTTATCTGAGTTATACTATTTTAGATTCAGCAAGGTTTTGACATTTTTTTAAAAGAACCACCACAATGAACACATTAAAATTTTATTTTCTTCCCTTCTGGTATTACTTTTAAATTTATATTAAACCCTTGAAATCATTATTATTTTACATTGGTGTAAGTGTTTCTATATGCCAATCAAGACAAGTGCACTGATAGCTATAAGTAACTTTATAATATAACTTGTTCATCTTTTCCCTTTGATATGATTAGATGAAAGATTTTTATTCCCAATTAATTTCTGAAAATTTTAGAGGGATGGAAGAAAATGAAAGCTAGAAGAAGAGAGGGAGGCATAGCCACAAATACAGATTGTGATAAATAATATATTTAAGTACCTTTCTTTTATAAGGTTAGAAAAAGAAAAAAAAAATTTTCTCCCTTCCAAGTAGCTTTAGTTTTATAACCTCAGCTGGAGATAAAAAAATAAACAGAACACAGAAGCTGGAGGCCCAGCCACGGAAAATCTCAAAAGGTTGTTTTGCTTGTGTTGGCTGGCGTGGCTCAGTGAATTAAGAGCCTGAAGGTTGGGAACCGAAAGGTCCTCAGTTCAATCCCCCCCCTGTCAGGCCACATGCCTGGGTTGTGGGCCAGGTTCCCAGTTGGAGGCTGGTGAAAGGCAACTGATGGATGTTTCTCTTCCTCTTTTCCTCCCTCCCTTTCCTTCTTTCTAAAAAAAAAGCAATAAAACCATCTAAGAGAGAAAAAAGGCAGGAAAATTTCTGGAGTGATGTGACCTCACCGGAGGAGGGGTCTTCCTGGCTGGTGAGCAGCCCCAAGCCCAGGGCCCCTCTAAGAGGCTGGGTCCCCACCACTGCAGCCTTGCCCAGGGCCCGATGACACTACGTTCATATCCAACTTGTGGCCAGCCTAGGACATTTCTGAAACACGTCTCATGTTGTAGGATGTTTGTACCAACATTTCAACAACAGAAGAGATGAGACTCCTCAGGTCGGACAGACAAACCAACAAACCAACGGGACAGAGAAAGCCGCTTCTCCATGACCTGGGCCCTGACAGAGACTGGACTCCCTACTCCTCAGCCCTTCACAGGGAATAAATGATGGGCTCTGATCAGCGCTGGAGCCAGAAGGATCCAGAAACACAAATAGCAACAGCCAGGAGCCTACACTTAGGAAGGAAACAAAGGGCAGTGTGAGACTCATTCCGGAAACCCAGCCTGTTGGCCTCACTCCGCACGGGGCCCGCGTGTGTTCTCAGGTGAATGTTCATCAGCTCCGGCAGGTGGGGCCCCTCCTTCCCGTGGAGCTCACGGGAACCTCCAGAACTGCAGAAAGACTCAGAGGGACACAGATGGGGAGGAAATAGAGCTTTTTCTTCACTTTCAAAATGCAGGGTTGCCCTGGCTGGGTTAGAGTGTCGTCCGGAAACATGGAGGTTACAGGTTCGATGCCTGGTCAGGGCACAGACAAGAAGCAACCAGTGAATGTGTAAGTGCAACAACAAATGAATGTTTCTCCCGCTCTTCCTCCCTCTCTCCCTCCCTCCTTCGCTTCCTGCCTCTAAAGTTAATCAATGAAAAAGTGCAAGGTTGTGAGACTTCAAGAGAATTGATATGCCCCCCTCCCAAAACAACAACAGGTATGTAGTGGAAAAATACTTAAGATCTTTAGGTTTAGAATATTGGTTTATGTTCATATTTTACTCATATTTCTTATGTGATTTGTATTAGTTTTTATGAGGCTATTTATGATGAGAAAAAGAATTTTCACATGATCAAAGTTTATATTATACCTATAGACACCATTATTATACAATCAGAGATAAAACAGTGCCTTGTTTTTAAAAAAATAGAGAATTAAGGTTTATAGAACATATTTAAATTTTTGTTATCTCAAGGGGCAAAGATTTTCTTTTTCCCTATATTACATTATGTGTTTAATTATGATGGAAGTAGGAAAAAGTGTCAGTTTTCTGGCTATGATGAAGTAAATGCAACATTTCCTAGAGACTTGGGGTTCCCTGTCTCCCCTCCAAGTTCACCTGTTGGAACGCTAACCCCCAGAATCTCACATGTGACTGTACTTGGAGACAAGGCCTTTAAAAAGGTGATTAACTTAAAATGAGGCCGTTAGGTTGGGCCCTGACCCAGCCTGATGGGTGGAAATTTGGATGCACAGAGACACACCAGGGATGTCGCGTAGAAGACGTGAGGACACACAGAAGGTGGCCATCTGCAAGCCTAGGACAGGGGTCTTGGCAGAAACCAGCTCCGCCAGCACCTTGACCTTGGACGCCTAACCTGCACAACCGTGAGCAAATAATTTCCTTGTGGTACTTTGTTCTGACAGACCAACCTCCTGTTAGCACCCTGCAAGTTCACAATGAGGCAGGGTGGCGGCTGGCTCTGGTGACTCCCAGCTGGACCTTTCAGGCCAGTGTTGCTCAATTCCGGCCTCGCGTTGGAAACACCAGGGAATGTTTTAAACATCCCAATTCTCAGATCCCACCTCTGGAGACTCCGACTTAATTCACCTGGGGCAGGCTCAAATACTGGCGTGGCGGGTGCTGGTGGTGAGGGGCTGAACTCCGCACGTGGTTCCACTAGGCGGCCCGAGAACCACGTCCATCCCCGCCAAGTTTCAGATGCTGCTTTGAGCCACCTGACGGTGGCCTGCCTGAGTTTCGGTGTGTCTTTTAAGCTGCATCAACAGATTTCCCAGTCCTGCTGGCGAAACAGGAAACCGAGCTTGTGTTCCGATTTGTAAATCTAAAGTAGGGCGCCCTAAGGGCAGGAGAGAGTCTTATCCAGGGAGCTGGGAAAATAGTTTGGCTAGGCATAGCTCACCTGGGAAGAAATCATTAAAAAAGAAATCCACTGACCACCATTTCTTGATGTTCGAAGTGGATGGATACCCTTCTGTAGGACCATAATGTGTGGTCCTTGAGGTCAACAAGCCCACTTTGATTATCTGTTCAATGTGCTTTCGTGCCATGGAGCGGCTCGGACACGTGGACACCCTATGAATGAGTGACAGCCACACTGTCCTGTCCTCAGCAGCCCTCCTCAGCTCCTGTAGGCTGATGTGATGGCCTCTCTGATGGAGTCAATCCATCTCGTCTTTTCCTCCTCCTGCTGCCTTCTGTTTTCCCAGCATTACCATCTTTTCCAAAGAACCCTGCCTTCCCATGATGCTCTGCTCTGCACCATGCCCCAAGTCTTCCTTCTGAAGGGGGCGGGGGGCGGGGAGGAGGGGGCCTTGGGAAAGCCCTAGGGCAGGCAGTATTCCTGAGTTGTCCAACCAGAAAAATGTTCATTGACCGGAAAAGCCAAAAACCCTGCCTTTTGCTAACTCTGGGAATTATTGCTTACTGTGCCCTCTGCTAGTGACACACAAGACACATGACCATTTTAAGGGATCTCAGAAACCCGACATTCATTAAATTAGCAGTTTCTAGATGTCAGTGTCCAGGAATTGCCCTTCTTTTCTTTGCCCTTCAGGTCGTATCCATCATCATCCTGCAGAATCAGTGATCCATAGAGTACCCTTAAAGGATTTTATCTCCTTTTGGCGGGGTAGGAGTAAGCCTTTGGGGAAAGGATACTTCATGCTAAGGCATTTTTGAAGCTTCCAATACTGATTTAGGGAGTAGGGGCTGGGCCGAGGCAAAACGTGTTCCCACAGGAATTTGGTTCAGCACCCAGGTCATGTTATGTGCTCTGTGGCGCTGTGACAACTTTATGCCCCAAGGCTGTGAGGAGCTGACAGGTGCCTGGCCTGTGGTAGGTGGTAGATGCTTGCTGAACGAATGATTGAATGAATGAATCATCTTTCTGCTGTGTTGAGGTTTTTGTAGCTGTGCCCCCACCCTACTATTCTGGCTGCTGACCTTTTTCTTGGTATTTTCGGTCCTGCAAATGAAAACATCTCACTTACTCTAATGGAGTATTAGGTATTGTGGAGTCTGGTTGAGGCTGGGGTTGAGCCATGAGCCCCTGTCCCAGAGAATCTGAGAAAGAGAAAGGTGGGAGCTTAGTCTGCATTGGGGCCCAGTTCACCTTCAGCTGGTTGCTGAGAACATTGGCTCCTTGTGCATTGGTTATATTCCCGCGCAGGGCTTGATGGCATTGCCTTCTGTATCCAATCTTGTTGTCAGCTTAAAATATTTCCAAAACGTGTCTCTTCGCATTTCATAGGATGTTTGTTCTAACATATCAATGACGGAACATTTTCAATGTATTACTGAAATTACTTTTATCTTCCACGTTGTTTCCAAGACAAATGGTTTGCAAGATTAGAAATCTCATGAAACAGTAATGTTACGACGACAGCGATCTGATGCAAAATTCATAAGTGGTGTCTGGAAGAAGACAGCCAAGGGCTTAGGTGAGGTTATGAGTGTTGTCATCCCCACAGGTGATTATTAACAGGCCATCATCATCTCAAACCATTTGACAGTTGCCCAGGCAACTAATGGCCTTGAGTTACCTAGTCACCATGCATTTATCGAGAGCTAAGCTCTACCTGGAGGAGCAAATAATAGGTAAAATAATTCCTGCCCTTGGAGAGTTGCCAGTCTAGTTAACGAGACGAAAGGTGATAGAAGCACTAAACATGTCAAAGCAACTTGCTCTATGGGATAGAGGCTTAAAGATACATCGGTGCTGAAGGCCTATGAACCGAAGGATGGGCCAGGAGCGGGGTTAATCAGGAAAGATGGAGCCAGGTGGGTTTTAAAGGAGAAGTACAGGAACAGTGACACTTACAGGTGAGCAAAATGGACCTCCAAAAGGTATAGGGACCCAACTCATACAGGAATAATAGGTTTATTAATTGGATGATTTGGAATAGCACTAGTACATCGAATAAAGAAAAATATGTCACCTGTCAAGGATTCACCCATGCCTTTAGTTTTGAAACAGGAATAAGTTAGGTGATGAGGATCTCATGAATGTGACACTTGGTGCTGTCATTTCTGATGTCAGGCGAGGAAGGAAAACAGCCTAGATGGAAGGATTACAATCATTTAAGAGCACAGTTCCTGGCTGATGGCTAAGAGGGGGTCACAGGGAAGAAGGAACATTGGCTTTCAAACAGTGATTCACAGTCCAGACCTGCATTTCTCTCTGAAACTTGTGTTCACGGCAAATATCTCTCCAGGCCCAGGATTCAATGCACCAGAACCAGGAAACAGTCTAAAGCCCGTGACAAGGAAATTGAATCTGAGAGCGCCCTAACCCCTCCACGCTGCTGACAACTTTCTAAATTTAGTCTGTGTGAGGTGAACTTCGTGCAGGAGAGAGCAGCACCCGCTCTGCCCCGTGATGGCTTGAGACAGTTACAGTTGATGTACACAGGGGGGAATTGGATGTTTGCATGCAGAAAAACAGTGGGCAGACATGGGGAGGTGGGCCTGGAATGGCAAAGGGGCAAAAGGAATCAGAAGAGAGGGGGCAAAAAAAGATGCGTGTTTCCTGGTTGCGTAGTCTGTTCCGTGTAGGGAAAATTCAGGAAGGGTTCTGAGCTCTGACTATATTGGCTTTCTCAAATATTATGTGATGTGAAAACAAATTCTATGCACACTCAGTAAAGAATGTTGGGTTCCGAAAAAACCCAAATTATTGGTGCTGTTCAATGCTTGGTGGGAGGGCATTGGAGGAGGCGGATTACTGATGCTCGTAAGTTTGTTTTTTCTTTGCGACGAGCTCCCAAGTCACAGGTGACAGGGCTACGGGAGATTTAAAGGCTCATATTAGTGTCCAGACCACTGAGTCCTTCGTCAAGGCGAAGGTTCATGGGACCACGATCATCTCTCTCTGAACATCCTCATTGCTGCCAACTCTTCATCCCTGGCTGACTAGTGTGAGGGTTCATGGAGATGATATCCTCCAGCCCTTAGTGCAGCTTCAAGCCCTGAATCTAAGTGGGAGACAGTGTGCGTTACTGTTTTGACATTTATTAATATTAGATGATTTTTTTGCAAGCAGTCAAAAGTCACTTTTTTTGACAAAAAGTCAAAAGCCTCATGTATAAGGAAGGGGGTCAGGCCAAGGGCTGGCATTTGGAGCCTGACGTGCAGGGAAGTGGTGGGACTGCTCCATGTGGTTCATAAGCTGAGTGGGAGGTTATGTTTCACTGAAAGCCGCTGGGAAAGGGAAAACTTTGCAAGTATCCTGGGAGTAAATCCCTGTATGCTCAAGGTGATGGGCTTCGCTGCGTGTGTATATTCCGGTGTGCTTTCTGCAGGGCACCGTGGGGCACCAAGGGAGATGAAAGAAAGCCAGCGGGGAGTGTGTCGCTGGGGAGAGTGGGCGGCTAGTGGTGGGCAAAACCCAGAGAAAGCAAGGGGTGGGACCTAGCGTGTGGTCATACTGTTGCCACCAGGACAAGGGGCCCATAGGCTCTTGGACAATGCTCTGGGGACAAAGAAAAAGCCAATCTTCTTCTTTACGGATTGGGGAGGGCACCTCTAGAGGTAGCACCTCTTGACTTTGGAGGGCAAGGAGTGCGTGTGGATTCTGGCTCCAGCATGCTTTGGGAATTGGACACATTATTTAGCCATCCTGAATTTACTTCCCTTTTCTTTAAAAAGTGCAAATGGGGCATTTAACATGCTCTGTAAAAGAATTTCTGATTTTTATTTTTTATGATAAAAATTTTCAAAGGTTTCGCAATGAAACAAAATGGTATTCACAACACTGCTTTAACACCTATTACTTCACACCAATCTTATTTTTCATGTATCACCTCTCACCCCACTTTGGTTCATTGTAAATTAAATTCAGGTCTTCTGTTATCTAAACCATACAGTATGAGCCTCTAAAACATAAAGCCTTTTTAAAGGACTAGACCCACACTTCCACAATCATACCTGAAAAATAATATCAGTAACTTCATACTATCAAATAATATCTGCTACACAATCAGCATTCAGATTCCTCCATTCGTCTCATAGTACTTTTAAGAATTAATTCAAATTTGGAGTTTAACGTGTCTCATACAAATTGCAACTAGGTGATGTGTTTCTTATGACTCTTTCAGTGAGAGGTTCTCCTCATTTTATTCCCTTGCTATTTTTGTTTGTTTTGAGATAAATTCACTTACAATTTCTTTGTCATTTGTCTTGGAGAGGTTTCCCATGTCAGGGTGTTTTAAAATGTAGGTATTACTATTATTTTTAAAGATTTTATTCATTAGTTTTAGAAGGGCAGGGAGAAAGGAAGAACGGGAGAGAAACATCAATGTATGATTTGCCTTTCACCTGTTTTCAGCCACAGACCTGGCTGGAGACCTGGCTTGCAACCTGGTTATGTGCCCTGGCTGGGGATCGAACCAGCAACCTTTGGGTTCGCAGGCTGGCACTTGTCTCTGAGCCACACCAGCCAGGGCCTGATTTTTTTTTTTTTTTTTAACCATACATCCTTTTTATTATTAAGGTGTAAAGAGCTATCACAATTAAACGGAAAGATTACAGGGTAGGACTTAACTATTAGGAGTGTTAAAGGAAGTGAAGAAGGAAGGGACTGGGTACAGGGCAGCAGGAGTTAATGAGCACGGGAGGAACACGGATGGGGAAGACAGTGAGCATGTGTGGAAGATGCTAGGGGAGAGGATCTGCTGAAATGTGTGATCATAGACAAGCGCCCAGGTAAAGAAACAAAGGGACAAGATTCCTAAACCCCACTATGTGTTCAGAGTCATCCCCGCTGTTGGTGCTCTGTCTGCCATCCCCTCCTTCCTCAGCCTCTTTTTCATCACCCTTGATCAACTGCAGCAGGTCACCCTGCATCTGCATTGTCACCATCACCCAGTAGGTCCCCTTCTAGGAGAGCCATCTGCTTCCCTCAGGTTCTGTCTTCAAGTTAGTCGCATCTTTCTTCAGGGAGCTGCTGCCCTGCTCCTCTTCCGACTTGTCATTCTTCATCCCTCCTTGTTTGCTCTGCTCCTTTTCCATTTTTCCCAGGCTTTCCAGTGGAGAATCCACTTTTTGTTTTATCTGGGTCCCTGCCTTCTTAATGGCCGGAAGATCCTCTCCTTTCAACTTTCCAGACTGGGAAGAAGACCCTCGCTATCCACCCTTTGAATGGAAGGCACTTTTGCCCCTCCATGAAGTGTTCCCTGATACATGCTGGCATTTTGTGGGTGCTACAGCTGGGGTGACAGGAGGAGGAGGAGGAACACGTGCTGGGTAACCGAACATCCTGTCATAACAATCCCATTGAAAGTCATAGTCCAAGTCAAAAGAGAAGCCGTACGTCTCCTGCTTTTCCTCGGTTCACTGTTGGCTCTGCGGGCAGTTGAGTATCTAGAACCCGGCCAGTGGCCATCCTGCCATCCTCTCCTGCCGCTGCAGCCCAGGCATTCCGCTCATTAACACATTGAACAAAAGCAAACCCTTGTGAACAGAGCCACCCGCCCAAGAGTGTAAGATTCCCAGTGAATACACAGGAGTTCATGGCGCGAGGATCTGTCTTGTTGGTAACATGGCAGGCCATTGTCTTTGATAATAGGGTTCCTCACAAAGCCAAAATGTAGCGGACAATCAAAAAAAAAAATCTCACAGGAGGGAGAAGGGAGAAGAGATTCGATTCTGTATCTCCTACTCCCGGGTTCTAGGTAGAGAAGACAATTGCTGGTCAAGGTCAGAAACACGGCTGCAACCGCCCAGGCTTCGGCTCTTCGCAAAAATTATCCAGCTTGCTTTTTTTTTTCACTTAATATATATATACTACAGATCACTGAATAGGAATACTTTAAATACTAAATAAAATACGAGTCCACAGGCTCTTACCCACAATTCCCAAATTCTCAGAGTTCAGAATTTAATTATAAGCTTGCAGCAAACTCATTTAGGGATAAATAAATCAGATCTGAACAAACATAAAGTTCTTTATTGTTATACATATGTGCACTTACACTTGATACATTTTAATGCTGGAATATTTAATATATTTATTTGATTGTGGGTCTAGCCCCTCAGCTTGATAGAGGTGTTACATAATATGTAGCCTACGTACTGAATTGCCTTTCCGAAACCTGCAAATTGTGAATTCCAAAATATATCTGCCTCCAAGTATTTCAGATAAGGCCTTCTGAACCTGTAATGTAATAAATCACTTATTAATCGCCTGTAGTCCTTTTTCTTCTCCAAGCACCTGTTTTTGGACTAAAAAAAAAATGATTCTGATTGTAATGGTGAGCCCCCCATTTTAGCACAACCAGGTGAATCATGTGATTCGGTGTGACTTGAATGGGAACTGAAAACCCATGAGTTTTCTTTCCGCAGGCCGAGACTGGGTGGGCTTCTACAACTTCGTAGGTGAAGCACGCTCAGGAGCAAAGACTTCTGGTAGGAGGGTTAGAAGACTTAGATTCGCGTTTTGCAATTTTGAGTAGAATTATGAAGCAGACACATTTTAAGGAAAATCCTGGCTAGAGAGTTGTTACAGCATCCCCAGACTTCGGAGGCGCCTGCCTTCTGGGTTAGAGACCTTACCATTCGGTGGTGTAAAGAACTGTGGTCATCGATGGTGAGCATCTTCCAGGAACACAGGAAGCCTTTCCTAGCCTGGCCTCTTGCTTGTACCCGGAACCACCTTTATGGGGCTCACAGTGGGCAGAGGTGAACAATAATTAAAACGCTGCCCTCCTTTCTGGCTAAGTGGTTTACAGAATTATTACATCAGCCGCTTTACCTGGGAGATAATTTAGGCCAAGTGTTTTCACAAGTAAGAAAACAGAGGCCTCTTGCTATGATGACCATAGAGCGTCACAGGGCTGGCTTTCCTCCTTGTGCGGGGATTACGCATCCCTGCCTCTCCCATCGACAGGGCCTTTGAACTTCCTCCGGCCGGCCCATGGTGCGTGGAAATGACAGGGCCACTTCTTTAGGCCAGCAAGGTATTTTCCATGTGATCTTTCCCTGTGTCATGAGACTGATTGAGTCCAGGATAGAAACCGCTCTGTCGGCTGGGACCTGAGAGAGAGGATGACCAGGCACAGGGCCATGGCCACCCAGCGGTGGACATGTGGTGTGAGCGGGAAATAGACCTTAGTTGTCATAAACCACTGCTGTTGCCCAAGCAAAGTCTGTGTTCCTGACGCTTTGAAAGGCCAAGACTCAAAATGCCAGGGTTGGAGTAAGGAAGGGTGTGTTGATCGAGAAGGCGCCAGCTGAGAAGATGGGAGACCTACTGGTACCTCAGATCTATTTCCCGCTGGGCCAGGACAAGGGCTTTTACGGGGCAGGGGGACAGGGGTGCACACGTGCTGGCAGGGACCATGGAAGTTGGCCGGGCCTGGTAACAAGTGTCAGCACCGCGGCTTCCCGGACAGAGACCCCTTGGTTTCTGCAGGGGCCTGGTGTTCCAGCTCTGGTTACCTCCTGTCCTTCAGTTCCATGTGTGGGTTGGAGGGGGGACAGGTTAGGGAGGATGAGACTTTGGTTCCAGGTGCAGCCAGAGGCTGAGCTTCTCCCCGCTGCTCATTGCCTGTCTGCAAGACTTGCACTTTCGGCCTCTTGTCTCTGAAAGGCAACTCTGCACCTCATCAGACATGATAGACCTTGTCAAGCTGCTTCTGTGCTTACACCCTGGTTCAGGGGCTGTTTGTTACCACCGCGTAACCTTATACTGACTGACCCTCTGGCCTACGGTCGTATAGCCAATGGTTCAATGTAATAGGAGCCTTAGGGTCTAGATGAAATCTTCAAGTTTTCACCAGCGACAACAGTTATCCTCTTGATTTTTCTACAGCTTGCTTTCCTTACCTAGTCTAATTTCTGAACTATTTAGCTTGAGATGCCTAATTAATATTCATAAACTTCTTTGAAATCCTGTGTAGATGGCAAATATTGGGTACTAAAGCACCCGTATTTTTAGGTGGAGGAAGTGTGAGTATTAGAAATAGGCTCCCTGTCGGACAGGTGACTGAGAGATTAGTAATTGAGGAAGCAGAAGAAAGATGAAAAGGAGACAAGAGGTAGATCATGATGGATGAATTTGTTTGGTGTTTTCATTTTCCTTGCTTTAAACGGATAGAGAGGACTTTTGAAAGAAAGGTGCTTTCATTGGTCTTTCTCATTTCTTTCACCAGAATAAGGAGATGGAAAAGTTTCATTTCGTAGAGGGAGGGGGCAGGGAAGGTGAAATTTTAAGAGTTCAGTTTTGACATTGCATCATTTCTCTCTTACATGCTCCTATGAATATTCTGAGTTTGGAGCTGAAGTTCCCGTTCTTCCTTTCCTTTTATTCTCTCCCTCCCTCCCCCTCTTTTCCCTTCATTTTATTAAAAGGAAAGCCCCTGGGGCCAGTCTGTCATTCTAGTGCCTGAGACTACACCATGGGCTGTGTTACAAAGACCCTTGCAGTTCAGACGGCAAGACACCTGGGATAGACAACTGAACTTTATACTCACACGGGTCTGTGAGGCTCCAGCATGTTATTCTAATATCTGTGGATCTTTAAGGAAATCAGTTAAGAGTGAGATATGATATGATAATAAAGAGCCTGGGAGAACTTTCCCCTTTCAGGAATTCCATTTATTGCTCCTATTATCAAAGAGTCCTTGAATCAGTGTGTCCCATGCTGGGAATATCTTGCTTCCACTGTCTATTAAAAATATAAATGACCTCAGTAAAAAAAAAAAAAAAAAATCAGGCATATTTTTGGACCAGGACTCGATAAACATGTACTGAGCGCTTGCTGTGTGCCAGACTTTCTAATACTCATCCCCACCCACTTTTAAAAAAAAAGCATTTTGGAATAACTTCGGGATTGGCACAAGATCCTGAATCATCTTGGACCTAATTCATAATTACTAGAACAGTGGAAGAGATGGTAAAAAAATAAAAGACTCTTGAGAAGCACCAGTGTGACTTGGCTGATGGAATCTCCATTTTGAGGGTGAATTGGGAAGGCCAGAAAGACCCACAGGGCAGCGTCCCAATGGAAAAGGCTCAAACTGGACAATGACACAGCGGCAGCTGGACTTTAGGCAGCTGAGCACCCAGGCTCAGAGGTGCCAACACCGCACCTGAGACGCTGGTAAACTCTTGCTCACCCTAAGGGTTTTTGTTACCAGGTAAAAACATGTTTCATTTTGTTTTTCCTGTGATGAGCAACACTTCAGTTGACTTGGACGCTCCAAAGGAGGCGAGCGATATATTTTTAAGAACCTTAAGCTTATGTATTTATACCCACAGCTGGCATTCTGTCTCACTGTCTAGTTCTGACATAACTGTAGGAAAAACTACCCTTGATTCTCTCCCCGTGTCAGGGTGCATTCAATTCTTTAGTCCCTTATAATTTGACGACAGCCAAGTATCCTTCCCCTGCCATCAGCCTTTCCTCACTCATAGATGTTCGAACAGGTGTAAGAAAAATAAGTTCTGGCAAGCAATACTTGCAACTGCAGCTGTTTAGGGGAAAAAAGAAGAAAACAAGGTAGATTCAGTCCACCGCAAGGGGAAGACTAATTAATGGCTGTTGTCAGGGAAGAGCTAACACTGACCGAAGGCCAGTTCTCCCTCCTTCCATCCCACCCCTAGCTTTAACTCGCTGGTTTTTGTTTTTATGAGTTTCAAGTATTCTGGGTTTTTTTTGTTTTTTGTTTTTTTTTGGTGGGGGTGTTATTCATTATGCTGTTATAGTTGTCCCAATTTCTTTTTCATTTGTTCCCCTCTGCCCAGTTAACCCCCTACCCTCCAGTACTCCCCCCACCTCCCATAGTTCACATCCATGAGTCCTGTGTGTGTTTTGGCTTCACCCTTTCCTGTACTATTCTTACCCCCTCCCTCCCCGCCTATTTTGTTACTACCAATTGTGCTTCTTAATCCCTGCACCATTTCACCCTTTCTTCCCTTTCATCCTCCCAGCTGATAACCCTCTAAGTGATCTGCATATCTATGGCTCTGTTCCTCTTCTGGTGGTTTGCTTAGTTTGTTTTTACTTCCCACAGCAGCCTGGGAGGCACAGGGAACTCCCGCCTTATGTAGAAATACTTCTCAGCTGACACACTAATTGACCAGAGTCGGTGAAGTTGGCTGGGCTGTTTCTTTCTATTTTGCTCAGAAGCCATCAAAGGCAGGAAAGTATTTTTTATCTTTATGGGCCAGCACCAAATGTTGCTGTTATAAGATCATTTGGGAAAGGGGCTAGGAAAAGCAATATAAAAAGGATAATTAATGAAATATATCAAAATAAAGCCTCACCCTGACACCCCTGCCTCTGCCCACTTCTAGTTAAGAAATGTAGTCTGGCCCTGGCTGGTGTGGCTCAGTGGATTGAGTGCTGGCCTGCAAACCAAAGGGTCACTGGTTTGATTCCCAGTCAGGGCACATGGCTGGGTTGCGGGCCAGGTCCCCAGTTGGGGGCGCGTGAGAGGCAACCACACATGGATGTTTCTCTCGCTCTCTTTCTCCTTCCTTTCCCCTCTCTCTAAAAATAAACAAAGAAAATCTTAGAACAGAAGAGGCGTAGTCTGTAGTTCCCAGGGCAGGTGGCCCGCCAGGCACTGACGGGAAATAAGCCCTGGAAGCCCAGTGGTTGGACAGCGCCAGCATTCATCTGCCGACACTGGTGGCGGGGGCGGGTGAGGCAGGTGAGAACACGCAAGTCAAGAGATGGTCAGGGAAAGTTACTGATACATGATTTAGAATTTCATCAAGAACTAGAGGAGAACGGAGATTTCATGACAGTGAATCACATGAAAGAATTCTGCCCCTTTCAGGTAAAAAGCTGACCGTGTGTGATTATCCCACAGGACAATGGGCCATGCATGCATTCTCCATGTATTGGTTATCTACGATGGTGCCGTGAGACAAATTCCGCCCCCAAACACCGGTTTGCAGGGTCCCACATGGGTTCTGAGAGTCAGAAACCCAGCAGGAGCTTTGTGGGTGATTCGGGCTCTGGGTCTCCCAGGAAGTTGCCATCAAGGGGCCAACCAGGGCTTCAGTCATCTGGGCGTTAGGCTGGGCCGGCTTAACCAAGAAGACTCGTTGTTGTTCTTGGCCGGGGGCCCCAGTTCCTCGCCTTGGGGACTTCTCCGTCAAGCTGCTTCCTGACAGTGGCCTGAGAGGGTAAGGAGGAAGCCACAACCTGCACTATCAGAATTCTCACACGGTTGCCCTGTCGTCGGGCGAGTGAGGAGGAAGCCACAGGGCCCGATCTGTGGGCGGCTGCTGAGTCTTCTCAGCTCCATTTTGAATTCTTAGAGGAAAATCCGAAATTCGCCGAAGTGCTGGATGGAGTCTGTTGCACACCGCAGGGAAGTTTTCCGACTTTTTCAAAAGGCAAGAGCTGAAGTCCTTTTAACTTCAAGCACAACTTCCCGGTAAGCCCCGTGTGGGCAAATGACTGCTTTCTTCCTTGAGGGGCCACTGAAGGCGGAAAGGTAGTGCCTCTCCCAGCTCCCGGCTGCCTGCAGCCCCATCATTCCAAGTCTCTGCTCCTGTCCCCACAGGGCCTTCCCTCTGTGTCTCTGTGTCCCGACTCCCCTCTTTGAGGAGGACACCTGTCATTGGGCTAAGGCCCACCCTAACCCAGTTTGATGCCACCTCGATTTCATTACATCTGCGAAGACCCTACTTCCAAAGACGGTCGCATGTGTGGGGCTCAGAGCTTAGAGCTTGAACATATATTTTTGTGCCAGTGTGTGCAGCCCCGCCCGGCAGGGACCATGAGCAGAGTTTGAGGTGGTGACAGAAGGAAAAGGCTCTCTAGGAACCTTGCTGTGTGACTTGGATGAGCCGTTTAACATCTTTCGCCCTCAGTTTCTTCCTCTGTACCATCTGCAAGATGGGGAGACTGGGTCAGGTACTCATTCAGACCCCTCAGCCTTAACGTTTTTTTTTTTTGTTTGTTTTGTTTTTTAATTTTATTGTTGTTGTATTACATCCATCCCTTTTTTGCTCCCCTCTGTCCCCCTCCCCACCCACCCTTTCCCCCCAAAGTCAATCCCATCTGTTGTCCATGTCCATGGTTCCTTTATACTAGGTTCTTGTCTAAGCTGCTCCCCTTCTTTTTTTTTTTTTTTTTTAAGATTTTATTTCATTATTTTTAGAAAGAGGAGAAGGGAGAGAGGCAGAGAGGGAAAGAGACATCAATGTATGGTTGCGATTCACCTGCCTCCAGCCACAGACCTGACTGGAGACCTGGTTTGCAACCTGGTTATGTGCCCTGGCTGGGGAATCGAACCTGCGACCTTTGGGTTCGCAGGCCGGTGCCTTAACCACTGTGCTACCAGCCAGGCCTTGCTCCCCTTCTTTGCCTCTGCCTCCCCCCTCCCCCCAACCCCTTTCCCCCTGACCACTGAAGGCCTATTCCTTGTGTTCATACACTTGGTTCTGTTTTGCTTGTTGTTAGTTTTGCTCATTAGCCTTAACGTTTTAAGGTTGCATGAAGTCTCCTGAGTTCTAAATTCCTGGACCCAGAAGTCATGGGTCTTGTTTTTCTCTGTAACGGGGACCTGAGGTACGTAAAGCAAGGACGGCATCGGCCCTCCCAGGGAGCTTCCACGGCGTGAGCTTGGGTCCTTCCTGGGGCCTTCGCACCAGGGGCCCCTTCCCACCAGTTTGTTCCCTGTTCCCTTCTTTCAGTCCTGAACTTGGATGTTAGCACTTATTTGGACTTTACAAAACCCACCTCCATTTTTAGGAGAAAGCTATAGGATCCAACTTTATTTCTATCACCACCGTGGGCAACTTTGGAACAACATTAAGAGACAGAATAAAACAGCTTTTTTTTTAAAATAGGAAAATGCACAGAGGGGACGCCACCTGCGTTTGTATTCATCTCAGGTCTTTAGAGGCCCAACTATTCCAGGGGGACACGGATGTCCGTGTAGTTCATAGGCTAAAAGTGATCCTGGACTCGCATCTTACGTGAACCTGAAATAAGGGTGGAAATCCTTTCATCCAGCAAAGACTCCATAAAGGAGACTATTTATTTCATACTTATAAAGCAATTCAGCATATTTCATAGCCCAGAAGAACCCTTAGGGTCTCGCTAGAGCTTTATTGTTAAATAACTTTTTACTCCCAATGCTACTGGAGTCCTGGAAGTTGTGTTTTTTGTTATGAATGATGTTATTACTTAGGAAATAACCACTCGAACCACATTCTTTGTAAGAATTATATTGACTGCACCACCAAAGTGTAGGTTTTTCTGTGTATGCAGAAGATGTATGCCTGGAATAACATGTGCTTGTTAAACTGATTATGTAAATTCTGAAAAATAAGCAAATATTGGCTGCATAAATATTTCTAATATCTATATGCTATATTACATATACTAGGAAATAAATTTTACCTTTCTCTGGGGTTTTGTGAGTCTGGCTTCAGAATAATAATGATCATAATAGTTAAAGGAGCAATACAGAATTTTAATTGACGATAATAATGTGCTCTGGAATGCAATAATGAGTATAAATCTCACACAATGATACAATTAATATTTTGATTAATTAGGAAAGGGTTGGCAAAGGTAAGATTCAGCCTGGTTTCTATTCATATATCATTGGTTATGAATTAATGGCATCTGAGTTAAGGTTTTATTTTGAATGAAAATTTTTAAAAGTTTGTTTCAATTACATAACATTTTTTTCTTATGGTTGCGTCCATGATTCCCCCAATAACTAAAAGTGCTGACTTATGGGAGCCAAAGATATCACCCTGAGGGCCATATTCTCAGAGGTATCATTTTTTGAAATGTATTGACTTGACAGAGTGAGATTTCTTGTTTCATTTATTTATGCATTCATTAGTTGATTCTGGTATGTGCCCCCACCAGAGATGGAGCCTGCAACCTTGGCTCATGGGGATGACGGATGATGCTTCATCGTGTGTGATCATTGCAGAATATTTTAATCTTGAGCCAGTGGTTTGTTCCTCGGCAGGTTGCTCTCTCCTGATGGCTGGGAGGCAGAGTGGTACAGGGGAAAGAACCCTGGAGTCAGAGAGAGCTGGTTCAAATAGCATTTCCACTGTTTGCTAATATGTGACCTTAACTTCTCTAAGCCTCGTGGTCTGCACCTGTGACATTGGCCTACTTCATAGGACAGTTAGCATGATTGCACAGGATAAAGCAGGGTCAGAGTTCTTCAAGGCACCATATAAATGCCAGCCTGTGGTGTGAGCTCACTTCTGGTCTTCCGCTCCCATGCCCAGCAGGGTCTCACATCTGTACTTGCCTTAGAGGAACTGTTTACGGAACAAAATTGAAATCACCATTATGTCTGCTGGGGGCTCCTGTGAAAAAGAACTGGGCCTCATTTGATCTTACTGTGGGGTTGCTGTTTTGGAGCCCTTTGAGGTTTAATGCTACATGAGTCTATGTGGTATAATCCGAAATACAGGTCGGGTGTTGTCCCAGGTTCAGAGCTCTGAAATCCCTTAAAATTTTCAGAGTTATGGGGTGATAGGACCATCTTCTGTTTTCATAACAAGTTCCCTTCAGCCACTGAATGTTTGCTAATGAGGGGACTCCTGACAGGTGTGCTGGTGGCCAGAAAGACCAAGCAGACTGTGATTAAAAGTTCGGAACCCCCTGATCAATGGCCAATAATTAATCAATCATGCCTACTTAATGAACTCTTATTAGTAAAAGTGGGGTTCTTACCATGTCTAAAGGAGAAGCATTTCCTGAGACCCTCACGGGTGGATGTGGCTGTGTGGTATGACTTATTGATGATGTACTATTAAGCAAGTTACCCTTCGGATGTCCCAAGGTCCTATTTCCATCTGTCTGTCCATGGAAAAGGTTCAACCCAGGATTTGTGCTTTATATCCGAGTTCTGTCCAGCCCAGCCTCTGGATGGCTTCGTGTGTAACCCACTGCTGTGCTTTGGTACCCAGGCTCCGTTCTGGAGACCAAGGTGAGAATGGGTGTGTGCACCGCGTGAGTGCCAGTCACAAGCAAGACAGAGAGCGCGGGTGCTTCTTTGCTCCCCTGGTGTTATAACCAGGGGCTTGGGTTTGGGGCACCCCAGGACCAGGTGCTTTCACAAAATGCCCCACCAGCTCCCCACGTTTCATCAGGCTTGGGTAGGACCAACCCTAGTTAGATGCACAGACCACTGCGGTCCAGCACCTTCCCCTGCACGCCTCCCACCCCCAATAATTCCTATCAGAGGAGCAGGGAGGGTGTTAACCCCCCGGTGGAATAATGCCGTGGTCCCTGGAGCATGAAAAGCTGCAGTAGCTTCCCAGTGAAGCGAACAGGCTGCTTCTTCCCAGTTTATTAAGCTCCATGTCTAAGTCCTTTTGCTCCCTTCTCAGTATCTAGGCAATTGCCGACAGTAACAAAACTTTCATAATCTAAATGAGGGGATTCAAGGATCTTCTGGGTTGGTGAGCACACCCTTGGGTCAGGAGGGAGGTGCACCCCAACTCAGTAAGTCTCCTGCATTGGGGCCCTTGCAGACTTGCCCTGTACACCTCGTCACCTGGTTGGTTCCGTGATTTGTTCTAGCAAACTATCGACTCTGAAAGGGGTGGGGTGTGGGAATCCCAGAATGTGTAGGGAAGTTGCAGAGAAGTGTGAGCAGCCTGGGCATCCCATTCGCAGCTCGAGTTTGCAATGAGGACCGTCTTCTGGGATCTGATGCCACCCCTGGTACTTAGGGTCAGAGTTGAACTGACCCCCCCTTGGTGCCAGAGAATCAGAGCACCTGAAAGCTTATAATGACCACGACCAAGACCAATGAGTTTTGTAACCCAACTGGACCTTGTCTCTTGCTTCTAGCCCATTCACAGGGCGGGAGGCTGGGGCAGAGTCTCAGAGGCGTGTGTCTTTTTTCCCAGCATATCCGCAGTGAGTGCGCAGTGACATTGGCAGGTATCAAATCGGCATCTTTGAGTGAGAACAGACGGCCTAAATGAACAACTATCGGGCCAATAGTCAAGAAAATAGGGAAATTAGTTACTGCAGCCAAACTCATCCTTGCCCTGCAAAAGGGGCAGCTGCATGGATGACCCATCACAGGTGCCTTACTTAGTAGGATGGCCTTGCAGGTATGTTCGAAACACTGCTGGGTCCAGACTGAAAATGCTCCCCTACTTGCACCACCGCAGGGTTTTCTCATTCATGGCAAATCCTTCCCGGAAGTGGGTAGGATACAGCAAGCATATATAACTGTCTCATCTTCATTATCTTGTAAGATCACTAGGATGAATCTCATCCTAAGGAGCTTTTACGCCCTCAGAAGTCCTGTGTCTGTTTCTGCAAAATGAACTTCCTCACTCCCTTTTCTGTGATCAGTGTGGCTCTGTGAGGCTCAGTGCTAGAGGAGGTGTGATAAAGCTGCACGAGAACTAAAAAGTGTCCTCCAGGTTGTAAACTGCTTTTTGTTTAAGCTTTATCTTTCACAGACGATATATTCAGCATAGGCCTTCAGAGTCTTTTATATATGAACAATTCAAAAACCATTGACCTGCAGTCCTATTCAAACTCGCATTTGCTCTCCAGTTTACCCACAATAGAATCCTCTGACATGAATTGGGCAGAAGCTCGTGAATAGGTAACCTTGCCTCTAAGAGACAAGGGCTTTATGGAGTAAGGAGGGATTAAACATGGAAATTGTAGGCCACTTTATTATTGCAGATTCTGCCATTATCATGCAGTTATAAAGCATTCCAAATTTTATTCCCTTTAGCCATCTTCTGATCTGTTTTATCTTATTTTCTTTATTTTACTTTATTTTATTTTATTTGTCAGGATGTCTGATCCTTCCAACAGGTGAACATGAAAGTAGTTCACAGTGAAAGAATTAGGCCCAGGTGCCAGCAGGTGGATGGCTGATGAGACCTGGGCATCTCAGTGATTCCGAATCAAGAGGCCGTTCCCACCATAACGGGGGGCAGGAGGATTAGATTTTGTCACCAATGCACCTTTTTCTTACCAAAAGTAGTTTAAACTTGGGCATTTAATGCCTTATATGAGGTTCGTTTCTCCAGCTAAACTTTGTCCTTCTTACAGTGAGGTTAGTCCCTTATCCTGTTCCCAAGTGGAAAACCAAAAGCGTTTGTTTAACGTAACAATTATGCTGAATGTCCACCAGGCATTGATTATCCAGACAAGTCATGATGTCATGTTAATGCTAGCTTGATCAAAGTTTCATTATTAGTTTTATTGGGGGTTCTATCATGAGAACAAAGGCAGACAAGTCTAAAGCTGTAGCTAACTACACATGGCCATCCAGCTAACCTTTTGGGTGTCTGTTTATTGTATTTTTTGCAATTATTTGAAACCCTGTAGTTAAGCCAACTGGGTCATTACAACAGCAAACAGTTGACTACGTAACAGCATATTTCTTCTGGCCATGATAGGATAAATGAGCTAACGTTTTAAGGTTTTTGTTTTTTTTTTAATGTTTTAAGATTGTGTAATCGGTTGAGTGAATGGAATGATCCCCATGGTGGCAAACAGGACATGGAATTATTTGTTTTTCCTTCCACAGCTCTGTCAGGTCTTTATCCTCTGACCTGTAACAGCACTGTGGTGTGCCTCCTTGCTTTCTGAGTGGCTTTCAGTTATGAGAACAATCTCACTTAGGTACTTATGACTCACTTTTAAGAGTTAAAGGGTCTCCTCTAGTCTAGATCAAAAGTTGAGCCTCCCATTCAATCCAGAGCTTTTTTCTTCCTCTCTTCCACCTCACCCTAGGCAGGGGACAGAGCTGCAAAGGGCTAGTTCTGTCCTCTTCTTCCTCCCTCCTTTGCCCTCCCATTGTCTTTTCAAAGACCCCCTCCCCCAGCCATGAGCCACTACTGGCATCACACTTCTGGCCAGGAGTGGAAGGATGCTGTCATTCTGACACCTGATCACTTTCTTGAATTACTCTTTACTATTTCTAATCATTCTTAAATAATCTGGAGATGGACTACAGGGATTTCCCCCCTATTATTCTCAGCATTGGGTCTGTACTTGTAACATATGACAACAAGAAATGTCCCACTAAACATCTTTTTGCAGACACATATGTCATAGCATTTGTCATATGTCATGTGATATATGTCATAGACACCTGTGTAGCAATTTCACTTCCCATGATCAGAGTTCATCAGAGATCAATACAATTCTTAGAAATACTTTCCATTGTCTAGGAAAGAAGTGACTATAGAAAGTGAATATTGACCTTCCAATGCTACTATTTTACTCTTTAGGGGCTAAAGGATCTGAGCATCCTCTTCGCCTACCTCCCTTGCTCACAAAATGAGGTGATGTTGGTGTCCACATTGATGTGGGGGGTTCCTATTGGTCAGATACAGAATCAGGGTCATCAGTCCCCTCTGTACCTCCCTTCTTGGGTAGTGGGTGATTGAATATGGAGAGGTGTTCTGAGCTTTGTGCGGTCTCTAATTTGTTTACATCTTCTTTTTTTATTTATTGAATATTAGAGAGAGAAGGAGAGAACAACATTGATTTGTTGTTCTACTTATTTATGCATTCATTGGTTGATTTTTGTAGGTGTCCTGACCTGGGACTGAACCCACAACCTTGGAATGTTCAGATGATGCTCTAACCAACTGAGCTACCCTGCCAGGGCTGTTTATACTTTTTACTTAACTACTCTGTTGAGAACTTTAAATCAATGTGGGTGATTTTTGAAGAATATAATCTAGAAAATTCAATTATTTAGTGCCTGGAAGCATTTTTCAAAGATTAAAATGCTGTGTAAAATGTGTAAGCATTTATTATTAAAATTGAATAAATGTTTGCTCTGTGCAATTAAATTTCATTGCCAGAGTGGTTTGTATAACTCCTCAAAACACGTTTTATGTTATTTTTGTTTCACCTTTTTCTAATTCCCCTAGGCAGAATTAGAAATTGCTTTCCTCTGTTGCTCCCATAGCTTTTTCTTTACACCTCTATTTTAGCTAGATTCAATTCAGTTTGATCTGATTTAGTTTGAAATAACATTTAGTAAGTGTAAACTATGTGCTAGTGACTGTGGTAAGCTCCAGGGAAAAAAAGTTGAGTTGTACCTTTCTTTTAACATTGGAATGCATGCAAATGCATGTGTGTGTGTGTGTGTGTGTTTGAAGTTTAACATGTTGAGAAAAGAACATCCAGCCTAAGAAAAGGTCTTATCAGAGTTTTTCTGAGTCAAATTGATGACAATGGTCAGGAAGCAAAATGTCAACAGATTGAAGTGTTCCAAAAAATGGCAGTTTTGCAGCTTATTTTATCCATCGAAACCAAAGCAGAAGATGCAAAGAAGGTTACATGATATCTAAAGTCAAAGACTGACCTTTGCCAACACATCTATAGACTTAGGGCATGACCACCCAGCATGGCCCACTTTTCGTTAGGAATTTTTATGTCCACACAATCCCGTGTGGTCACTTTGGTCTTTGACAAGGAGGAGAAAAACATCTTCCTGTTTACTTCTTATCTATAAATATGTTTCACAGCCTATTCAAACTCAGAAGCGAAAACATTTTTTAAACCATTTTTGTGAGGCAGAAAGCTTGATAGAAGATGAGGTTAAATGAGTGTAAAGGACCAAGAAAATCAATAAATGGTGAGAGATAGGGGCCAAAGAAAGTGGAAGGAAAGGATTACAGAATTAATGGAGTAATTTCCATATTTTACACGCTCTGAAGCAAGTTATGGAGGAATGTGTATTTTTATTCCCTGGCAATTTGAAAGACTATTAGTAAAATGATCAGGTTCTGGAACCTTTTGGGGGAAGTATTTCTTGATTGTTTTTTCAGTTTATTTTATCGCTTTTGATGCGATACATTTTATGTTTCTGGTTTCAATTTTTGGAAATTTACATTTTTCATAAAGTTGCCAGAGTTTGAAATTAATTAGCATGGAGTTGAACATGGCATGAAAATTCCATGTCCAAGTATATGCTAATCCATTAAAATTTTCCTCCATGTTAGTTGCTGCATACTTTACCATTTCTAATTTGTGTTCTTTCTTTCTTCCTTTTTTCACTTTCTTGAAATTTTCAGCCATGGCGTATTTTGCTTATTTTCTCACAAATTTTTTGACCACACCTTTGGTCCTTGGACCTCTTTTCTTTCTTTATGGGGTTCCTTGGTGATTTCATTCGCATGTAGGATGTTAACCAATTTCTACCAGGACTGCTTTAAAATCTAATCCAGACCTAATATTAGTGATTTTGCCTGACATCCCCAATGGCTGGCTGGCCTTTTCCACCTGGATATGTGACCAGCACCTCAAATGCTTCTGGCCGCTGGGTTCATTTTCCTCTCCGGCCATCCTCCTTAGGTGACTGGCTCACATCTTGGGGATGGCACTGCTATACCGTCACCATTGTAAGGGAAAGTTCCACAGTGCTCTCCAGAGGAGGTAAAGAGAGTCTTATTATGACAAAATTGGCAAATCACAGAATGGAGCCTTCAGCACGACTGAAGACAGGTTCAGAGGTGGGAAGAATGAGATAAGGGTTTTAAAAATGAGAGTCAAATAACGGGGTCGCTAGGGAAATCAGACCATAAATGTACATCTTTCAAGTTTTGGTTGTTGGGAGCCACCAGGCTTTCAAGGGTCAGCTGACCCAGGGGCCAGTTGGTGGGGTTCTGGCTAGTTTGGTTGGCTCATGGTCAGCAGGTGCATGGCCAATAGCTGGAGTCCACTGCTGTGATTGGCAGGTTTGGGGGAGTGGTCACAGCAGGAGCTGATGCCTCAGTTTCCCTTGGAGTCTGCAAAGTAAACTAGTAACACAGCTTTGCTGTAAAATGAATACTGCAGAGAATGCAGTTCTTCGGGTCAAACAGTCAGAATTTAACCAGCCAAATGGCCTAGCCCCCAGCAGCGTCACAGACCGCGTTGCAGAAGGATCTAGATAGTTGGCCACAAAAGGGTGATAACAGAATCCTCACCATCCAGGTTGTTTGCCCATGGACCACACTCCCCTGGGGATTGTGTGGGAACCCGAGGGGAAACTTCCGTGGGATGTTTCCCAGGGGGCATCCAGGGGAAGCATTGGCCATGTCTCTATAATTAGCCCCGGCCCTGTGTCATGTCCTCACTAGCATCCGTGGATGGCTGTCGCAGATCACAGCGAGCGATTTTTCCTTTTTCCTTTAACCCTGCACGAAGCTGTTGGCAGTGGAAGTGCCCACGGGGGCCTGGCAAGGTGGGGCTGTTGAAGTTACTTCCTCGGGCTATAAACTTTGTCATCCCATTGGTATTTTCTGCAATTAGTTGTCAAGTCTCATCAATTCTGTCTCCCCATTGTCTCCGTTTTTCCCCGAACTCGCCCCCCACCCTCCTGAGTGGGCCGGCTGGTGCCGCTGCTGCCCAGAGGTTCGGTCACCTGGAACCTCTGCACAGCTTTCACACGGTGCCTTGGCCGGGCCTCACGGGGGACCAGTGAAAGCCGAATCTCCGGGGGTGTCGCCCAGACATCTGACTGTTTACAGGTCTGAGCCGGGTTATTGAAGGAGCAGGGGAAGCCATGGTGGGGAAAGGCATGATAACTATTAAGAACTCGGCGCTGTTGTTAGGATGATCGCTCTCTCTCTGCCCCTGTTCATTCCAGTCCTAGTCTCCTGGGAACGGGGGTGTTGGCTTTCCAGCTGCGCCCCTCACTGCCACCACCTCTGCCCGTCAGCTCATCCAGGGCCAGACCAGCTTTTCTAAATCACACTTTTGCTCAACTATCCTGTTTTCATTTCTAAATGCAGTTCACCACCCTAGACCTCCTCAAATAGAAACGCAAACTACTTCTCTTCCCTAGTCGGGTAGCTAAGTTGGTTGTAGTGTCCTCCTGATACCCCAGGGTTGTATGTTGGGTGCCCTGTCCGGCACGTACAAGAAGCAACCAATGACTGCATAAAGAAGTGGAACAACAAAATTGGTAATTTTCTTTCTCTCCCAAATCAATAATGTTTTTTTTCAAAAAATCCTACTTTTCTAACTTACTTCCTAGTTCCCAAGTTTGTTTTGAGTCCCTGTCCTATCACAACATCAGCCTAGTGCTGTGGGGAAATGCAAAGGTGGACCAGGGACTCACCTACCAAGAACCTGACCATCTAGAAGTTCATAGAAATGAGTTCCTGTTAAATTTAATCTTCAAATACACCTTGAATTTTTCCATCTGTGCCTCTACATTTTCCAATGTAAAGAAGTGCACAATGCAAATTGGGTGTTAAATGGTTCCTGAGCAAACTTTAGGAGGTGAGTGAATGTAATGCCATTACTAAATAGTAGAGTTGGCCCTGGTTGGTGGCACAGTGGATAAGGTGCTGGCCTGCAGACCCAAAGGTTGCTGGTTCAATTCCCAGTCAGGGCACATGACCGGGTTGCAAACCAGGTCTCCAGTCAGGTCTGTGGCTGGAGGCAGGTGAAAGGCAACCATACATCAATGTCTCTCTCCCTCTCTGCCTCTCTCCTTACCCTTCTCTCTAAAAATAATAAATAAAATCTTTTAAAAATAAATAGTAGAATTGCTGGTGACTATTTTCCATGATTTTGAGGATTAGAAATGCTGGCTGGGGTGGCTTCATGGACATGTGACCTGTACAGTCACACAAGAGTGGGGACACTCTGAAGGGCCCAGTCCTTTTTTTTTTTTTTTTTAAGGTTTTTTATTTATTATTTCCAGAGAGAGGGGAAGGGAGAGAGGCAGAGAGGGAGAAAAGCATCCATGTATAGTTGCCTTTCACCTGCCTCCAACCTGGCTGGAAACCTGACTTGCAACCTGGTTATGTGCCCTGAGTGGGGAATCTAACCAGCGACCTTTGGGTTCACAGGCAATACTTGATTTAATGCTCTGTTGTCACTGTCTTAAAATTCATGACTTTTGAGCCACAGTGTCAGGCTTGGAAGCTACTTGCTGACCTTGGGCTCCTATGGAAGAGACTTGGGAGAGACTGAGATGATTTTAAGCCAAATCAAGAAGAACGGCCTTGATTCTGTTGGCTATGGAAGACATCTCAGTGCAGTGATTCGCGGGGAGTGCTTTGGACTCAGCAGACCTGGGTGAAGTTCCCTTTGTCTGTTTTCTGGTTATGTCATGTTGGGCAAAGTGCTTAGCTCCTCTAGGTGTCAGTTTCCTCGTTAGTGAAGCGGGGGTGATCATTCTGAGATTCTCGCCAGGGCGCATGGAAACATTGCAGGTAACGGTCAGCGACACTAGCTGGTACGCAGGCTCACAACTGTTCACTGACAAAAATGATCCTTACTTTCTGATGTTGGACTTGATTGCTATCCTGAAGTCCCCTTGCCTTGTGGCAGGATAATTTTTGTTCTTTAAAACAATCTAGATCTGGCTGGATGTCTTGGTTGGTCGAAATGTCATTCCGTACACCAAAAAGTTGTAGGTTCGATCCTGGGTCAGGGCACCTACCTGGGTTGTTGGTTTGATCCCTGATCAGGCTGTATACAGGAGGCAGTTGATCGATGTTTCGCTCTATTCCCTTCCTCTCTCTCTGTGAGATCAATGGGAAAAATATATTCTCAGGGGAGGTTAAAAAAAAATCTAATATGTGAACCTGCCATGCTGCAATGGTTTGAAGGGGGAGATATGAAGAGACTGAAGGAAAAAATGAGAACCAAATGGGGGTGCTGTATTCCATTCGCCCCTCCAAGACTCCCCACCCACTGGGACAGGAAGGAAGTAGTAGCAGAGGAAAGGCAAGAAGAGGAAGAAAATATGTGGAAAACAGTCTACTTAGGCTTTGCCCGGTGCTGACCTCTCCAAGGGTCTGACCTGGGGGTGACACCAGAGGTTGCCATCCCTCCTCCTGACCACTAGAGGGTGCCCTAACTTGATCCTCTGCAGCCAGAAGGACCAGCAACAGCTGGTTGTCCCCTTTTGTTAGAATGATTTCAGTTGGGCATGGCTGAGAGCAGTGACAGCGGGGAGAAGGGGCTGGATGAAGCCAGGCCTGGACCTGTAGCAGGTGCACAGGCGCCAGGTCAACTTGGGTGAGTTGCAGGCTAGGGATGGAGTACCCAAGAATGGATCCTGGAGGAACCGGCACCAGCTTCTGGGAATCACTGTGACAGGAACATCGATTTAGGCTTGAGCCTTGGATAATGGTGGAGGAACTTCCTTGTGCATTTATTTCTTTTCTCCTGTCGCAAAGCTGCACCATTTTACTATCTGGCAGTTGGGTCAGTGGCCCAATGAGGGCAGGAGCTAAGTGGACTGTGATGGCTGATGGCAGGAACGCTGGGGAGGACAGGAGGAAAGGCAGGGATGAGCAGGAAGTGAGTGGAGGGAAATAGAAGAGGAAATAGAAGAAGACAGATGACCCAGGCTAAGGGGAGCCACATCTTCCAGTCCTTCCCTGGCAGATCAGATGGAGTCACGCTCACCATGAGGCAGCGACAACAGTGTCTCACAGTGATCGTGCAGGAATAGAGCTTAGTTTACAAGGACTCCCCTCAACCATGCTTCTAGCAGGGACACTAGCATCTTACTGGTAGGTAAGCACCTTACTCAACCCAACGGCACAAGTGCAGTGGGAAGATACCAGGTGCCTGCTATTATTTTATAGCCAGGGTCCAGAGGATGGTGACACCATCATCTAAGTGGCATTTAGCCAGGACACACCAAAGTCGCCATGTTGCTCATGGTCATTAGCCAGAACGGTGAGTGGCCTGTGCCCATAGCCTATTGGATAGGTGGACAGTCACTCTATGGTCACATAACTGTAAGCAGCTGTTTAGGAATGTCTGTAGTACGTATCAAAGACTAGGTTAAAGAAAAAGGGTGATGCCTTTGTTCAGCCCGCCAAGACTTGTAGAAAAGCGATCTGACCGTAGCTCCTGCAAAAATCCTTCGGGGTTTCCAGAATACTTCAGCGTTTTGTTGGAATGAGGCTGTGTTGTCCCTGGATAGCACCTGGTTCTGGACACTGTGCTGTGTCCATTGCCTCCCTTGCTTAGAACTCTTGATCAGAGTGATGAGTGTCAGGATTGGCTGAAATAAGGCCCCAACATAAAAACCAGTTTTGAAATGTGTATTATATTTAGCATTAATGATTAGTAAAGTATCTTAGACTATATGTGCTTGGAGACTTTTCTTTTAGGTTTTTGAAAAAGACTATATACGTATATGTACTTTAAGGTGGCAAATATCCCATAAGGGAAAAATAATTTTCAAAATGAGTAAGAAAAATTCTTTCGTATTTTTCTTCTTTACTTTCACACTAAACATTTCCTTTCTAAGACTTCTGGTCAACAAGTGTGCAGATTTCCCTTCCCCCACCTAACCAGTTCTCTGCAGCACCCCCAGCTAGGTGTCCTATAATCGAAGTCGAAGTCATTTGCTCGGACACAGTGACAGGTCCAGGGCTCAGTCCTACAAGACTGCTCCCCACTCTAGGACATCAACCCCAAGTCCAGGTTGTCACCTGAGCCTCTGACAGATGGGCTATAAATAGGAGGCTCCCATGACACCCTCCTTCCATGTTTTTAAATGACTGTGTTGAGATATAATTTGTGTACCATAAAATCCACTTGGTTTAAATGTGCAATTATCACTATAATTCAGTTTTAAGATGCAATTTGAACGTGTGAACTTCAAACATGTTAAACAGAAAACTCCCCCTCATTTTTGGGCAAGACCTAGGTCTTTAGGGTAGAAAACAGGGAACAGGGTTCTTCCCTGTCATGACCCTTTTACCTCTCTTTCCCCTCCTTTGCTTGGTTCCCACTTGGTGCATTAGGTACAACGGGAAAGGTCATTCCTGCCCAGACCAGAAAACAGGAGAAACCATGGAAGAGATGTAGTTTGTTTTTTGGTTTTTTTTTTTTTTTTTGAAATGTCATCCTCAGTTGAAGGGCAGTGCTGGGTGCTATGGGGTCACCTTTATCTCAGCCCATCCAGGTCCCGGAAGGTTTAACAGCTCAGCTCAACCAACATTGATCAGGCACCTGTGCTCCCCCACCCCCAACAGGTACAGAGATAAGAACTCAGCCCTGTCTGGATTTAAGCAGCTTTAATTCAGCCTCAGGTGACGAAGCATCAATCAGTATTCCTGGTCTGGCTGACCAACACCTGACAGACCCAGGACCCGTTGCTCAGCCTTTTCCCTCCGTGAAATAGAGGCCTGTCCCATTTTATTGCACTTGGTTTTATTGTGCTTCCCAGATGTTGTTCTTTTTACGAACGGAAGGCAAGACCCTCCACTAAAAAAAAAGAGGGCCGCTTTCTTCTTTGCGGTGGTCTGGAACCGAACCCAAAATGTGTCCGAGTTTTGCCCGTACAGCCCTCCTGTGCCCCTGAGAACAGGACTCTTCCCTATTGACCGTCCGCTCTCTGCTCTAAACACCCCTCCTTGAGCCTGGAGCTAAAATTTCAGCCCTCTTCCGACAAAGACCTCGCAACCCCTTCCCTTTTGCGCTCTTGGACGCAGCTTACTTATTTACGATGTTGTGTCTTCTCTGCTTCCTCCATCTGACTGTCAATTCCGTGAGGGCAGTAATTTGGGCCTATTTTCTCCTCGACCCTGGTTCCCAGCACACCGTCCAAACTCAAGGAATATTTGTTGGATGAATTCACGTACAGTACATCTGTCTGTTCCTTATCTTGTGGCCCAATTCTGGAGCCCCACCCTGACACTCTATCAAGACCCGGGACACTTCCTTGATCCTATCTCACCCACAGGCAAAGGCAGAGACTCCGTCCGGAGTGGATTTCTGAAAGCCTGGAGCTTGCGGCTCGGAACACTGCCTGGTCCCAGTTGCCTGGCTCCTGGAACTGTTTCCGTGACATGTTGCCTGTTCCTCCCCAGCCTCCAGTGGTTGGTGCCTGCCCCAGAGCTGGCCCCCCCAGCTCGACCTAAGAACTGCCTTATCCCAGTCTGCCCCAGTTAATTAACCTTCTCTGTGTGACAGCTTTACAAGACTGGACGGAAGGCAGAACACCCATGATGCTATGTGAATTAGAACGCCAGCCACGGGGAATGCGTGGCCAAGGATGGAAGCGTTTCCCCCACCTCACGCTGAGCGCCAGAGTCCTGAGGATCCCTTTGAAAGTGGCTGGAAAGAAAAAAAGAGTTTCCACATTTCGAAATCATTACTGATCCTTGAAATTAGCTTCTTAGAAGCAATCTTGAGAGTTACTCTTGTATAATCAATCATCATATGTCTGGGCTAAATTTGCCTAGTAAAATCTTGGGTGGTTGTAACTCACCATCCTATTCCAAGCTCCCAGCCAACATTGGCGTTTTCATTACTCTCACTGAAAAAAAAAAAATTATTTTTCAGCCTAGAGTTGCGGCTGAAAAGACTCTTGTGGTCTTCTACTCCAAGGTCCCTTAGCCTTTTAGAACACACATGGAACTCAGTCTGCCAGGTGTGCAGTAGAAGGTATAACTTCAGGGAGGAAAAGCGCACGGAGCAGCCAGGTGAACACGAGAGGAGGGGCAGTCAGTGAGCTCTGTCCGCTGGGGGCTGATTTCCACCCGCGCTCGGAAACATCGCTGCAGGTTTTATCTATGGGACAAGGGTGCTCAGTTGAGTTGTGCATATTGGGGATTTCAGTGGGTCACAGCCCCTTTCGGTTGGCAGGCCCTTTCCTTGTCATCTTGTCAGAACGAGCTGTCGGGGTGGGTCAGAACGGCAGTTCTTTCCTTTCCCACGCAGCTGGGGGACACGAACTGCGCCCAGGCAGCAGCGGGGACACGCTCCGCGGCGCGGCTAGGGGCCACTCCGTCGAACCTGGCGCCGCAGGCCACGCGAGTGCGCAGGCTTAACTTCCCACGGAAGGTGGGCCTTTCCTCCGCACAGAACGCCTTTAAAAAGTCAGCGGAACGTGGAAACCATCCCGTCCTGGCGGCCTCTCCTCCATTCTCGGCGTCCCGAGGCCAGAAGCAAGACGCGAGCTTTCAGGTCCCTTTGGGGGGACCTAGACGGTCGTAAGCGCCCGGGTCCTGTAGGGGTTTGGGGTTGAGGCGGAGATGAGGAGGTTTCCGCGGCTCCCGCTGTCACGGAACCCTCAGGACCTGCACCTCCCAGCTCCCCGGTGCCCCATCCAAGGGAGCCAGAGGGTGGGGAACGCCTCTGGGCCTACAGCCCACGAACGGGGTCCTGCCCTGGCTGGACTCCGCGCACTGCAAGGGTCAGCCAACAAGTATCCCCGGGGACGCAGGTCCAGGCAGATTCTGGGAACAGACGACCCCAACTCCCCCCTCGCCCAGTCCCTTAGCCGCAGCTACAAACGGGTCCCCACCGGCGTGACGCCCCTCCGCCCTGCCCTTTGGGGGGCCGAGCTCGGCCCGCTTTCACACCTGACTTGGGCTCAGGTCCCGCCTGCGCCCGTGGAAAAGACGACCTCGACGTCCCCGCCGAGGCTGGGCCCTTGGGAGCAAGGCCGAGAGGGGGCTCGAGGGCGGGCGGGCTGCCCCTGGGGCGGTTCGAGATTTCGGGCAAACGGACGTGCGGAGCGGCTGCAGGGCTCGGGGCGGGGGTGCGGGAGCGGAGCGCAGGAGGCGGAGCCCGGCGATGGGCGGCGCCTGGGGGAGACGGCCCGGCCTCCCGCCCCCGCCCCCGCCCCACTCGGTGCCTTGGTCTGGGCGGTGACACGAGAAGCTGCGGCTTGTCGCTCGCTGCGAGTCCGGCCGGAGCCGGAGGGCGGCGGGGCCGGGGCTGCGGACGCCTGCGCCGACCTGCGCTCCCCACACCTAGCGGCGAGTCTGGCCGGTTGGGGGGCCGTCTCAGCGGGACCCCGGCGGTGCTGCCTGGGCTACCGCCTCTGTAGGGAGCACCTGAGCCGCTGCCGAGAGGTCGGTGAGTTTCGGTTTGTCTTTCTGCTCGGTCCCTCCTGAGCCGGGGGCAGCCGGAGGGGCGTCGTGCTGGGATGTCAGCGCCCCCACGGCGGCCGCACCCAGAGCAGCGGAGCGGGAGAGGGGCAGCCGCCACCTGGGGTTGGGGGTACCTTTAGGCCTTGGGTGGGGGTGGCAGGGCCGCAGGGGTTTCGGGAGCAGAGCGCAGGGCGCAGCGCAGAGGCCCGGGGAGTCGGTGCCGGGAGTTGCGTTCGTCCGGAGCGCCGGGGGAGCTGGGCTGTCGGCGGGGCGGCGGCGGGGGCGGTTTGTGGCGGGAACGGCGCTGTCGGCGGCCCCGCCGGGTCCTCGGATGCCCCTGGAGCTCGGTCCGGAGGAGCCGTCTCCTGCCCGCGCCACGCGCGCCCGGTTGCCCCCGCGCCACGCACGAGCAGGTCCCCTCGCAAACCCCTTGTTGAGCGCCTTCCGCACCCGCAGAAGTTGCCCTCGCGCCCCTCGGTGCCCCCCGCCCCGCCCGGATGTGGGGGTCTTTTGTGCGCACCCGAGCGCCCGGACTCGCGCTGGGAGGCAGCGGCAGGACAAAGCAGGCTGGACGGTGGGACCCGCTCTGTCCCGCCGAGGGCGGCGAGGGTCGGGGAGCCGGCACGGTCTGCGGGAGCGCAGAGACGCAGGCACCCCAGTGGCAGGGACTCGAGGAGGTGGCGGGCGGCGCGAAGGGAAGGAGGCTCGCGAATGCAGCAGGGGTGACTCTGGCCCGGGGACTGGGCGCCCCGCATTCGCATCTAACCGGGCTTCCCTGGCGTGTTTTGCCCCCAGATGCTGTTCTCCGCCTGCTCCTGGTTCTTTCCTGGGGGATTACAGGGGCTCGCCAAAGCGCCCCCGCCAGCGGAGAATTCGGGGGCGGGGGGACACTGCAGAGGAGTGGCGGGAGGTGATTATTGATCCTGTAGAGACAATTGGGAAGCATTCCGCCGCCCCGAGGCCCGCCGGCCCCCCACCCCTCCCCCGCCGGCCCCGCCCGCTCCGCCCCCGCCCCCACCCCCGCCCCGCCGCGGGCCCTGGCTGCGCGCATCTAACCCCGGCTGCGTGCGTTTCACCGCAGGCTGAACAAAGCTCAGACCCGACTGCGCTTCCTGCTTGTCGGCCTCCTGCCTCCCAAACGCAGACCATTTCCACTTGATGTCACGCGGAGGGGAGAGGGACTCGATGGCAGACTCAGGTAAACCCCCCCAATGATCTGAGTAGCCGCCTAGGTGTGCCTGGGTCATCTGGGCCGCCAGCGTTTGCCCGGCGCTGGGCGGCTTCTGCATCGCACCACTTCGTTGCTCCTGCCCGTGTCGGGGAGTGGGGGCCCCTGGAAGGAAATGGCCAATGACTCTCCGCCTTCCTTTTGAAGAAGTCATTGAGGGCGGGCAGGGTGCCTTGGGGGTTGTATAAATTTCACCCGGTTTCCTTTGAAGAGAATAGACAGTCGTATCTGAAGGTGGAGTTTGGATATATACCTGCTTTCTTATCTGTGGTAATATATTTTCGCTTGGGCGGCGTAGCGTTTGTTGAAAAGGTATATAAATCTGACCAGTGCTCAGGTAGGGCACAGGTCAAATGTAGTGACTTTCTTACGAAATAATGTCACTCCCCCCTCCCTTCCTTGCCATAGTGTCTGCAGTATCAGCGTGTCAGCTGTAAGTTAGTGGGAGGTGGAAGGGAGGGCTGTTGGGGGAGCAGAAAAGAACAGAAACGGAGCTTTAGTTAAAGTTTCCATTTATAAAGCTGTGAACCATTAGGCTCTCAGTCTGCATTTTATCTTTAGGTTGTTGGTGCTTTTCCAAAAGCCCTGGCCTGTTCTTTTCTTTCCAAGGATAGTTCTGGTTTGATGGCAGTCTAGCCAGATCTGGGGTTATCTTGATGGAGCTCAGTGGAAACGTGACCTTCAGACGTGGGAGGACACATTGGCATTGGCACTGTCTCCTGGCGGGCAGAGTCCTGGCGTCCTGCACAAGTGGCAGGAGGAGAATGGTTATGGAAATGCACTCTGGGTGTGTGTTGTAGGAAGGAGGTTCTGCTGAGGACCAAAGGGCCCTGGTTCCTGGGGCTCTTGCTGGCTCTTGGGGTGCTCTCAGGGGCAGACTCTCTCTTCGCCATTTACCGCCCAAGTCCCTTGGAAAAATAAAATAGAAGAATCGGAAAGATCTGTCGCTCACCTCCATGGTAGTTTTGTTCTGAAAGGTGACTTTAACATGATGTAAATGGCACTGGCACTTATCCTTCTGGAGAGGCAGGTGAGTGACCTAGGCCCAGCCAAAACAAAGACTTTAGGAAGATCAGATTTGCAATGGTGTTAGGAGAGAGGTATTCTGGCAAGTAATTTTTATGTGGGCAATCATGCAAGGTGTGTGCTGTGTTCCTGCAAGAAGATAAACCATGTAATAGGGAGTGTAACAATGCAGTAGAAACAAAGGGTGTGGTTTGTTTTGTTTTGTTTTGTTTTTTATGATAGGAAAAATAAATAGCTCACACACACAATTCCACTTAGGAATACAGCTGCCTGCACATGTAAATGCATGTCCAGGAACAAAGATAGCCATAGTGCTGTGTTAGATTTTGCTGTGGTTTTGAATTGTGTACAGTAATAAATTATAATCAAGTGTTGTATTGATGTTTGATTTCTCTTCTAGGTGGAGGCCTCTCTCACACCCAGATGTCTGCGGTAGTGTCTTTAGCTCTAGGTTGGGGAAGCCCTTGAGATTATTAGACGAACCTCTTCCTTCAGAGCTCTTTCTATAACATTTATTTCATTCATTCAGCAGATGTGTATCAAGCACCTGATAGGTCGTAGGCTTTGTGATAAAGGCCAAGGGGTGGAGGCAGGATGTGGAGGCAAAAAACGAACCACCTTCAAGGAGCTTGCAAGGCCATGGAGACATGATGACCTGATTCTAATTAAGTTCACTGGAAGGTAGAAAGAGTAACAGAGTGGCATCGGCCTTCTGAGGAGGGAGCATGTGACGGTTCAGCCTTTGCTTGAATGCCTTTTTCATCAGGGAACTCACTACTTGCTAAATGACTGGACCTGTTGTTTGGAAGGTGACCTTTTCTTCGTAGCCTTAAACTCTGAATTTCACGAATGGTTAGTTCCCTGCTGTTGAAAGGTCATTCTGTTTTCATTCCTTACGTGTTCAGAGTTGTCTATCTTGTCGGCATCTTCTGCATTTCAAGTTTGTTTGTTTTTTAAAGATTTTATTTGTTTATATTTAGAGAAAGGAGAAGGGAGGGAGAAAGAGAGGGAGCAGAACATGGCTAGAAGACAGAAACATCAGTCAGTTGCTCT
This sequence comes from Noctilio leporinus, assembly GCA_004026585.1. NCBI lineage: Eukaryota > Metazoa > Chordata > Mammalia > Chiroptera > Noctilionidae > Noctilio > Noctilio leporinus. The sequence goes on from PVIW01000023.1 coordinate 899,811, forward strand.
GAAATGTGCCTCAGCTGGGGACCAGCCTGTAACCTAGGCAGATGCCCCAACCAGGAATCCAGCCGGTGACCTTTCACTTTGCAGGATGATGCCCAACCCGCTGAAGCACGTTTCAAGGTTTTACTCAGTCCCTCCTGCCCTTGAATTTGGAAACAAATTCTGCTTTTCTGTTATAATGTGGTTTAGAGGACAGAAATGGGGTGGGTACTTTGCAGGTTTCTCTTTTAAGAACAGCACTGTGTCAGCAAGGCAGGTCCAGTTATTCTTCAGTAACAAAAAACTTCCAAGTCTCGGGGCTGAGTGCAGTTCCACTGTAGTGCTACGTGTCCAGTGTGGCTAGCAGGTGGGCCCTGCTCATTGTGGTCACTCAAGGACCCAAACTGATGGCTGTGTGATCTCAGGGTGCTTGCAGGACCCCCGCAGCTTCGGGAAGGAACCTGGAGATCTTACTTTAGTCTTGACATGATCTGACTTACACTGCTTCTCCCAGTACTCGTCCTGTGACTCCATTTAGCCACAGTTCAGTATTGCTTGTGCAGAAGAGGGAGAACGGGTGCAGGTGAGCCGCACTACTGACTGCCAGAGGTGCTGTGGCCTAGACAGGGGTGTAAAGTGTGTACCTACAGGCCTCACTCAGTGCTCTGCAAGTGAATGAATGAATGATATATCTTTTTTTTTTTTTTAAGATTTTATTTATTATTTTTAGAGAGAGGCAGCGAGGGAGAGAGAGATGTAAGTGTTTGGTTGCCTTTCACCCACCTACAGCTATGGATCTGGCTGGAGATGTAACTTGCAACCTGGTTATGTGCCCTGACTGGGAATCGAACCTTTATCCATTGTGCCACCAGCCAGGACCATGACACATATCTTAAAGAATCTGGTTCCACCCCAACCTAAGCTGGTGAGCAAATAAAAAATGATAATTTTCCCTTTTTGCCCCTTCGAGTAGTTGTTTATTCTGAGGTACTAGGCCAGGAGATATCCCCAAGGCTGGTCTGAGGTGGTTGGGTGTTCAGCATGATGTCACAGGAGGTATTACCTACTGACGTTCTCTCCCACCCTGTCCGCCTCTTGTCTAAGACTTCCTGAGTACGTATGGCACAGCCCAGGGTAGAAAAGGTGGCAAAGGGCCTTAGGGTCACCCAGGGTGTAGCCCTGCTCCACAAAGGCTGTAGGGCAACAGAGAGGAACTAGAATGGGCAGGGATATGTGTAGGATAGCCTTGGGCCACCCTCTTGGCACTTCGATGTTTAGCAAGAGCAATTTGGGCGAGAGCTTTCTTGGGTCACAGGACTAAGAGGACACCCAAGGAGTTCTGGGGTACGCGTACTTCCGTCGGCAACCGTGGTGACTGGCGGTGGTAAGCGTGAGGGCCTCCCTTCCGCACTCCCCCTGCAAACTGTTGGGTGTGGTGACATAGGCATTGCAAAGACCTATGGCTCAAGCTGTGGCATAGAGAGGGATTTTGCTGTGGGAAGTGCTGGGCTCTCAAACATCTTTGTTCATGTTGTGATAAATACACGCACAGATAAGAAGTTTTAGGATTTTAATGAGTACTTTTAGCGTGAGCAAGGAATTTAATAGAATAGTATTGCTTCAGACTCCATGCCACATCAGAGCTAGCGACATAATGACAGCTCTCTATAGACGGGTGACGCGGTGAGCTGGCTGTAAGGTGCTGACATACAGTGACGAGAGGACATTTTCTGGCCCAAGAATGCAGAGGCTGCCCCCTGGTCCAGTATCCCTTGAGCGAGTGACAAAAGATTGCACCCAGAAAGGTTCCGAAGTGGGAGCTGAGCCCCCAGACACCTGCAGGGGAACCAGATTCGGCCTTGACCTCCAAGAACCAGGGCTGGGCTGAGCTGAGAGCGAGGCACAGGCTGATGGGGAAACGAAGCCCCGAGGGGCTTGCCTTGAAATATATTCAGGAAGCTCCAAAATACATTTCTATATTTTGCTTGGCCTCTGACTGCCTCCCGCCCCCCCTTAACTTCGTAATGAAGCTGGCTGTCCAGGTAGTCACGCTTGAGGAATGACCGTAGTTCTTGGAACTACCCACAATGCAAGGTCAGAGGTCACAGAAGCCCAAAGGGAGGAAGGGTGGGTTTCCTGCTCCTTCCCTCCTGGCATTGGGGCCTGCGCTGGGTGTTCCAGGAGTCTGCCTCTGATTGAAATCCCAATTTGGGTAAAATGAACCCTTGTTTGGTGGCTAAGGGTTTTCTACGCCCAGTTGACTTACAGTCCTTGTAAGAGTTAAAAAGGAAGGACTCGAGTGGAGCACATGCCACTCGCATTTCCTTTGGGTGGGTCTCAGCCTGCCTTTTCCTGGCCTGGACCCTGTCTGGCTTGGGAGGCGGAGGGCATTTCTTGCGCCGTTGAGGGAAGCAGATGACTAGGAGAAGATGCCTTATCCGCCGCTGAACTTGTTCGTTCCTGTGTAGATTAAACGTATTGCAACCTTCGCTGCATGATCAAACTTATCCTCACGTACAGGGGCTTCCTGGTATCAGACCTTCGCAGGTCCCAGCTGGGACTGAGCGCAGGTGGGCTGACAGGGGCACGGTCCTGATGGAGTCACAGCTGCTGTGTCTGGTTTCTCTTTCCGTTCTCCTCTACCTCCTTCTCCTACCTACCCGGCACAGGTAGCTTTTCTGGCTGAGTTCCCATCCATCATTCCAGATAATCACACTCGATGCCCTCCTAACTGAGCCTCCGTAAGAATTGATGAGATTTTGGTGAAAGCTTCGACAGATGCTGTGGAAATAGGGAGCGTTATTATTGATACTGGTATTCGGTTTATGAACTGGTTAACTCTCTCTCCTAGTGACAGTTCCCACATGTCCCTTCATTTCCATCCTAGCTGAGAACCTTGTTTCTCTCTGGCTATTCGAGTGGGTTCCCTCACCACCTGGCTTTCCCCTCACCAAGTCATATTACAAAATACCTTCACCTTTAGGGTGGTAGGCTGTTTTAATTGTTTGTTCTCTTGCTTAATAACTTCCAGTGGCTTCTGCTTTTTATATTTTTTAGGGGACTGGAGAAAGAAGTTTGTATTCTTTCCTTTTCCACAGCTTGACCTCCAGACTTTCTAGCCTTAACTTTTGCTCTGTCTCACTTCAAAATGTCCTGTTAGCTGGGATGGCTAACCCACTGTTCCTCAAAAGTGCCCTCTCCCTGTACCTATCTTTAAAGGAGGACTTCGTTCTTAATTTTTTTTTAAAAAGATTTTATTTATTATTTTTACAGAGAAGGAAAGGAGAGAGAGGCAGAGAGGGAGAGAAAGATCAACGTATGGTTGCCCTTCGCCTGCCTCCAGCTACGGACTTGGCTGGAGACCTGGCTTGCAGCCTGGTTATGTGCCCTGGCTGGGGAATTGAACCAGTGACCTTTAGGTTTGCAGGCCGGCACCTTATCCACTGTGCTACCAGCCAGGGCCTGGATTCCGTTCGTAACTAAAAAAACACTTAACTCTACTACTTTAGACCATACCAGTCCTTCATTCCCCCAGGGTTCTTTGGCAAACGTGCCTCCATTTTTCATTTCATTCAACATTCATTCATTCATTGCACAAAGGACACTTATTATAGATCATCTTATATTAATTATCTCCTTAGATTGACATGCCTGTTTGTATCTTTTTAGTTGCAAAGAACAGAAACCCACCCAAGCTAAAGGGAGGTGTATTGAAAAGACATCTCAGGACATCTTTTGTCATCAAGCCCAGGGGACAGGACTCTTCTAGTCATTTCTTAGCTTGGGAGGGGGTACAGTGCCCCCCCCCAAAAGGTGATTTGAGTTGGCAGATGTTGAGATCAGGACCAGCAGGACCTCGATTCCTTCACAAGACCCTGAAAGACTAGATGAAATTTGATACCCTTTGCATCCCCCTTCCCCACCCTCAATGTTTATACAGAGTAAAGGCTCAGTAAATAATCATTCACCACAGAGAAATGACTTGACCTACTATGTAAAGGAATTATAGATACTTTTGGTCTGTAGGTTTGAAAGAAGTTGAGAGCCTTGTTTTTAAGAGCTGTGCCTACTTGCATGAATGATGATTAAGAATGGAATGAAATTAGAGCTGCCAGGCCACCGTGTGGGTACCAGTGCTTGAGAGGTGAGTGGGCTCACTGGGGACCACCCTTCTAACCAAAGGAGTCTTTGTTGACAGTCTGTTTTCTTCAACGCCAATTTGCCTGCTTTCCCCAAAACAGCAGCAGAGGAAAAATAGTCTCTCCTTGGTGGCATAGAGCCAACAGCCCTGGAACCTGACGTGCCACCAGGGCACCCCAGGATCTCGGGTAGCAGGCTATGCTGGTTGGGTTTGACACCAGTGGAGGACCAGTTGCCCACACCTGGCTACCACATTTTTCTTCCTAATTCATGTGTGGCCGCAAGGGCCTTTGCATAGACATCTGGTTTACCTCACTTCTTGAGATTTTTGGAACACGCATCCGCATGCTAGGCTCTTCTTGGGATGCTTGATCATTATGGATCGTGTTATTATGAAAGAGGAAATGTGTTCAGCTGCTTGGAGAAAATGGCCAGGAATGCATTAACATTAAAATGTTCTCAGCTTGACAAATAGTGAATGGAGCGAAGATAAATGTCCCCAAAACAACGTATTTAGTGTGGTATTCTTTTGCAGTTGTATTGCTCAGGGGGTAGGTTTGCAGATTGCTTCCTTGCAGATTAATATGGGATTAAAAGTGGTTGCAGGGCACTGGATAGATCTCTATACTTTGTTTAGAGAATCTGCCCCTTTGCTGCCTGAGACATGAGGATTACTGTCATGTTAAGCGAGTAGCAGCTAATTCAGCCATGCAGATAGAGGACCATTTTTCACCAGGGAAGCTGCCTGTCCAAGCCTGCGCTACACAAATACCTCAGAATCCATCTAATCACTTTCGGTGGTGGGCAAAATAGCATTTGAAACAGGGAACATCAGTGACTTGGGTATATAATAGTTACTTAAATATTGAGTGCCTACTGTTTGCCAGGCATCATTCTGCACGATTCTAACTGAAATCCCTGCCTTGGTGTAGCTTCATATGTGAACTTAACTCAGAATTAATTTGCTTTTCTGCTTTTTAGGCAGTGAGAAAGTGAAAAGACTGGAGAATAAAAGAAATGAATCTGATCCTCTTCTCTCAATTCTGGATCCCTTACCATATATGCCTACCTGCCTTGGTCCTAATTCATTTGAGCGGTTAAGAACACTTTGAGATCCCTGACTGGTGGTTAAGGCACCAGCCAGCGAACTCAAAGGTTGCTGGTTCGATTCCCAGCCAGGGCAAACATAGACGGGTTGCAAGCAAGGTCTGTAGCTGGAGGCAGGTGAAAGGCAACCATACATTGAAGTCTCTCTCCATCTCTGCCTTTCTCCCTTCCCCTCTCTCTAAAGAATAATAAATAAAATCTTAAAAAAAAAAAACATTTTAAAGTGAGATGGGTTGAGTTCAACTGTGAGCTCTGCCCTAATGACCTTGAGGAAGTAAAGTCTGACAGAGCCTTTGTTTCTCCATCTGTAAAATGGGGACAATCAACCTCATGGAGTTATTGCAAGAGTGAGATCATTCACATAAAGTGCTGCCTCACACATCATAAACACTCCATATATAGCAGCTATGACTAAGGTGCTCCTTCAGTGTCTGCCATCCACCAGCCATTGTGCTGGACTCTAGAAATCTCAGGAGAAAGAGAAGACTCTTGGTATAAATGGAAGAAACTCCTAAACCAACAATGGCGGTAACCACGGCCACAATAAAATAACTCCAGCCTTTGGCATCTAAGAGGATTTCATTTGTGCCATTGTCATTGGAAGAGCTTTCATAAAGCCTTGTTGAAATGGCCCAGGGTTGGAGGAAGGCAGAGAAAGCTTGTCCTGAGGTAGCCCATAGCCAAAGGGCACCAGCCTCTTTTCCCCTGTGGATTCACTGCTCCCTGGCCAGCAAAGGACTTCCTGTCAGGGACCTCCTTTTTCTAGGGTCTGGCCTCAGTCTGTCCGGCACCGAGAGGGCACCTGGATGGGGGCAATTCCCATTTTACAACCAGAATGATCCCGGGGGAACCAGGGCAAGTTGGCCACCCTCCTTAGGGGTCCTGTCTTGGTTCGGTGGTGGCTGTTGGGAATCCCGAATCAGACTGTGTGGACATTTTACCTGGTGAAACATGCAGCTACCCTAAGGGAAGAGGTGGCAGAGGATGGCTGGATGGGACAGGAGGAGACAGTGTGGCTTTCTCAGTCCCTTTATTTAGGATTCTGCATTTTGGAATGAGATTATTATTTTGAAGAAGAGAGCTGTTTCATAAAAGCAAGAAGGTAGACTATACAATTTAAATGTAAAGTGAGTGGGATTTTTAAGGAAGTACACTCCCTGGTATTTGTGGTGCTGGGTAGGGCTTGGCACACAGCAGGTGCTCAATAAAGACTTGTTGAAGGAATAGTGGCAGCAGCTTATCCTTCAGAAGTAACTGTGAGAGCTGGGTCCCAGTGTCTCTGTTGTAGGATTTTAATCTGGGCCCTTGGAGGGCTGATTAGAAAATGCATGAACCTAGACCTACTCTGTGTTCCCCGCCACCCCAGTGTCTGCTGTGTATTTATGGATGAGCTTTTGTGCTTCTTGGCTATTTTTTTTCTTCTTGGTGGAACCACGTGATGCTAGCAGTGAGTTGCCTTGTCCTTTCGCAGCCAGGGTGCTTCTGAAACGTGCCTTTGTTATGAGCATAACATGAGCATAGTGTGGGTTCTTGTGTTCTCAGGGCCAGTGCTTTTCTCCCAAAGAGACAGGAGAGATTTCCTAATGAGTCTGTAACTGCCAAGAAAGGGATGTGAAGGGAACCAGCCTTGTCCCCTATGGCTGAGTGGAGAGGATCTGAAACCCGGACTCCAATTACCTCTCTTCACTCGTGGGACTCATGGTATGGGGGTTCAGAGCCTGTCACACTGAAATGTGCCCCTGCGCTATGCAGGTTGTGTCGGGCTAAGGGCAATTTTAGCCTCAGGCTCGAGAAACTTCTTTGGCGCGTAGCTGTTTACCTGGGGATGCTGGGTTGGCGTGAGCTGACCTGCAGCCAACTGCCAGAGACAGTCACGAGCTTGCTGGTTGCACGTCTGTGCGTCCCATGCACGGAGCGCCCGAAGGCAATTGCTAGACGTTTACGTCACCCTTTCAGGCGGGTTCCCCTGTCATCATTGTGCAAGTCGAGGTATATTCATTTAGGCCCCTGAGGAGCCAGGTTTCCTCCTGGCCGATGACTCTACCTAAGAAAAAGGTCAACAGCTGTTTATGCAAGGAGAGTCTTCTAGACAAAGGATTCATTTACTGCGTCACCTTTCCTTCTGTACACAAAATGCTGAACACCCATCCAAAGAACTAGTGTTTCGTTGCCCAGGGAGTAGTGGACTTAATTTTTTCCAACATTGGAGTCGGGCCCATCCAAAATTAATCGTTCACACACCTTGGGTTTATGAGAAAACAATAATAGGTGTTTTGAGAATTGCATCTGTCGGTGGCGATACTTTACATTAAGAAGTTCATTCATTTATGGGAAAATGGCTTCGCTACAAGTTAAAAGGCACATCTCGGGTGTTATCCCAGCATTATTTCACCTTATTTGTGGCACCTGCTGGTAGAGGACCCAAGTCCTCCCTTGAACGTGCTCCTTAGAATCACCTTCTCTCGGGATCTAGCCCAGTCTGCCACGGAAACGGAAAACCAGCTGCTGTGCAGGCACTTCAGGGCTCCGTGCAAATGAGGGCAGCAGTAATCACTTTTGCCGTCTAATTAGGGTTCTGCCCGGTTCTTCTAGTCTCCTCAGCTTTCCTTTTGCTCCTTACCTCCGACTTATTAAGTAAGGCAGCACCATTGGATTCTGTCACTGCTTTCAGTGAAGGTGAATGGGGCTTCAGGTAGATAAACACCCTGGAGGTTCACGACTGATCAATTGCCTGCAATTTGGAATTCTCGTCCCATGCCCCAGGGGAAGTGATCGTGAGCATGCTTGCACCCCGGTGGCTTCTGCAGTCCACTCCCCTCACTTGAACTTCTCCCGCGAGATCCTGACTTGTAAAGAAACAAATTTCTTCCTTTTATGAGGCTTCTCAGTGCTAGGTGACTGGTGTCGTTCGATATAATCTATAGTACTTAATAGCTAAATACACTTCATTTTCCCAAAGCTGATCACAGTGAAAAGAAAAGGAGAGAGAGAGGCAATCATCTGAGCAAAGAAGAGTGAGTAGAGAATCATGGGGGTAATTTATTACGTAGGAATATTATTTTGAAAACTCAATTTTTGCTTCAAAATCTAAAATAACTGTTTTTTTTACATGGGGGTGATGTTGGTTCCATAATTAAAAACATCTTTGTCCAAAGCAAATTTTGGTTGTTCTTCATAATGTTCTACACAGAAGTTGATCAGATATTTTCCTTCCCAAACGGTTCGAGTCCATAATTTTGAACAATTTTGTGGAGTGGGGAGCTAACGAGCACAAAGATTAAAGTATTTGTTGTATGCTTCCGATGAAGTGCTCAGTGCTTTCGGCACATTTTCTAGGAGGCAGCAGCTGAGCTTGGCAAGTTAGATGACTGGTCCAAGGTCACACAGTGAGTTTCTGCTAGAGCTGGGATAGTCCAGAACCCGGCAGTCCTGCTCTTCATTGAACCCTGGGAACTGGGAATCCCATTCACAGTTGGGATTAAGAATTGAAAGAGGTGAAAAAAGAAAAAAAAAGGAAAGAAAGAAAGAAATCAGAGATGCGAATGGGTTGCGTGCAACATAATGTAAGAGGTCTGACTTCTAAGCTGTCCTCTCTTTGAGAACAAAGATGGATGATTTTAGTCACCTGCTGAATCAGTGTGACGTTGACTCCAAAGCCGAGTTGTCTGAAAGAGTTGGGGATGGGTTTTGCTGGGAACTTTGCCGTGAGGGTCCGGTTGTTACTCACACCTTGGCCTGCACCAGCAAGTGACCGCGAAGTCTCGTGACGCGAACTGTTTCTGGAGGGACCACTTGACAGGAGGCCAGTGTGTGTAACTGTGTGAGCAATGTGATCAGTGCTCGTAGCTGAAGACTTGCATGAATGCAGTGTTTAAACAGATGTTTCAACAAAACCACCCCTCCTACCCCCGTTCTGCTTTCCTTCCTATGGAAAAGTGAAATAGATCATGTCCTTTTATTTGGACCCTGCTTTGCTCAGGCAGAGTTCCCTTTCCCTAGAACATGGTGCTCCACCCCAAACAAAAATAAAAACAAACCACAAACTCGTACCCACTTCTTGATGGGAGTATAATCTTCCTTCAAGATTGCCTTCCCCTTTCACCTGCCCTCTGGGTCCTCCCCAACTGTCTCAGGCGGAATTAATTTTCCCTATTTGCTCTTTTTCGTCTCTCTTACCCCTGTGTCTGAGCGCTGTCCCTGATGGCTCCCCTGCTCCAGGTGACTTGGTCTGTAGGGAGCTTGTCTTGTTGAGTTTAGATGAGTGAATGGAGGAACAAGGAAGCAAATGAATGAACAAACTATCAATAATGTGGATTTGTTAGGGTTCATTAGCATGTGTGCTAGTGGGAAATGGTGGTAGACCTCAGCAGTGATATGTTGCATGATTGTGGTGTCTGGCTACATGCTTATGAATGTCACCATTATTGACACATGGGGATAGAACAATTTTTTGTTGTAGGCAAACTATAGGGTAATTTCAATGGGATATTTAGTAGCTTGCCTGGACTCACCCTATCCACTAGATGTCAGTTGCCCAGTTGTCATAATCAAATGTGTCTCCAGACATTCCCAAATGTCCCCAGGAGTCAAAATGACCTGTAGTTGACGACCACCATTCTTGACCACATTGTGCATCAATTTGAGGCCCCAGGACTGTCTCTCACCAACAGGATGTGTGTAGAGATGAGAGGCAAGTAAGAGTGGGGTGTCTGGCCTGCTGGCCAGCTGTAGGGGTGCAGCAGAGAGGTCGGAAGTCCTTGGGTATGACGGAGCCCCAGGATGGAAGGAGCCTGGCTCCCGAATGACCCAGTGGACCAGAGCCGACTACCAAGCTGCACTAGATGCAGTGCGAACGAGAGATGAAACCATTACGATGTTAGGCCAATGAGATTTGGGGGTGTTTATTCTGATAGTCTCCCTTGCCTCACCTTCTCTCCCACTTGGGGTAAAGAGACCTTGCTCAAGCAGCCACGTTCACATTCCATAGGGAATAAAACCAGAAATTTCAACCTTGGAAACAGAGATTTTTATTTTTTGGTTGGTTTGTGCGTAGTACCAGTCTTATTGCTGTAATATTGATAATTTCTATTTTTATCCAAAAACGGGATGATGATAGCCCTGGCCGGTGTGGCTCAGTTGGTTGGAGCATTGTCCTGTGGACTGAAAGGTTGTGAGTTTGATTTCCAGGTGGGACACACGTCTGGGTTGTGGGTTTGGTCCCATGCCAGCAGTGGCTGATCCAGGCTCCTCTCCTCACATTGCTGTTTCCATCTCCCTCCCTTCCCTGCTCTCTAAAATCAACGGACATGTCCTTGGGCGAGGATCAAAAGGAGAGATGATGATAAATGTGAATTCATTATTTTACCACTCTAATCATCGTGGCATGTGAATAATGAGCAGTTTTGGGCTATAAATAATTTCGGTAAAAAGTAATAAAGCATCAAGTGTCCTAGTCGTTTCCATTTTACTATGAATATGTAGCTGTAATACATGTTCAAGTTGAGGTATTTGTGGCAAGTTATGTTTAATGCGTTCTAACAGTGTTGAGGGAAAATGACAGATGTTGCTACCCTACGGTTGCAGCTGTTCCCCAACATCATTAATAAATAAATCACGGTATGATGCGATGGGCTTTGAAATGGACTCATATATGTTTAGTGCCGCCCAAATGCTGTGGATTAGTGTTCTTTAAGAAGCTGCGCCGAAAACCTGGCTTACCAAATCAGTTCAGGGCATAGTTCTAGATTCTTTGGCAGCCGTGAATTGTGTTTGTGGTTGTGTCTACAGAGCCACTGACCAAAATGCGGAAGTCAACAGGCTCCATCTGGCACCCTTCTGGATGACAGCAGCTGGGCTGTTTGCAGAAACAATAGCTGTGTGTGGATCAGCCCTCCATGGCTGAAAGCTTTGTGTTTGGTGTAGTGGTCTTGGAGTGGCACCTTTTCCCTGCCTTCAACTCATGGTGTGAGGAGCCCGCCCACCCCCACCCCAGGGAGAATTTCACCCTGCCTGTCAGTCAAAGGACCCCTGTCAGGAAATAGAGCAAATTTGGCTTGATGAGTTTAGGATGGCAAAGTCTCTCTTTCTGGTAAAAAGCCTGCTGGGCATTTGAACTGCCAAATATTTGATTCTTGCTGTTTTCTTCCCCCATAGGAAACATTTTCACAATGATAAGAAGACTAACACGTATGGCATTAATTATGTGTCATGCTCTAAGTGGTTTACATACAGTATGTGCATAATCCTCACACAGTCTAATGTGGAAGGCATTATCAATATCTCTAGTTTATTTTACACGAAATTGAGCCAGGAGATTTGAGGGGAACTGGCTTTCCCAAGGTCACAAAGTGAGTAAATGGTAGGGTCGTAATTAGAACCTAGCTCCATATTGCTCCAGGGTTTCTTAGAAGCCACTGAGATATGCTACCTCAGATTTTTCATTCTGTTAAGGAGAATGCCTTCTATTTTTACAACTTGAATTAACATGTATATATGATGAGTAAACAGAGTTATTGATAGTTCTTTCCTCGTGGCTCAGTTGGTTGGAACATCCTCCCATGCACCTAAAGGTCACCTATTCAATTCCCAGCCAGGGCACACACCTGGGTTGCAGGTTCAATTCCCAGTCAGGAAGCAACCAATTGATATTTCTCTTACATCAATTTCTCTCTCTCTCCCTTCCCATCTCTTTAAAAATCAGTGGAAACATGTCCTTGGTCGAGGATTTAAAAAGAGTTTATTGGTATTAGTGCAATGGGTGTATTTGTTTTTGCCTGGGTTGAGCATCATTTCCCTACATAGCTGTCAGCTGATGCTCCAGTGTCTTCCATAACTCTTGGCATAATGCTCCCTGTAAGAAGGTGCTAACTGATTAGAATGTTGGTTTGATTGCTTCCATGTAGAGATGCTTCTTTAGGAGGTTACCTCTGTAGGTGTAGGAACACAGGTACCCAAGAAACTCAAATGCCAGGTGGTGTTGGAGTTCAGAGGGGGAAAGATTACTTCCTGCTCTTCATGGAAGAGTAGCATTTGACCATGGCCTTGAAGGGGAGGCAGCCATCTGGATCGGTGGGCAGGTGGAGTGGCACTCCAACAGCAGCAGGGGGTGGGGAGGTGGGGGAGGGTGGATCTTGTCTTCTGGGCAACACATAATGTGTTGTGACTGGATCATAGAGCTGTGAGCCAGGCTAGTAGCCAAGGATTAGAAAGCTCGGTGGGAACACAGGCTTTGGATTTGTTTGCAGGAAGCTGTTGATGGTTTGGGGCTGGGAAGGGTATGGGTATGAAGCGGCATATTCGGAAGCTCAGTCTGGCAGCCATCTAGACGGAGTGGGGCAGGAAAGGATGAAGGTGGGGAGGCTAGGTGAGAGCCAGGCGGTGTGGCGATGGTATGGTGGGGACCAAATCCCAGGGGAGGGTGACAGGAATGGGCATGAATGACAGACACATTTTAGAGAGAAGATGCATGGATTTTTGAAGACCGATTAAATGAGAGGGGGGAGGTAAACAGGTTTTCAAGTCTGCAGTATGGGGTGAAGAACGGTAACAAAGCTGCATGGAAAAGACCAGATTTGGGAGAAATCAGGGGTTTGAGTTGGAAATGGCTTTTAGTCAGCAGGTCAGAGCTGCACCTTCGAGAGTCATCCGCATCCAGATGGTCCCCATGAGTCTGAGGCTGAGCCACGCTGCCATGTTGGGGGAGCCTCCGGGGACCCGGCTGCAGAAGGACATCGGCTGCAAGGGTGGTAGGAGCAAAGAAAACTCAGATTTCTGGAGCACTGAGCCCGTATTGATTGAAAACTAGAAGTGATACGCGACTTCAGGTTTTAGTGTAGCTTTGTTTTTATCTATTATCCCCAACTTGGTTTCGACTTCTCCTAGATTTAAAAGATATAAAATGTTTTACAGACCATGCATGAGGGCCGGTCCTGGGAACCCTGCCTGGGGTCCTGGGAACCTGGTTGGAGGACCCTTTGTTCCTCTGTTCCGGCTGCTATTGGGTTGGCCCAAAAGTCAGTTCAGTTTTTCTTTTTTCCTTTCATAAAGTAAAAGACACATTTTTTCATTTTCACCAATAACTTGGTCGATTTGGGTATTTTGAGTATGTCGGCTCTCACCTGCATGGGACAATGTCGATGTTCTAGCTAATGTCTCTGTTTGACCACTGTCCACTTCAGCTGGTCCAGCCACCTGTGAAGCATCGTCCAGCGAGAAACCTCAGCACGAAACTTCACAAACCACTTTTGACACGTTCAATCCGTCACAGGCCTTCTCCACACACAGTGCAAATCTTTTCTGTTTCACTCGTGTTTTTACCTGTGCTGAAAATATTGCATGTTTTCTCCCATCTTCAACATTAAAGTGGCTACACAAAAATTCTCCCAGTTTGATGTTTTTTAAAAAGGCTGGTATGGCAGCTGTGACACAATCTAACGACTGTTTGAAAGTGCTACTGGAGCCGTCTTTCAGAAAAACCAAACAAACCGATTAGCCAGCCCAATACCTCATCAGCCCCTAGACATGCTGCAGGCTAACCTGCCTCCCCCTTCTTGCCTCCTTGAGGATGCTTGTCTCCTCTTTCTTCCCGTCCTTCTAGTCAAATCCCAACCCTTCCTTTAATGCGCCACTAAATCCTCTTTCCGAATCCCAGATGACTGCGCCGGCCAGTGACCGTGGAACCTTCCACATCTAACAGACCTCAGCGTATATCCTGGGGAAGGCCAGCCGCTGGCCCGTGATAGACTGGGCCCTTTGAGGGCTGTGCCCGCCTTATGTGTCTTTGCACCCCAGGTACCCCATTTATGTCTTTTCACGGGCAAGTATTGTCATGATCTGTTACAGCTCTAACCAGTTCTTAGTCTCCTCAAAAGCTGCAGTGATCTCCCACACTAAGTGGTTTATGGTGTCTTCATGCTACTGGTTGGTCAAGGACTGTGTCAGCAGGGATTTTTTTTGTCTTTGGAGCCTCAACATCTCAGTAGCTGGATCTTGTACCTGCCATCACAAGTGTTATCTGTTGGGTGCCACCATTGGCTCAGTGTATACCTGTGTAGTTCTCAAAAGACAGTGGCAGCAAGGTGGTCAGATGGGGGCAAATCACCCTGAATTTGCCTTTGGTTTCATGTGACGTTGGGTAGGTTATCAGGAGCCGAGTTACACTCCAGTCCCAAATGAATAAAACTGTAGTAGAAACTCAAAGTTAGTATTAATATTTCTGAACTTAATCAGACTCATTTACTGAGTGTAGAGTGAGGAATGGTTATGTAGAAACAGAATGAAACTAGGCTCATTAAGATAGATTTGGAAAATACCCTGGGAATGCAATGGCTCTCACGTTCCTTTTATAAGATTTGTTTGCTAATACCGTCTCAGTTCTGCCAGCCTCCCAAAGCCTCAAGTCCGTAATTAGTACCAATTAGCTAGGCTCTGCTGTCCTGCACCCTGGCCTGTTCCATTCTCTCAGGGATCAGGTCCACTTTCCTTGGGTTTTGGAGAAAGAACTCCTATGCCTTCAGAGAATGGGTTAGGTGGAGTGCTGTTCATAACTGACCTTTGAACAATCAGGACGTTAGCATGTTGGTTGAAAAAGAAGCACATGGTGTAAGCAACCAAGCCACTGAAAGATACGAAGCCTCCCCGTGTTAAAGTTTGAGATTGCCCACTCCGGAGTAGAATTTTAAATACTGACCATCTTTGAATTGAGTTTATAAGTTAGACGTTACAGAGAGAATTGCTGGTGGGGGCTAAATCCAGAGCATTTTGTGAAGCTGTATATAATGTGCCCAATTTAATTCTCAGGGTAATTTAGGAATAGGTCCTGTTTGTTGTCCCCAGTTTTTGGGTGAGCAAACTGAAGCATTGAGAAGGTTAGAAGCTTGCTCAAGATTATGCTGCTGAGGGACAAAACCTGGTGGAAACCCCGTGTCCGTTTAGCCATGACATTGGTCTGCCAGTCAGTTACAGGCCAGCGGGCTTTCAGCTTTGCAGACATAGTTGTTGTAGCAGCAACAGAAGCTGCAGCAACTATCAGAAACAAACTATACTAACGATAAACGTCTTTGTAGTAATGAATTTCCGGATACAAAGATGAACATGATATTAAAGATGAAATATGAAAAACGTTAGCATTTTAATTTCAGTCTGTCTGCGCTCTAGTCATAATAGACTTGTAATTAATTATCTTATTGTGGCTGCGTTGTTTCCACACCAAAAATTCGTCTGGAAATTATAGTGTAGCAAATAGCTGCTGAAGGCGTGATGGTAGTGATTATATCCATGGCAAAGTTGAGCACGGAGAGAATAATGGGGTAATTTTGAGGAACGTGGCTTTAGCAGAATAGTGAATGTTTTTCAAATGTGGGACAAGCCAGACAGGACGGAGGCCTAATGTGGATTTGTCATACGTAATGAAAATGGATACGTTTTCAGGACTATTTTAGAGAATAAAAATTAGGCGGCCCAGGGTTCATTCAGAGTTTTTAGCCAGATAGTATCAAGGTCATGAGCAATGTGTTTGGCTGTGGTAGTAAGTTTTTAAAAATCCGCATGGTTCACCTCTGGCCTGTCCGATGATGCCTCTGCTTCCAGTGTTGGAAGGAACTTGCCTCACCAGCCCCCTGCACTGCGGGCCCCCTTTCTGGAGTCTCCTGCTGATGGGGTGTTAGGTTTTACCATGACCACACCTGCTGTCAGGGGCGCGCCATGTCCGGAGTTAACTGTTCCCATGTTGTGGTCAGGAAAGCCACAAGACTCAATGGGTTCACACGTGGCACGTGGCTGGAACATCCCAGGCCGCTGACCCCAGTTGTGTTCCAGGTCACTCTGTGCCCACCCCAGCCCTTCCTTCTGACAGCATGTCATCAGCATGTCACAGGACACCAATGTGATCTCACCCCGTGGGCCTGCAGCGTTCGTGGTTTTACCATTGGGGGTTCATTCCTCGTGGTGTGAAAACAGCAGGGATTATACCCCCCTCCCCCAATAGACTAGGGCTATGTCCCCACTCTGCTACTCATTTGTCAGCCTTTGAATCCTGAGCAGATGACTCCTAAGCAAATGTTCCCATTCTAGACGAGACCAGCAACACCTATCTCAGGAGGTCACAGTGAAGGTTAATAATGGTGACTGCTGTGTGGGGTCCTTGCAAGGTGCCAGGTACTTTTGTAAGTAATGCACACATGCTCATTTAATTTTCAGAGTGCTCTGCGGTAGGAACCTGAGGGAAGCCTGGAGAACAGAAATGATGTTTCTGAATTCTATAGCAGGTACATAAATAATGCAGCATCAATTAGTTCCTTTCTTGTTTCCTTTTGGGTTTTATGCCTTTGCCTTGTCTGCTGCTCTACTAGTCTAGGGTGGTCGTCGGGCCAGACCTAAGAGAAACTTTAGGAGGCAGAATAACCAGGGTTTGGTGAGAGCTCAGAAACATTTTATTATCTTGTCTTTTGAACGACTCCAGGGCCCACTTGTTCGAACAGGGAAGGAGGGAGTTGCACCCCTGCTGGCCAGCCTTCCTTGCAAAGGAAACAAGAAAAACCGATTTTAGACTTGCATGCAGGTTTCCTTTTCTTTTCTTTTCTTTTAATCCTCACCCAACGACATTTACTTCATTGCTTTTAAAGAGAGAAGAAGGGAGAGAGGAAAAGGGGGAGGGGACAGATATCTATGCAGGATAGAAGCATTGACCGATTGCCTCCTGTACCCACCTGGACTGGGGATCGAACCCACAACCTTTTGTTTATGGATGAGGCTCCAACCAACTGAGCCCCACTGGGGAGGGCTCATGAGGGTACTGGGTGCAGAGGTGGACCGATATCATGGGGATATTTGCCTTCCATTTACAATGAGTTTCCTTGGAGCTCTCTTGGACTGTATGTCTAAACATTAGTGTTTAGGAAAGTCTTTTCTGAGGCACGAAAGTATTGGTCTATTATGACCCTTCGTGAGCTGAGAGACACTCGATACAAAATTTTGTAAGTGCGCCTAAGGACTAAATTCCCAGTAGCGGGGCATTATCTGGGCCTTGGGTTATTTCGTCTGTGAAACAATTCAGCAAAGTAGAAACAGGCAATGGGAGGAATTGTATTACTTTTGGTGCTGCCAACCAGGTTTGTCACATGGATTAGTCATTTAGATAGGAACGGCCATAAATCACTGCTTGGAGTTTCACATTTCATTTTATCCCACAAGCAATTTCCTTTCAAATTTCCAAGCTGTAGTTATCATTAATGAATTAAACATTATGAATCCAGGAGAACTGCTAATTCATTTTGAAATCGGTAGACATTTACATCTAAAAAAGAAATCTTACATTTTTTTCCAGTTGCGTTCCGTATTTTCAAGCTCCCAAAGTGTGGGACGGCTTTCCTTGAGCATCACTTCCCAGAGCAGAAGGGGCGGCGGCGGGGCATCTTGGCTGCAGGTTGGGGGAGTTTAATACCAAGTCAGGATTCCTCCGTGACCCGGGACTGGGTGTTTTCCAGAACATAAGTGGAAAAGGAAGCTGATTGGAGTCAGCTCCCCATGCAAGTTTATCTTCAGTGCTTTTCAGCTTCAGCCTCTCAGTCTGATTCTTTGCTGGGACACTTGCTACCCTACTCTGTCCCTGCCTTCTTGTTCTTATCAGTTGCAGTGGAGCAGGCTCTGTGGTCCCGAGAGGGGGACCCCAGCCTCCAACAGTCTGAATTCTGCCTTGGGCAGGTTGGTGGATGTGGAAATGCTACAAGATGCAGGAGCCCCGAAGGAGACAGGCATGAGGGCCAGAGCCCTGACGTTTCAGCTCTGTACATGTTCTTTCCCACATAGACGCTTGTGCGTAAAATGCTGGTCAAAGAAACCGCGGCTTGTGTCCACTGTGATAGTGTCTGAACAATTGGAAAGGTAAAGGGACTGCTTTTCAAGATCAACAGATTTGGCTCGTTTGGAACGGAAGCCTTCTAGGACTTTGTTTAACTTGTCTTTTTTTTTTTTTAAAGATAACATTTAGGGTTGCCCCCTCCCTTCATCTCCTACTGCAACTTTTTGAAAAGCCTTTTGCTTTGTCAACTGAAGTTCTTTTTGGGAGGGGCCGTCTGTCTGCTGGCAGCTTCTGATCCCCTCTGAGCCTCAGTTTCCTCTGTGTGTAGAATGAAGA
Organism: Noctilio leporinus; assembly: GCA_004026585.1. Taxonomy (NCBI): domain Eukaryota; kingdom Metazoa; phylum Chordata; class Mammalia; order Chiroptera; family Noctilionidae; genus Noctilio; species Noctilio leporinus. Next base: position 918,166 of record PVIW01000023.1, read on the forward strand.
AGATAATACCGGCCCTCAGGCTGGAGGAGGCAGGACTTTGTACATAGACAGGGAAAAAAATCAGTCCTCCCGCATGTGTCTGTCCTTCCCCACGTAGGGCCTGAATTAGATAGACTAGCTCTTTAGGAGAAGGAAATTTTCTTTGAGGGTCTGAGGGCCTTGTCTTTCTTCCTCCTGTCCCACCAGGCAGGTGGCATTGCTGTAGGGGCCATTCCTGAGCACAAACGTGTGTTTTCTCCTTCCCACCCAGGGCTGCTCCTCAGTCAAGAGGTTTTTAGATGCCTTGGTTGGTCTTTTCCCCCCCTTACCTTAATTTTCTAGGGCTGCCTTCACAGGGCACCGCAAACAGTATGACCTCAAACAACAGAAATATATTTTCTGACAGTTCTGGGAGCTAGAAGTCCAAGGCCAAGGTGACAGCAGGGCTGTGCTCTTGCTGAAACTGTAAGGGACCGTCCCTCCTACCTCTTCTAGCTTCTGGTGCCACCTGGGATCCTTAGTTTGTAGATGCATCGCTCTGATCACCCTCCACCTCTGTTGTCACATGGCCGTCTCTTCTTAGGTGTCTTCTTTTTAAGGACATGGGTTGGGTTGGATTAAGGGCCTCCTCCCATAGTCCAGTATGATCTCGTCTTAACTAACCAACGTTAGTTAAGACTAACGTGTGACAACCCCATTTTCCTGCAAGGCCACATTGTGATAAATCAGGGTTAGGACTAATCGTGCCTTTTTGAGGGACACCATTCAAGCTATGACAATCACCCACAGCCACACCCCCCTCCTCCCCTGATAGTTTGGAATTCATTCACACCACAGATTCAAGGCCATCTCCAGAGGCCTCGTGTTTCACCCTGGATGGGAATGCAGGCCCCTGGCTCTTTCCAGAACTGGCAGCTGTGATGTCATGCATCTGAGGACTGTCATGAAGTCCCTGGGAACACGGGCTGTGAGAGATACGCTGCATTTCAGAAGCAGCCCCGAGTTTCCAATGATATCAGAATGGCTCTCAGACTCTGCTGCTGGTTTCCGTTCAGTCAATGAAGCCCGAAAATAAGGGACTTGGATGGTGCCTCTGGGAAGAACAAAAGTCCTTACAGTTTTATCGGGAACAATTGGTTTTATCAGAAGTGCTGAGGTGGGATTAGAGCCAGTGTGTCCTGTCCCATTCTAGGAGGTGTGAGTGTGCAGAGGCTCCTGAGTGGGGCAGGCAGGTGGCCGGGCTCCCGGGAGCCCCAGGGCATGTGTGTCATGCAGGGTGGGGCCCTGGGGCATCAGGCTGGCCCATGTGGGTGAGATGGTGCCTCCTTGCCCATCCGCACTCAGTGATGGGCTTTTCCCCAAATGGGGTTCATTCAGGAAGAAAGAGGCCAGGAGATGTTGTATTGAGTCCTGGTTTTGCCCCAATCTCATCGACTGAATGAAAGCACATTTCTTTCTAAGAGGGACCCCGGATTCCTCCTCTCTGTGAAGAGGCGAAACTTGCTGCGGCAAGATGCTGCAAGGCCGACCTCGTAAGCGGGAGGGGGAGTGTGTGGACGGCCACTGGCCAGCCCTCTCCCGCGTGGTCTACCGGGCAGGCCGGGGCAGAGGCCAGGGCAGGAGCAAGGTCCGACTTGCAGAGGCCGACCGGGGAGCTGCGGTCTTGTTCCCAGGGCCTGCACAGGCCTCCAGGCGCCCTGTGGGGGTGTCACCTGCAGATAAAGTGGACCAGGCAGCTGGAGGGTGGCAGCCTGAGCGTGGTGATGTCTCAGGGACCGGCTCTCGGTGCCAGGGTGCAGGGCTGCAGGCATGGCAGGTTTGGGCGACCTGTGGAAGGAAGGGGCAGCCAGGAGCCCAGTGGACCGCACACCTCGAGGGCCCAGGAGGGAGAGGAGACCCAGACAGGAAGTCACGCTGAGTTGGCAGCCAGCAGGGCTTGGGTGGGTCCCAGAGGGCAGCACCAAAACCACCTAGATGCCCCCACTGAGGTTAGGGCTAGTCCTGAACCTGGGGACGGGGTCCCCGTTGGGTAAGAGATGGCTGGGGCAGCCCGATGCCAGGTTGGGACAGACCATGGCTGGGACAGAGCCATCGTCCTGCCTCGTTTACTTCAGTTGGTTTAGCAGCAGAGAAGATCCCCCGGTGAAAAATACCCACCACCTCCACACAGACTTCCAGCTATTTTTGCTGCTGCTGCTGTTGGAGTTACCTGACTATTTCCACCCACAGGGCAGGTCCCATATCCCTGTTATGGGATAGGCTACTGTCCCCAGATGGACTGAACAAAGGCCCACGGTCCTGGTGGGGCCCTGGACCTCGGGGAAGCAGAGTGCGGCATTAGTCACTACTTTTGTGCCCCTGTAGGATCAGACCGTGACCTTGACCACAAGGTGTGGCCACGTGAGAGGAAGAAGTGGCCCCAGTGCGGTAGCGCTGTAGCTCCGTCTGTAGTGAGGCTTCCGTTGACGCAGCTGTTGCAAAGTTGCCTCATTTCCAGGATTCAGACCAGAGTCTTCTGAGACCCTAAAGGGTTCAAAAGCAAGATCCAGCCTAAGTAGATGGCAGCTTTTGATATGGAAAACCCCCTGTGGACACAGTGTTGGAGGCACGGAAATAAGGAATTTGGTGATTGGGGTCTATGTTGTGACTCAACGTTGGATGAATCATGTAATTTCCTAAAAGTCTCCGTTTTCTGGTCTGCGAAAGAGAAGGATGTCTGCGCTTTCTCCCCGGTGCAGTGTTGGGGTCACCTCATGAGAAATACAACAGTGTTTGAAAACGGACGCACTGTATTACATAACCAATGAGTAGGAATTGTTGGCCCAAAGCTAGAAAGTCAGATTCTCTCTCTCTCTCTTATGCCTGTTCCCCTGCCTCTCTTTTAATTATATTCACTCCTGAGTGTTGATTGAAAAATGCCGGGGTTTCCTTGTTTTACTACTTAATTAATTTAAAATGTTACCCTGAGTAATAGCACTATAATCGAGACGAGGGCTGTTCAAAGAGCAGGAATTGTGCAGAAGGGTGTTTGTAAATAATGCTTAGGTGACACTCTTGTGATAATTATGGCCTTTTGAAGATGAGTTTTATAGCAAGTCCTCAATTTTCCTGTCACTTTTTTCCTGGGCTCCCACTTAAGCAAGCACATTTGTTCACAGAACTAGCTGCTCAGGGCGCTGAGTCCTCAGGGAGTCAGCAGCTCTGTGAACCCGGTTTTCATTCTCTGTGGCTAATTTTGAGGACCCTGAAGGGAACCAAGACTGCTGTGTTGCCCCCCTGCCCCACCCCTGGTGAGGACAGGAGGCAGGGGTAGCACAACCCCTAGACAGTCAGGTTCCAGCTTAAATGAATCACCATCGTTGCTTCACGGTGACTTGAATGCTGAACCCTCAACTGGCCAGAGGGCCCCGGGGAGTCTGCACTCCAAGGGTGAACCCCCCATCACCAGCCCCTTCTGTGCCTGTACTTGGGAGGCTCTGGGTGCTGGAGGTGGCATAGAAGCACAGGACTCTCCTGCAGGAAAGAATAAGTGCCTTCTTGGGAACTGGGCGGTGCGGCTTTTCCAGGACCCACTGTATATTTTACCACATCCTCCAGCTTCTAGTTGTTGGGAGGGTCCAGCATCAGCTTCATTGCCCTCATTTGACTCACTCGCTCCACTGGCATTTCATTTCAGGTAGAAGTCAGCTAGTAAAATTTAAGGGATCTTTGAGGAGCATCTGGAACTGGAGGAGGCCCGGAGGGTCCTCTTACCCAGTTGGGTAGGAACTGAGACCTAGGGAGGCTGAGTGGAAGGTACTGGCAATGCAGGGGGTTAACAAGAGAGCCGGGATAAGAACTCAGGGCTCCTTAACAGCCTAGATGTTGGGACACATCAAGGGGTGACACTGAAGTGTAGAGTAGGGAATCCTTAGCAGGCGTACTCTCCTTTGGGCCAGCCAGGCCATTCTGGGACTGTGGTGTTGCCAGCCTCATGAGTCACAGGGGCTAGAGCATCCTAATTTCATTACATGATTGCGGCCGACTGCTGGTGAAGCGGAATTCCCTTAAGATGTTCCCCTTGTTGGAAAGCTTTCCCGAATGCACCAGTTTGATTTTCTGAGTCACCGAAGCTGATGCTTAGGTGTGTGGAATCTTGCTGCCCCCCCCCCCCATCATTCCAAAAACTGGTTATAATTGTATAAAATTATAGCTTCAGAGGCTGGCGTCGACATGCACACAAGATGCAGAAGATAGCATGCCAGCACTGCTCCTTCTCCTTAGCTTGTTGGAAGTATGAGTCTCATTCTTACATGTGACCCTTCAAAGCCCCACGTGCTGTTAGTTTCTAGTTTGGGGACAGAGGCGGTGAGGCGGTGAGGCGCTGGTGTGACACCAGCTGTATTCTGATGCGGCGTTCATTTCTCTCCTGCCCACCGTTTCTGCATGAGACTGCAATGGGCAGGGCGAGCGTGGAGGCCGGATATGGGTGGCTGTTCACTCTCTCCTGTTGCCCATGTGGCTGTGACTCAGCTCCTCAACAGGTGAGTGAGCGCAGGACGAGGTGAAACTCCAGGCATCAGCGGAGGGGTGACCATCGTATTAGAATATCCTTCCCGTAGAAAGCCTTCCCCGCTGCTTCCCGAAGGTCACTAACAGAGACTCTAATGACCACCCCTCCCCTCTCTCAAGTTTCCTCAGGTGAGAGGAAAGCCACCAAAGGGACGGTTTCCTATGGGAACCTGAACAGGTTGTTTCTAACCTCCGGGCTGCGGGAGGGAGGTTGCTGGGGTGCATGGAACGGGCCGAGGAACAGAGCACCTGGGCAAGTGGAAACACCTGTTGACAGCACGGTGCAAGCTCAGAAAAGGAAACAATTTGTAAATACCACCGTATCGTAGAGGGTGGAGGTGACAGTGACGGGAGTGCCAAAGAGAAAGGGCTTCCGGCTAGAAGACCAGGCCCGAATTCAGCCCTGGTCCCGACGTGGGCCCTGGCCAAGCCCCGCAACCTGGAGCCTCAGCTGCAGCCCGCAGGGAGGATGGTGAACAAGGGCGCAGTCGATGACTTTGAAAAGTACGCAGGTGTACACAGGTGATGGAGGCGAGGCCCGCCTTGCTGTGCCGTGGGCTGCGTCATGGCCCCCAGCGTGGTCCTTGTCCCAATCCCATGAACTGGGGATGCTCCCTTACCTGACTGAAGGGACTTGACAAATGGAGAGATGATCCCGGATTACGGGGCGGGTCCAGTGAAGTCCCCAGGGTCCTTCCTTACAAGAGCAGGGCAGCCATGAGTCAGGACTGCAGGTGCCTCTAGAGGTTGCAAAGGGCAAGGAAACAGGTTCCCCGCCTTGGACCCTCCAGGGGGAACCTGCCCTGCCCACACTTTGACTTGAGTCCAGGGAGACTGATTTTGAAAACTAAATGCACGTCGCATTAAACCGCTGAACTTGTGATAACTTGTTACAGCAGCGATAGGATACTAATACACTTCCCTACCTCATAGTTTTCATAAGGGTTAAATGTGACTGTCTTTACCTTATTTATATTTTGATAAATATCGAAGTGCTACACCGATGTTGGTGCTTTTAAAATGAAGTTTTATACTCGTCTGGGCTTGCAGGTTAAAGTGGTCAAGGCAGGTCAGTAAGATGAGGAGAACATAAGCAGGACTTTCCCGTTAAGCAGTGAACAGATGGTATCTGTAAATGGAAACCCGTGCTAACAAGTACTTCTCTGCTGTGCGGTCACTGATGGTCATTAGCAGCCGTGAGTTACCTGTTAGGTGAACAGGCAGGTGGGTGCCTTCCTTTCTGTACCTGTGGGTCTCACCCTTGGATGCCCATTAGAGCCACCAAGAGCGCTTTTGAAGGTCCAGCGTTGGGGCATTGGACCTTCAACCGCATCCGCATTCCTGCAGGTGGACCCTGGGCGTCGATGTTGTTCTCAAGTTCTCCGGGCGACTGCCATGAGTTGTGTCTGCCGAGTAAGGTTTTAAATCCACCCTCTGTGAAGTCTGACGGTCTAAAAGTTCTGCTGAGAGCTTGGCCAAGTGCCCTGCCGACGGCTCTATGTCATTTCTCCCAGTGACATGAGGTGGCAAGTCTCTGGCAAGAAGTACAAAAGTATTAGCCAGCATTCCTGAGACGTTCCATGCAGATTGGTGCCCCTGAAGGTAGACGCAATTTCAGTAAGCACACACTTTCCCTTCATGTTCCCCAAAGGGTTTAAAGGCAATTGTGTGGGGGTGAACAGGAAGGTGTTGAGGCTTTCCCTTCAAATGCCGGAGCATGTTGAGAAAGAATAAACATTGTCTTTACCTATGTCATATGTCTTTATGGCTCCAGTGTGGAGGAGGAAATAATCATTTTGACTTTGGAACCACTATTGAGAATCACCACTGTTATTTCTGGGTACTTTGAGCTGAGAGCACCTCTGGGTCCTCTGTCACTAAGAGCGCCCTGGCCTTTGAGAGCAGGTGACATTGTCTGCCTTGTGGATGTCACAAGGAAAGGGTTATAGGTAAAATTGTTTTTGTCAATCACAAAGGGAAGATATAGCCAGTGTATTGTCAGTGGGAATTCTGGGTTGAGGTTAGGAAGCTGGTCAAGGCCTGTAGCATAATCTAGTACTATATATGTGTATGAAAGCAGTTAGGAGGTCCTTATTTTCTAGGGCTCTAGTCCCTCTAGATGGCATGTGTTTTCTTACTGGTCATTTAATCAGTTGGGTTTAATTTTCTTTTCTATTGGTGGAAATATTGATGTTTGGCTTTCTAAATTCTCTAGGTGAATTTAGGTGTCCCAGCCGTAGGGCAGTGCTTGATTGGAGCTCCAGATTATATTGTCTCAGTTTAAGTCTTGGCTTTGAAACTTACTGCCTGGGGGACATTTTGGAAACCATTTACCCTGTTGTATCTCAGTTTCCACATCTGTAAAATAGGTGAATAAGATACCTCCTCATAGGACTGTTGTAAGGATTAGCCTAGGCATGCTGGTCTTCTGCTTTTTAATCCCTGATGGAGGCAGCCGAGGGACTGGATGAATGTTTTTTCTTTCTCCTCTTTTCCTTTCTTCCTCCTTCCCTCTCTTTAATAAATGTTAGTTGAACACCTACTTGTCATAGGATCTTCACTATGGCTGTAATGTTTATGCAAAGCAGACACTCATGTCAACAACTTGAATGCTTTAAAAGTTTGATTTCATGTACTGATACAGCCCTAGCTGGCATTGCTCTGTTGATTGGCATGTCATCCTGTAAACTGAGAGGTTGTGGGTTCAGTCCCCAGCCAGGGCACATATGAGAGGCACCCAATGGATGTGTCTCTCCCTCGCCCCTCCCCCTTCTCTAAAGTCAGTAAGCATGTTCTTGGATGAGGATAGAAAATATGCACATCGATACCAAGTGGCAGTGGGGAGGGTTGGGTGAGTAAAGCCTGCTTGTCTCAGGTAGACCTCAGTGGAAAACCTCATGTGGTTTATCTGCACCGAGCAGAGGAAGGTCACGTGACGCTTCTGTAGTTATGGATGTTGGGACATGGTCTGGGGGGTGGACAGGCAGAGGACGGTCGCTGGTATGTTGCTGATGCCCTGAGAGCTCCCTTGGGGAGGGGACAGGTTCTCTGATCTGTTCAGCTATTGCAGTCTGTCGCCTGTCAGAGAGACCATGGTGACCAGGCTTGTCCCTGTGCCTGGCACTTTGTCACCTGTTGCAGATGCATGGTCTCCTGCCCAGTGGGACGTTCCTGAGACTGTGCAGACCTTGCAGGGCGAGGATGGGCGTCTTCACCATGTGAATGTGGGGTGGGAGCTTCAGGAAAATTTCACTCGGTCCCAGAGCTCCAAGAAGCACTTTGGGTAGCTGATGGTTCATGAAGTTGTTTATTTTCATAACCTATTTTTGAGTACCATTTACAAACAGGTGCATTTTGCTTTTGTGAATTTATAGAAATTTGTAAATTCTTTTTCGTAGAAAGTGGTTCAGAATAAAATCTCCCCTTTTCAAGATTCCTCTTGGTATGAATGTCTGTTCTCATAAATGCTATGTAGCTGGGCCATGCGGTTCCCTAACTTGGGTTTTATTCGTGATTAGAGCTATTAATCAAGTTCAGTGGTGATTATAATCATCATCTGTGTTATTTTCAACTCTGCTTTTCAAAACTAAAGCAATAATTATTTTAAGGAGATGGAATAATTCTAGAGGATGCTCAGACAAATTTTGTACTTGCTCCATTTTCACTTAGAGCCACGTAGGAAAAACGATAATGAGGGTCCTAATGATGCCAGTGAACGCCTGCCTTTTGGTGGTAATTCTGTGCCAGACAGTGTCCTGAGGGCTTTGCGTACATAATCTCATGTTATCACCCAGCAGAAGGATGAGGGGCATATGTTCTTAGTTTTCACAGTATACAGGGTACTTCTTTTTAAAATACATGTTAGGAAACCATGCAGGCTTTGGCAGTGGTCACTTTGGGGCTGGTTTCTTGAACTTGGCAACCAATGCTTCCTGTGTGTGGCTGTGGCGAGGGGTGCATGCTAATGACACAGCTTCATCACTATGCGCTTTAAATTGCTCAGTGGCTGGTCACTTACCATGCATTTTAAATAACATTAGAGGAGAGAGCAAGAGTTGTCAAAACTGTGATCATGGGTCTGGGGAAATTCCTCAGGTTCCACCTCAAGGTAGCAGAAATGGGCATTTTTCTAAAAAGGAGACGGTCTGGTCCTACCAGGTAGCAATTCCAACTTAGTTTTCATGTGTTGAATACTGGGGACCATTTGGGAGTTAGTAACTTAAACTATGGGTTGTTAACATGAACAACTTACTGACACGACTTGGCTCCTAACTCCAGCACAGTGGACTGGAGTTAGCACAACTCACTGTTACTCACAGGTGACAGTGAGAAGGAAGGGAGGTTCACTGGCCCCTGGCTGAGCTCCCTTTCCCTACTCTCCCCTGGACTGGTCGAATGCGCTGAACGTTCCCCGCTCACCGTTCCAGATGGTCCTCCCATCTCCCCAGACCTTTTTGGATGCATCACCTTGACTCCCTTGCCCCCTGGCTTCAGGTTGGGCTTGGCCGCAGCAGGAGAGAGAACAGGGGAGCGGGCCCCCCCCCCCCCATCCGTGGCCCTTCCCCAGAGAGCCCCACTTCCCTTCCTGTCTCCTGGGTCCTGCGGGGCGGGCAGGCTTCTGCGGTCCGTGGCCATGAGCTTTTGCTAGTTCTGGTGCCAGCTTCTTTCTCTGGTTCTTCAGCCCTAGGGCTGGTAGGGGCTGCTTCTGTTGCTAATCTCTGGGGGCCTTGGTGGGACCCTCAAGCCTTCACAGAGCTGCATACACTCCCTTCCTTAGCCTGTCTTCAGGTTCTCCTTAGGAAAAGGTGGCCGTGACTGTTTAGGCCACGTACAACCTGGGTGGCTGCGTGTCCCAATGCTGAGCATATATATGGGTGTTGCTCGCTACTCGGTTCTGTTTGGGAAGAATGTTGGTAGAGGATGATACCATTGAGTATACCTGACCTCTGAGCTTCTCTTTTAGGATATGGAGTGGTTCAAGTACAGTATAATTATTAATGGTCAGAAAAAGTGTGGAAGCACTCTGCGGCCTCAATATGGGGAAGCCTGGAAAACTCTGGTGTGGTGGGACAGACGTGGGGACGGAGGGGCAGGAAGAACCAGTTCTTCCTGTTGCCTTGCAGGTCTCCACGCCTGACCTGATGGCTGCTGGAGCTGACGGGCTGCTCCCTGCCAGGCGCGCCCTGGGTGCACCATGGAGTCAGACACGTGTGGAGCTCATGGCTGGGACTCGGGGTGGCTCCAAGCGAAGTCAGATAGGTAACTTACATAAGGCATTAAAGGTGGCATGTGTCTGGAGAAAAGGAACCAGGGAAAAGGAGGGGGCCGCTGGGAGGGATTGCAGTTTGTGCAAAGGGCAGTCAAGGAAAGCGATGGGTAAGCGCATAATGGTAGGAGGTGGAGAGGCAGGACCCGCCCGTGCCAGTGAGAAGGGCGAGTGAGCCCGGGACGGAGGGGAGAGCAGGGCAGTGGACCCCGGGGTTTGGGGCCCTGTGGGCCACTGTGAGGACTTTGGTTTTATTTCTTGAGGAGTAGGTGGCTAGGGTAGGTTTGAGGAAGCAATAGCTCCGTCTGAATTCTGTTGTCTGTGTCCTGAGAGCACGCTGCAGGGGGACAACAGGGCTACTTGGAACCAGACCAGGACCTGGTCAATGCCGGTGATGGGGTGGCAGCTTGGACCAGGGTGGGGAGTGGTGGCAAATGAAAAGCTGGTAAGATTCCAGGCATTTTTAAATAGGTGAGGCTGCTGGGGTAGGTGGGCTGAGTTGTGACGGGGGGAGGAGTCATGGGAGAGGCTGCGGCTTTGGCCTCAGCTGCTGGGAGTTGCTGTAAGCCGGCTGGGGGCCTGTGGGGGCACAGCTGTGGGGCGGCGGGGGGAGACCAGATGTTCTGTTCTGGACACGTTAACTCTGGTACACCCGCCCCAGCCGTGGTGTCAGATGTGTGGCTTGTCAACGTTTGAATGATTCTTGTTTTTTTTATTTTTTACAATGGTATATGCACTGCTTTTATTTAGTGTTTTTTTTTTTTTTTGATTTATTGTATTTTTTTCCAATACCACTTAGTCCTCTTATACTCCCCTCCCCCAGCAATCACCACACTGTTGTCCATGTCCACGAGTCCTTTTCTTGATCATGGGTGGAGAGCATTTGAGGGTGGCCCGAGGGATGTGAAGTACAGTATGGGAAATGGAGAAGCAAAAGAATTTCTGCACATGACCCATGGACATGAACAATGGTGGGGGCATTGCCTGAAGGAGTGCAGGGGTGCCGGGTGGAGGGGGGCAAAGGGGGAAAATTGGGACCCCTGTCATAGCGTAATCCACCAAGTGTCACCTGAAAAAATGAAAGAGCTGCAAAAGCACCAGAAGGACAAAGGCATGTTTACACCACGGCTGTAGTGGTTTGTGGAGCCAGCCTCAAGGCGGAATGTGCAATGCCTATGTTTTCCATTGATGCAAAAATCATCTTTGCATAGTGAGCAGATTCAGGGAGCCTCGTGGGAATTTGTCGGAGCCAAGAGACTTTTGGCAGCGCTTACCCAGCTGCGACTAGAGCTACACGGGACCTTTTTCAGAGTAGAGCTGCCTGTCCAGGCGTCGCTGTTCCGAGGCGGCCACCAAAGTGGACCTCACGCCGGGGCAGTGGCACATTGGTACGTTTTTCTTGTGCTTTGTCATCACATCTTTTCTTTTTTTCCGAAGGCTCTGCTTTCTTGTTCACTTTGCTGTGCCTCCCGAAGTGAAGTTAGATTGTGTGCAGGGAGCAAGAGCACCAGTCTTCAGCAGCTATTGGGCTGGCCCAGAAGTCTGTTCCGTGTTTTACTGTAAAATAACCGACACATTTTTCATTCTCACCAATGGCTATTGATTTGGCTAGTTTGAGGGTGGTGGCGTTCCTCACCAGTGGCCTCTCGTGGGTAGAGACCAGAGAATGCTGCTAACATCTTCCAGTGCCTGGGTCAGCCCCACAGCAAAGACTTGTTTGACCAGAACGTCAACAGTACCAAGAAACTTCGCAAGCCACTTTTGTCACATTCGATCAGTCACAGCACAAATATTTTTGGTGTGTTTCAGTTGCATTTTTACCTTTCTTGAAATAATAAAGCATAATACGTAGAAAAGGTTGGGTATCTTCTTCCATTTTCGCCATTTAAATGGCTGCACAAAAGTTCACCAATTTTGATAAGCTTTTTAAAACTATGGGCTCATCTGACAGCTGTCACAATGCGACTTAACAAAATTGTTTCAAATGATGTTGAAGACAGCTGATGACCACTAGAGCCATCGCATGCGCAAGCTAACTGTGTTGGCCAGTCCAATATTCTGTGATGGCTCTTGGGCCAGATACCTTACTAGCTGCCCATTTCATCCACAAAATGGTATTTAGAGATGGTGGGATTGTCCTTGCTTAACAGATAAGGGAACTGAAACTCACCGAGGTTAAACGACTTGTGTAAAGTCACAGGGCTAATTAGTGGCAAGAATCCAGGTTCCCGTCTGGATTAGTGAATTCTTAAGGTCCAAGGCCTCAAGGCCGCCCCAGCGAAGCTACCTTTCCAGGCAGGTTAGCGCTTGTAGGGGTTGATGCACTGCGTTGTCTGGCGTTCGTCCTGTGAAAGGAGAACAAATATTTATCTGCTTGGGGAATCTGTCATCTGTGCTCCCAGGAGCGTACTGCAACGTGTAGCGCACACCTTGGGTGCTCGGTGTTGGCAGGCAGCGGCACATGCTGAGGGCGAAACTCCACGGACTAGTAAATGAGGAATGTCATGGGGGAAGGAGAGTGAGGATCCGGGAGGAGCAGGTGTGTCACCAGCAAGCTTCAGTGTGTGCCATTCACCCCCACCTCAACCTCCAGGCCAAAGAATCGCCCAGCCGAGGGGGTAGGAAAGAGGCCCCTAGCGTCGGGAAGGGCGCAAACACAGGACGTGAGGTTACACAGGCCTGGTGCGCAGATGGGGAGGCAAAGTGGGCCCATGGCAGACAGAAGTGGTCAGCTGTTTGGTGCCAAGTGACCATGGTACCTCTGCCTGTTTAAAAACTGTTATTTTTTATTATTATTTTCTCAGTTGCAGCTTACATTCAATATTATTTTGTGTTGGCTTCAGGTGTACAGCATAGTGGTTAGAGAGTCATATACTTTTTACAGTTTCCCCCCAGGTGTCCAGTACCCGTCCGGGCCCCTAGTTGTCATGATATGGACTGTTCCCTATGCTGTACTTCACATCCCCATGACTATTTCGTGACTACCAATTTGCACTTCTTACTCCCTTCACCTCTTTCACCCGGCCCCCACCCCCCATACCTTCCACTTTTAATTTCATGATGCCATAACCACTCTCCAAGATAGCTTTGGGAATTCTTTTTTTTTAAGGCTAAGGCCAAGCCAAGAGCAAGAGTAAGCATGGTGGGACTGAGAATTACGAGGCGTGCATTGGCTGGAGGTTTGAGGGTTTATGGCCTTGGTCACCCGATGCAAGTGCTGACAAGGAGGAAGGCTCTGACAGGTTGTGCCTGCCACGAGAAGCCAGCTTCTCAAAGAGTGGGATTCTGTTAGGATGTGCCTTGGAGGGGAGTTGCGTAAACAGGGCAACGTCTTAAACATTCGACTGTGCCCATGTAAGAAGAAATCATAGAAAACTTTTCAAAAACTGGTATCGTAGAAGAAAACTTTGACTGTAAACTTCAAATGTCAGCCCCTAAATAGAGGCAAGGGAGATGCTTTCTAGCACAAACGCTCCCAGGTGGCCTGGGTGGCTTGCCTTGTGGCCTGAATGGTGTGTATTGTGCCCACAGCTGACGAGAGCCAGACTGTGGCCCTGGAGAGACGCCTGACACTCAGGGCATCTTCATTGTTGAACCAAGTTTAGTCAGAGATGGCCAGCGTTCCCCTACTTAAACAGCACAGCCATCCCACACTGGCACCTCTTCAAGGGAGTAAGAAAATCATCCTAAGCTGGCCTTCCTGCTAGTATAAAATCTGCAATGTCACCAACACTTTTTTTGCCCTTGTGCCCACTGATGGCCCCTGGGAGGAACAGAGTTAATAAACTGAATGAAACAGGCTCTGTGTTACTTGCCCTACATTAAACTGTACATCACTAGGGTGAGCAGGCGAATACATGCCTTTTTGCAAGGTCGCGGTGGCTATCTAAAGGTCATCAGAGCCTTTAAAAACTGGGGTGACGTGAGGAATCAAGTTTCATTGCGTCTTACTGCCCTTTTGGGGATGCAGGTTTCAAGCACCTGTGACCTACAGCCCATGTTATCAGTCCTTTCATCCTGTTGCAACCTGCAGAGCGACTGAATAGATGAAAGGTGAGTAATTTGTTGCACTGTTTGGGCTGGCTCATGATTTGGAGAAAGAAGTTTACCTTCTGGGGAAAAAGAAAAAGATGCGGCTGTGAATATTGCCCGGTCCCTAACACGTCTCACATACAAACAACGACAAATACACGAAGAAACAGAAGAGCAAGGGCATCTCATTTATTCCGGCAGAGAGCAGGCGGAGTGATGGCTGTCCGCCGTGGTGAAGGGTGATGATGTGACTTCCAGCACCCTTTCCAGATTCCTGGTGGGAGATTTTATAAAAGGCGTTTGCTCATGAATTTGACCTTGGCTTTCATACAAAATGATCAGGCATCATGGGTGCTTTGTAGAGTTTTACACTGTAGTTTTTAGGCACCTAAATGCTACCATGGGTTTTTTAATGACAGCGAGCAACCCTGAAGCAAATTAATATCTAATTTGGTGAGGCCTGACTTGAGAAGCCATTGAAAATGGCTGGAAACACAACATTGGCCCAACCCCTTTCCATCTGGAGCTGGCTTTTCTGTTAGAAGTCCCTGAGTTGAAAAGAAAGGAGTTTCCTCAGTTGCTCAGAGACAGTTGTCAGGGTGGTTCCCTGGTACAGGCCATTCTCAAAGTCTCCCCACAGAGCCGGTCAGCGGGCCCCTGTCTGGGTCTGAACCTGACAGCTCAGGACACTTGGGAGGAAACCACTTCCAGGCGGTGCAGTGGGGTGGTCGTGGTTGAAGTGAGTTGCCAGCACTCGTCGGGAAACAGGAAGCGACTGTGAAGTTCACCCAGGAAGGTGCTCAGTAGCCGAGACCTTGACCTCTTGCCATGAAGCGGGGGATAGGCTGGCAAAGAGCCCAGTGCAGGTCCTAATTTTCTGAGCCAGGGACACAAAGCCCTTGTGACTTGGGGCTGGAGTCTGACAGCTGCCAGGCTTGTTAAAGAAAGGACAGCAGCCTCCAGAAGCAAAACAGGCTGGCTGGAGCATGAGGGAACATGCTCTGCTTTCACGGCGGGTGTGCGGTCGGCTGGCGATGAATGGCCCTGTGCTGCAAGCTAGAAAACTAGGCCATAGAGGGTCTTTCAGGAAATGTTTCTCATGGGGGATTATTCTGACCCTCGTTGTGTCAGCTGGAAAATGGAACAACGGCTTTTTCATAACAAATTATTCAGTAGGAAAAAAAAAATGTAGCAATGGGAATTTCTGGTTATGTGCATAACAAAGTGAGTATGATAAATTTGTGGTAAAACTGCGTGTGAAAAAAATCAGACCCAAGTGTAGCTTTGCGATTTGCGATTATACTTTTTGTTCTTGCTTTCAAGGAAATGCCTGTTAGTAGAGTCATGGAGCCAAGTCCTGCCCATGTTCTTTTGTTTGTTTATTTTAAGATTTTATTCATTATTTTTAGAGAGAAGGGCAGGGAAGGAGGAAGAAATGGAGAGAACCAGCCATGTATGTTTGCCTTTCGCCTGCTTCCAGCTATGGACATGGCTGGAGACCTGGCTTGCAACCTGGTTATGTGCCCTGACTGGGAATCGAACCAATGGCCCTTGAGTTCATAGGCTAGTGCCTATCCACTGAGCCACACCAGGCAGGCCACATTTTGTTTTTGTGACTAGTTTTATTAGAACCCAGACATGTCCATTCATTTGTCTGCTTTCTGCCATGATGGCCCATGAAGCCTGAAGTATTTACCATCTCTCCTGTACAAAACATGTGCATGTATACAAGAAGATGAACTGCGTTCTAGAACTGCCATGCAAACATTGGTGGCTCACTGGCATATTGCAATTTGCCAGTGGGGGCCTGGCCAGAGGCACAATTCAGTGCATTTTTCTGTACCTCTACCCTCTCAGAGATAGAGGGGTCTGTGCTCTGTGTCTTTCTCAGACTGGTTTGCACCTCCCTCCCCCAAAGTTAAGAATCATTAGGCTAGAAAAGGGATGGTTAGAAAGATCTCATACTCTATGCCAAAAAATGTCAGACCCAGCTTGCCCGTATTTATTTATTTATTCTCACATGAAGAATATCAGATCAGTGGCACAGCACAGCACAGCTGCACGATGGGCCATTTTGTAACTGTTCTTGATGGACGAGGAACTGTTTCGTGGATATTGGTGCCCCAAGCTTTCATAGCCAGTGTCGTGTCACATTGCGGTTCTGGAGATATTTATCTCGTGCCTCTCCCACCTAGGAAAGGGAAAGCTCTAAGGTCCAAAACTAGAAGCCTTTGTAATGACTTGTTACGGGCGCCCACTAGAAGAAATCACAGCTTGTTAGCCTGACAATGTTATTACGTAAGCATCCATCCTGTATGGAGCTGTGCTGGAATTTCTGAGAAGCAGAGGATGGAATCTAACATAGTCTGAGGCTGACTTCTGATCACCTTTCCCATGGATGGCTGTTTCATACACACCACGGGACTTCCTTACCGTGTCTCAGGCTCCTACAGTCAGTAGTAGGAACCCGAAGATTGATGTGTCATTTTGGGATTGGGCAGGTGGACACAGGCTTCTGGGGATAGGAGCTGGGGAGATCGGTAGAGGGAGGAAAACTGTGGTGTCAGAGGTAGAGAAAGGAAAGAAGCTCAGAAAAGCAGGACTGGCTAAGGAACACTGGTCTTGGAGCCAAAATGTCACCCATAAACCTAAAAAAGTTGTATATTGCTTTGCTACATAACCTAAGACTTTATACCATTAGAAATTCATGTAGGGTAAGGTGGCCTACATTATTAAGAATGTAAATCCTTTTTGATGCTTTTTCAGTGTGTGTGTGTTTTGGTGATGACTGGGGGCTCTCCCTTGGGACAGGCAGTTCCTGGGGTCATGGGTTCTAGGGAGGAGCTACATGCAGGTCAGGATGGACTGTCGTGGGCTGTCTAGGGCCCAGGGACTTTGAAAGTCTGCCTACGAAGCCGCAAAATTAAAGCAAACCTACAGAGTAACTTGGCAAGGAGGGAGACCAAGGACGACGTGCAAGGATGAACTAGGAGCCCCCGGACGGGAGTGTGAGGCTTTGGCAGAGCTGTGAGAGCCTGGACAGGACCCCCACATGGAAGACAGCTTATTGGGGTCATGGGTTATCAAGCCAAAGCAGAACATCCCAGGTTGCAGGCTCATAGGACATTGTACTATGTTGAGGTTTATCTGTGTCATGAGAACAGGACTTGTGACTTTGGTCTTCTACGTTTTCCAGCTACTTCCTTTCACAGGGCTTAGGGGCAGCAATACCTGGTGGCCAGGAGCATCCTATGACCCTTATCTCTGTCTCCAAATACCCTCAGTTGACGTCACCATCACGTAGGCAGCGCCTTGCAGATAGGCACATGCTGGTGGAACTGTACCCCCAGGCACTGAGTTATCTGGCCTTCAGTAGACATTATGATGCATGGACTCAAATTACTTTGTGGATGTGCTACTTTTAACATTTAGGGTTAGTTACCTCTACACTAACTCTTTCCTTTAACAAACCTACCATTCTAGGAGGAGGTACATAGCACTAAAACTGTACTTTTAAAGCATCAAGCTCATGATTGCTGAATTATCCATAAATACTGGCGAGCACACATGTATCATCCTTCTTTTGCAATCATTTTATGAATGTATATTGAGCACTTCCCCTAGCCAGTCACAGTCTAGGTGCTGAGGGAAAAATACAAGGCAAATCAAGCCCCCATCCTGAGGGTCTTCATTTTAGTTGGGTGAGGGGCAGATGAACAGGAGTCCACTGAAATCCTTCATCTGACCAAATGCAGGGTGTGTGTGTGTGTGTATGTAGCTTCCTGCCCTAAGAACTCATTTCCAATGGGACAAACACAGTAAACAGAATACAACCCTCATAGAATGGCACCTCAAAGATGATAAAAATGTGGTCTAACCCAGCTGGAGCAGTAGGGGAGGTTCTTGGAGCTGGTGATGGCCACTTGGGCTGAATTTTCCCAGGTCAAAAAGGGAAGGCCCGCATTTCAAGCTAAGAGAATGATGTGCATGTAAAAACTTCGAGGCGAATGACACACTGTGTTGTTTTTAGAGATGTTCAAATGGCTCAGGTTAGCTGGGGTGTGGGGTTCAAGCCAGGATATGACAAAAAGATTGGATAAGGAACCAGGGCTACGTTACTTGTTCCAATTCCCGATGCATAGTAGGTGCTCAAGTCATTGGATGGCGTTGGGTGGTTGATTGCCTGAACAATCACTTGCTGGTTTGTGGAATAGAGCAGTTTTGCGGTAGGGGGTTTGCTAATCACACTCACAATAAAAGCAGTTAGTGTTCCCAGTGTAGCTGACATTTTATCTCATAATAGAATTGAATTTTTTAAATGCAAATGGCAATCAGATTATGGAAGCAGCCCTAATTGAAAAGGGTCCCCTGCATGATGTATTGCCCTGTTCTGGATTGGTGGACAGGAAGAAAAATCTCTTCAAATTGTTGTCATGATGTTCCCATCTCTTTATCTGCTTATTATAATCCAGCTTTGGGGATGGATGGCATTTGGAAAATGCATCGCCCCTGGGGCTCCCAGAGCCCTAGGACTGTTTCCCTTCAGCTAAAGGAAAACAGAGGAGATAACAGACACCCCACTCTTAGTGATGTTATCTCTAGAATCACTTCCTCTGGAAATCGCCCTCGTGTGTCCCTGTGGTCTCATCGCTGTTCAATGAGAGAGGAACACTGGGTTGTGACAATTAAAATGATCCCTTGAAGGGCAGGCATAGCAATGGGGCACTGGAAATCGCCGGTAGATCTGTATTTCTTTGAGGCCTTGCTACCTCTTCTTGCCTCTTAAAGTAGGTTAAATTTGACCTTGTTTTAAGTTACTCAATAACTGAGAGCATTAGAGAATTATTTTCTGAAATAGACTGGCTGTCTCAATAAACCAATTTAATCTGATTCCCATGACCTACATCAGTTAATGCTTTGTGAGAAATCTATTTTCATTTAAACCTGTACTTGGCATCTTACTCCTGTTATAACTATGTCTCCAAGGAATGTGCTAGAATATGCATGAAGCAAGGGAACGACTATTTTCTATGCTGGTAAACACTGGTGAATGTTAGGATGAACCTAGGGTCAGGGGTGGCTGGAACTGAACTGTCACAGTCACCTGAGATTCACCATTTCTCCTGCTTTGATAAAAATTTAGAATGAGTAGATCGTATAGACTTCCTATGTTATTATAGGTGCTGACAGAATGAGAATAAATCTGCAAAAGCTCAGCAGTGCCAGCTCTAGCAAATTTCTGTCTGGGGGCTGAACACACATTCTCCTTACTGGGAGATGGGCCCCGTACTGGAGGTGGTTTCTAACATCCTATCAATTTTATTTGCTGTTGTGAAAGTCTTGGTTGTAATTTACTTTGTTTGTACAGAATGCATACTTGTTAAGTCAGACTGTTTGAAATTCAAAGGCAGTCTTTGGGTCACTGACTCTTTTTAGACATTTTGTGACCATTCCAAGAAAGATAAATTATTAAGATTTTTTTTGTTTTTGTTCTTTTGGCAAATGAAATGAAAGCTGAAACTCAGTAAGTTATTGGAAGATTAAACAGGCTTGCTTTAATAGGGGGTGGTCTGTGGCTATCTGGGAAATATTTTTGCCTTACTCAATTGAGATAGCAGTTTTTACTAAATAAGACTTACCAATTACTTTAACTTAAACTACTAGCTTAGGAGACATAAGCATTATGTATTATAAAGATAGATAGTTTTATGTTTTAAGTAGTTTGTATATATATATTTTTGTTTTATATAAATATATATTTTTTAATGTTTTAAGTAGTTTGTGTTTGTTGTGTGTGTGTGTATATATATATATATATATACACACATATATTTATCACAAAATTTAACATCGATTTAAAAATCAAATATGTACATATTATAAATGACAATATAGACTTTTCTTCTATATTCAGATTAAAAATGCATTAGAATGACTTCACTCCAACTGAAACAACAACTTTGGATATTGTTAAAAATGCCATTAAGTGTTAATCATTACTGCCCTGGTTGGTAGCACAGTGGATAAATCACTGACCTGCAAACCCAAAGGTCGCTGGTTCGATTCCCCAGCCAGGGCACATAACCAGATTGCAAACCAAGTCTCCAGCCAGGTCCGTAGCTGGAGGCAGGTGAAAGGCAACCATACATAGATGCCTTCCTCCCTGTCTGCCTCTCTCCGTTCCCTTCTCTCTAAAGATAATAAATAAAATCTTTAAAAAAAATGTTAATCATTACTGATTAATTATGATGTCTAAATGATTCTCAATTTTTCAAAAATATAATAAATATTTTACTTCTCAAATTAAATATATTTGTTATGAAGAATAATTGCAACAACTCCAGTCTAAGACCTAGGCATTATCTGATTTTATTTTTTAATTAAAAGAAAGAATTGGATCTTATGTGGCCTGCATATATAAGTATACTTATATATAGGTCATAACACATATATCACAGTACTATATTTAGAGTATGCATTTATATTCTAAAAGGTTACATGATTAAATAAAATGTTCTGGAAGTAACTTGTTTTTATTTAATGATGAGACCTTTCAGCTTCAACATGTAGCAGAAAACTTACTTTTTATGAAAGTCATTTATGTGTTCTTTTTTCAAAAGATTTTTAATTTATTTTTAGAGGGAGGAGAAGGGAAGGAGACAGAGAGGGAAAGAAACCTCTATGTATGGTTGCCTTTCACCTGCTTCCAGCTACGGATCTGGCTGGAGACCTGGCTGGAGACCTGGCTTGCAACCTGGTTATGTGTCCTGGCTGGGAATTGAACCAGTGGTCCTTGGGTTCAAAGGCCAGCACCTTATCCACTGAGCCTCCAGCCAGGGCCTACTTGTAAAGTTCTTTAATAAAATGAATCATTGCTCTCCATCTGACATAAAAGTTGTATTTTTAGGATAGTTTTTCTTGAAGAGAACTTGGTGAGGAGAGGGGGTGAGTGTCGTGTTCTAAATTACTCAGTTCTTTTCCTCTCGCCGCTTAAATACTTGTGTATTTAGTCTTGGATATAAGTTTGGCTCGTGCATGACCTCACCTGTCAGCTTGGGGCTCCTTGGAAAGTTGACTATTCTTATTTTTTTCTGGGTTTATAATAAATGAGTACCCACTATGTGCTGTCTCCATGCTCACAGTTTCATTAATCCTCAAAGATGGGCCTGTTTGAAGAGGGGGAAGGAGGAACTGAAAAAGTAACATAAAGAAAGCGGGTAGATCCAGCATTTCCCCGAGTTGATTCTATAATCCCAGCCCTGTGTTTAGAGAGAAAGGAGTTTACGAGGCAAAGACATGGCTGGGGGCCTAGAGGTGGTCCTTATTTGACTGTGAAGAATCTGAACACTATTATAGTTTATCTGTGTAAGCACCTGTGATTCTGTCTCTTTCCTTCCCCTGTCTTTTTCTAGAAGGCCTATTAATGAAAATATGTTTCTTTGTTATATGATAATTGATTGGCGGAATATAACTTCATGTAAATAAAAGTATGTGGTAAAGCTAGTTCCCCAATAGTTATCTAAATTTCAAACATAAGTCAGGACTTCAGAGGCTAGAATATGTCAAGATTCAGAGTGTTTTGCCGGCTCCGTGGTCTTCGGTCCCCTCTCTGAATTTTGTCAGCGCAGTGCTCCTGCGACATGCTACCTCTCCCCCGCCACGGGACCTCTGCTCCTCATTCCCCCTTTCCATCGAACCCCTGCCAGTTCATTCTCTGCTCTGCCGCCAGGGGAGTTTTACCAAATTACAGATGATGGAATATTACTCAGCCAGTAACACAGATGGTGTTCTGATCCATGCTTCATGGTGGAGGTTCACATGGGTGAACCTTGAAAACACACTTAGTGAACTGAGCCAAACCCAAAAGGACAAGTGTCACCTGGTCCCACTGGATCGAGGCACCTAGAATAGGCAGGTGCATAGAGCTGGAAAGCAGGAGGCTGGAGGGTGGGGGGTGGGGGGTTGAAGTCACTGTTTAATGGGTCCAGAGCTTCTGTTTGGGGCGATGAAAAAGTTCTGGAAAAAGTGGTAATGGTCACAACATGATGAACGTACCCAGTGACACCGTATTATGCACTTTCACATGATTAAAATAGTAATAAAAGATGGACTGAAGGTGCAGGTATGATCAACAGGTCCTACCACTTACAGGGTACAACCTGGATAGTGCTCAGTGGGAAGGGGAAAGGTTGCTCTTCTGTTCCTTGGCTGTCCCCCTCTTCCCACCGGGCAAGAACTGCTGCTCCTGGCAACTCCCAGGCACCTCCGCCTTGCTCGGCGCCCTCGCTGAGGGAGGAAGGAGGAGGGAAAGGATCCGGATTTGGTCTACATCTTCCCTCCTCCCCATCTCCCTTCCTGGGCTTCCTGGGGCTCAGGTTTTACTCTCTGTCCCTGCAGACCTAGTGACCCAGCCTTTCCCAGCGTGCAGGGACAGCTGCCCCATTCATTGGGACCAGGAGGAGGAGGAAGTGCCATTCCGGCTCTGGGGCCCCACTGTTCCCTGCAGTCTTGCTCTGGAACAAGGCCAAGGCCATGTTCTACCCTCCACCTGATTCTTCACCTGATTCTTCACCTGCATCTCCCCTGGGCTCAGAGCCTGGAGGGAAGATGGGGCTTCATTGGTTGATCAGTTAGTACAGCTCTCTCCCCACCACCTTATGTGGTAGCTTGGCCTTCTCTTTCTTACCTCATGGACTAATTGATGAATTGATCATACCAGGAAGAGCCAGCCCAGTGCCAGGTACTATTCTAAGAGCTTTACTCATGTTAGTGCACCTTAAGCTGAACAACCTGTCAGGTAGGTGCTATAACTGTCACTTGATCGATGTTTGAGTCACTTGCTGGAGGTCACAGGCTCTGATCTCTGCTCCAACCACACCCAGGCCTCTGTGCCTTTGCATACGTTGTGCCCTCATCCTTGAAGATAAAATACTGCCTCTTCTGGGAAAATCTACCCAACAGACGCTGGTGCCCTTCCATTTCTACCTGATCCCTGTCGTAGGCCCCCATCGCACCGAGCTACAGTTCCTTGCGTGACTGCCTTTGCAGGGGAGGGGCCCATCTCTTCCTCTTGAGAGCCTCCCAAACCTTGAACAGTGTCTGTACTCAATACATCTTTGAATGAATGCATTTGTAGTGGGATTTTTTATTCTAGCATTTTCCCCAGGAAGTATACATAAAGGTGAAGTTGAGTAACACCTTATTTCCCAAAACATGGTCCTAGGTTCTATGACAGTGCACTCAGAATATTACCACTTTCCCCTAAACCAAATCCCGTAGGTAGGGTTTTCAAAGCACCCATTCAAAGCTGGCAAGCTGATGGGGGAGGGTGGAAGTAGACAGAATGGACTAGATGAGGGACAAAGGGGCCTTTCGGGGGTAATGGGAATAGCTTAATTAGCACAGTGGTCGCACCACTGTGCACGTTTTCCAAAGGTGCTTGAATCACATATTTAAAATACGTGTACCTTCTGGCGATGAATTTTATCTCAAAGTTGACTTGAATAGAAGAATGCAAGCAAGAGGAGAAATTGCTGGGATTTCTCGTTTGGTTCGGAAAGATGGATTAATTAATGGTGGATGGATGAGGCTGCACCACTGTTCAATACTGAGTTCTGGGCTTTTTCCTTTTTTTTTTAATCTTCCGCTTACCTTGCCTGAATGGAACATCAGCCCTCATTGAGTTATTGCAGCTGCAACAGAGAAGAAAGTGGGAGTAATGAGCGGACTGACAGCTGACTCCCCACGGTGCTTTCTCTGAGTACCGATGCCATCAGGAGAACCCTTGCAGCTCCAGTCGGAGGCTGGGCTTCTGTGATGAATCAGGGACATTGTGGGGACGGAGGGAGATGCAGCAATAAGACTCTTAAGGATGGCATTCGAATAGACTTATTTAAAGAAATATCTATAAAGCCCACCAGGTTTTTTGTGTGCCATTCTGTTGAAGTGTTTACTATAGAATGTGCTTCGGGTAATTTGAAGAAATCTTAAGGAAAAATTAAAAAACCATGCAGAGGCACTTAGAAGGAATGCGCTCTGTGGGGTTGGAGTGTACCCAGTGTCACTGCTGGGTAAAGGTGTGCCACGTGGCTGCTGGGTGGGACAGAGGTTAACCTAGCCAAATCTGAATCTGTTCAACTGCATTGCACCTGCCAAGTTCAGATGATCGTGTCTCTGAAATGCCCGCAAGTGGACGGTTGTCTTTAATCCGAGGCTGTCAGAATGAACTCCAGAGTCCGCGCTGATTCTGTTAAAGTAACAGATTCCTGTTTCTAAGGGTGAAGAAGGTTCGGAACTCCATCTGTATTTACTAAAGGCCCTGGTACCTGCTGCTGGTGGGGCAGGTCATTGGTACTGTCCTTCAGTCAGCTGTCCGTCCTCCAGTTGTCTGGAATGGTCACTCATGAAGACATTGCATCCGTTATTTCCGATGGTCTCCCCAAAACAACTCTGAAAATGTTTTGTGTTCTGGAGCTTGGCAGGCAATTCAGGTGAGATAACTGATGTTAGAGCAGCATGCTCATTTGAGGGTTGACACACTGAATGTAGGGGACGAAGGGCAGGGCCCATGAGAAGTTATGGAGAGCTGGGGTCAGCAAAGGATGGCCTGTTGGCCTACTTCAGGTGCAGCCTGTTGGAAACGCAGCTTTATCAGCATAGAACCTTGCCTGATCTTGGCGTGCTGTCTGCTGTCTATGATCGCTTTCGCATTTTGACGGCAAGGGGTAAATGCGAAGCCTAGAATACTTACTCCCTGCCCCTTTGCAGAAAAGGGGCCCCACTTGATGTAGGCGAAAGGTAACGGGAAAACATTTAAAAACCAATTGCCTTAGGTTTCCGTTTGTGCTGGAATTTGTGATGGGGTAAAAGAGGCATGGGGATGGCATTTGTGTGGTTTGTGGAATGAAAATGCAAATATTTGCATTGGCAGTTTGGGGCCTTTGGGGGTCCTGTGTCGCCTGCACATGGAGTGCCGGGCAGGGTGGGGGGAACGGCCACCGAGAGAGGCCTGTGCCCCAAGGGGTTGCCTCCTCCTAGAGTCTCACTGTGCGGAATGCACCACTCCGGGCTCCCCAGCCCGTCCCACCACCAACATACGCCCCGGCGCCGGGCTGTTGTTAGACCGCCTTGAGATCCCACCTGAAACATCCTCATCTCTGAGGCTCAGGGCCCGCACTGCTGCCCGGGATGGTGCCCGCCTGGGTCAGATGTGATGCTTAATCAAACAAAGGCTATGTTGGTGGCCTTTCTTGCATCCCAGTGTCCCTGCAGAGGAAATCACTGTGGACCAGCGTGTGAGCTCCTTGGGTTCCAACACCCTTTCCAGCTCTAGCAGGCAGTGACCTCTGTGCACTGTGCGTGACCAATTGCAAATCTGATCACTTGGGAGAGTCTCCTCCAGTGCCCTGTCTTCCTCCCTGCTTTTCGGGGGGTCTCTTCACATGGCCCTCCCTCAGGGTTACACATCCTGACTCCCGTTTGTTGGTCATCGTGTCCCCAGTGCCCAGAGCAATGCTGGGCACCCAGCGGGTTCTCAGCAAAGATCTGTTTTCCTCCCACTATGTATTTTGCCGTAGTAGGTGTCCAACCATTGAGAAGACTTAGGGTTTTCATTTGTTTTCTGTTTCTTCGGCTTTACCCTGTGTCTGGTTCATCAGTTCCTTCAGCTCAGAATTCTAAGAGCTGGAGCAATTGATCTCTTTCCCTTTGCTTTGTCTGCCTGTCTGGGGGTACGTTTGATCATCCCTGCTCTTCAAGGAGCCGGGGGATCCCCCGATAGTCTTTTATATTTCTCCCCTGCTTTTTTGACTGTCCATAACTTGGTCTTCACCGTCCCTGGGTGATCAGAGCATGTGACGATGAAGCAGTGTGCCTGAAACACGCCGGTGTTCATCTTGGCCTCAGAGCGAGTGGACAGCCACACAGGCTTCTTTTCAAGGCAGGGTTGGGACCACCTGCACCTAAGCAGCACGTTTTGGGAATAGGGATATCTTACTTGGCCTGAGAAGGTTATTGATTAGACATAAAAGAGTTATTCTTTTGATCGTTGCTACAATCAAAGTCATGGCTGTTTTCATTAGGGTGTTAGTGCTATTTAAACTCATTCATTACACCAAAGGCACATAAGGAAGAAGCTGTAGCGTAAGTGGCCTTCCATTTACGACATGTCCGATATCGCATGCAAGTGTGCATTTTGAGGTCATTAACAGATCACGTTTATACGTTATCAGGTGTAATAAGCATTAAACACACACCCTGACAGCTCTTGTCCTGCTCTCAGAAACCCAGGGGTGCATTTAACAATCCCTTGGGTCACAGATTATTCTTACTCGGAGGCCTCCTAGGGACACAGGTGAGGACACTGGTACATGGAGAGGTGACTTGCTTAAGGCCACCCATATACCTGAGGGCAGACTTAGAGCTCAAATCCTCACGTCCTGATCCCTAATAGCAGTGATTATCTGATAGCCAAACAAACCAACAAAAACTGGTGGTTATCATCACTCATGGCAATACTGACATTTACCTTTAGTTCTTTAAGATGTCTTCATTCCAGGAGTCTTTGATTTTAACTACGCATCACTATACTGTGGGTAACTCAAATTCATTGGTCTTTTTTCCAGACTCAACTTAATGAACTGTTCCTGAGTAAATACATTTCTGGGGACCGTGGTTTGGGTTAAGCAGCCTGGTTAGCTGGGTTTTTACAGCCACAGAATGGGCGCCTGCAGACCAGGAGGGCATCTATCTGGGTCAGGGGCCAGTGCTAGCAGGTCCAGTCCTGTGGTTAGTGTGGCAGGTTCCCTCAGCCAGCCGTGGCATTCCGGCCAGTCCGCTCTCTGCCTGCTTCCCCATCGATCTCTCTGTCCCATGCCCGCCTCCAGCACTGTCACCATCCATTCCCGGCCCCATCCCCCATGGTCAGCCAAGACTTTTAAGTGACAGTTTTCATTTTCTGAATTCTTTGCACTGTCAAATGCAGCGAAGCAGGCTGCTCACAGGAGAAAACAGTGCAAATATGAGAGACTGGCAGATGGAATTCTCATTTGAGATTTGCCAGAATTCACTGTCTTCTCTATTAAAACAAAGTCAGTAGTTACACCAATTGGGCTCTGCACGTATTAGGCAACTGTGCCCTGAATTAATTACTCTCTGCTACCAGAGGACCAAAAGTCAGTGATATCTGCCACTGCCAGGCCATTCCCTTTCTTGCCACTAATTGAAATCTTTGCTAAGATCCAATATAACTAAGTGGCCTTGCCAGGGGAAATACCAAATGGAATGGAATCATAATTATTTTGTTTAATTCCATTTCAAATATTTACATTTTCTCGAAGAATTGAGGAAAGACTCCATCAAAAAGACAGTCTATTTCAGTTAAAATAGGAGAAGTAGTAGAGTGCCTAGTTTTATCTCTGATTGAGATTTTTCTCAACACGACCATTTAACTTAAGGTCCTCCTGTAGCCCATCAAATGGGACAAGTCAAGGTCAGCCAGGTTCTTGTAACAGTCTGAGGCTCCATAATTAATGCCATTGTCACAAATCTGAATCAGGATATATGAAGTCTTAAGAGTATAAGAGTGAAAAGTTATTACTGTAAAACTATCTGGGTTATTTATTTCATTGGCTTTTTTGTCCTCGTGCCTGGACTTCTAATAGCAACTGAGATGATTAAAATTCAGTGCTGGAAACCTTGGCAATTTTACCAGCCATGGAAGTCACAAGGGTATTTTATCATACCCACGCCTTTTATAAAGATGCTTACAATTAGTTATTTTTTTAAAGGAAGAAATTTTGTTTTGTGAAAATATATAATGTTATAAAGTGCCAGATATGACTCCCCACGTGGTCGCGGCATCAAACAACCCCTTTGGCTTTGATAGTTTTTCTCTCCAAGTCACTCCTCCCCCACGTACATACATCTCAGTTTTTTTGAAGTATTTTAAGCCCTGGCTGGTGTGGCTCAGTAGATTGAGTGCTGGCCTGAGAACCAAAGGGTCGCTGGTTCAATTCCCAGTCAGGGCATCTGCCCGGGTTGCAAGCCAGGTCCCCAGTTGGGTGTGATGAGAAGCAACCACACGGTGGTGTTTCTCTTCTTCCCTTCCCTTCTCTCTAAACATAAATAAATAAAATCTTGAAAAAAATAGAAGTATTTTGAGCTCAGGCAATGCATTAGTATCAAGTGCAATGATTACTCAAGGCCTTTTATCTGCACATGGTACAACTGATATTCCATATGAAACCAAACACTGTTTTACGAAGATGCATTTGAACTTAAGTTCTATCCTGTAAGCCATAATTATTTTGAGAATGCCCTCCCTTTTGGGGTCCTGTTTTTTCCTTTGAGCTTTACTTCTGGTTCTCTCAAAATAAACTGTGGTGACATTTTAAATGGTTTCAGCGTATTTCAGTATATACTTGTTCTTAATGCACCCCAACAAGGTACTCTGTCCTTTTACATTTAATGAGTGTTGGAGCATCTGCCCTTGCTGGACTGTCACTAGGGCATGCTTGTGCACTGGCCTGGGAACTCTGGGCTTCTTTTCAAGCTAACATGACCCCTACTTCCATCCCCTTTCTTCTGCAGTTGACTCACCTATTCTGAATTTATGATGAACGGGAGAAAGAGTAATTCATCGTTAGTGCTGGTCCGCAGCCTGATACATTTTCTTCTTTTTAACCTACTGATCGTCACCATCACTAGTTATGCTCTAGAAAGTAACCTGGGATGCAGTATAGGTGGGCTTCATAGAGGGCAAATTGGTGTAGAAATAAGAGTGGCTGTTGTCCAAATGGCTTGAGTGTGGAACTGTGTCACCATTGTGTTCAGCCTGCGTGGCAAGTAAGGCCTAGCGCTTCCTTGGATGGAGTTGGAAATCTGAGTAATAGAATCTAATTTGAAAGGAGCTCGACAGCAATTAAGGGAGCACTACTTGGAACGTAAATTCTGGAGGAAAATCGCATGTTGATTTTGTTGAGAAGAAATGGTGTGGCAGGTCTTGGGGCAGGGCCAAGGAGAACACTTCATTCTGCCCAAGCTGCTCAAAATGGCAATTTTTTGCAAGCCGGGATGGGCCTCCGGGCAGGTTACCCACAGAACTGGAGGAACAGTTGGATGGATGGACAGAACTGGACGCGGACTTGACCTCACTTGACCTTCAGCCACCACTCCATCCTCTCTGTTTGGAGAAGCAGGTGCTGAGAAATTAAATGGCTTACTTCCCGTGTGACAGGGCAAGGATTTGACCCAAGATGCTTTCAGGTCAAAGCCCTATTCTTCCCACATTTTTATAAGAAAGGACAGTAAATAATAGGGCAAAAGAAGGAAGATGAAGGAATAAATTGGTGCCACGAAACATTGTTTGTTCTCTACTCCATCTGTGCAGTTGTCCTGAGGGCCCATTGTTAAGAAACGTGCTGTCTCTGAATTCATCAAGTTGCAGCAACCTGAGCTTTTCTCTTCTGTCCCTCCCCAGGGCTGTCATTTCTGCCACTGTAGCTCAAAGAGATCAATCTTCCCAGGCTGGACACTTTGCTCTCCCTGTGGTTTGTAATGTTATGACCTGATCTCTGTTGAAGGGCTTAAACAGAGGGATAATTTGCCAGTGTTGGCCAGCAAGCCCCATGTTTTCATTAAGGGAAAAGAAATTCAGTACCGTGGATATAAAGTTATAAGCATTCTACCCTAGTCATGGACGCACTGGGCACTGCTGTGCCAGTCCCCACTGCGACTCATACACGTCCGCACTTCTGAGCTCCACTCACCACCTCCGCCTGCTCCTGGGACGGATGGTCACTGCACTGGATAGCACACCTGACCCTGTACCTGGCCTGGAGCCTCCGGGCTGGCCTCCTCTGCCCTTCTTGGCTCAAACTTCTCTATTCCAAAGAGAAAAGGAAGCGTTGCTTGATTGTCCTCCCTCCAAGTGACCCCCGGACCTCCATCTGCCTCACCAGGGACTCCCCTTCTTACATCCTAGCAATTACCCACCCCCAGCTCCATCACACCTGCTGAAACCACCCCCTGGCCACCACACTCTGGGGTCTTTCCTCAGCATTCATGCTCAGAGCTCTTTGCCAGAGACACATTGCTGAGCTTCCTTCTGCTTTGCCCCTGTTTTTCCTCTTGACTGGGCTTAACAGAGCTGGTCCCTGAGGGGCTGCCCTGTTCTGCCCGCCTGACTCGGGCTGGTGCCTCTTCTCTGTGGATGCTTCTCTCGGGACCAGTCCTGACCTTTCTCTGCAGGAGCAGCCTCACATTTTCAGCTTCTCTTTGACTCTTGAATATCTCTCTAAAGAACGTAGGTCTTGTCTCTCCGGGCACCTCGGATGGAAATGGCCACAGAAGTCATTGTATTATCTTTCTCTTGGCGCTCTGTTTCTCTCCATAACCGCACCCTCCTCTCAAGACGTCACGTGACTTCTTCCGTTCACAGCATCCTCCGAATCCACGGCCAGATCCCCCTGGAGCCTGTAAGACCTGTCAGCAGTTTGCGTCTCTGTGCTAATTGCCGCTGTTCACGTCCGCTACTCGTTACCCTTGTCCAGTGTCTGTAGAGCTTCCCAGCAGGTCTTTTGAATCTCTCCCGGATGTAGCTACCTGATGAGCCATCACATACCCCTGACCCTCCTGGTGTTTCCCCATTGCTCAGGAGAACATCCCGGGTCCCTGGCCTGGCACTCAGTGTGGTCCATGGTCGGAGGTCTCTGGCCCTTGACCTGCGCCTGGCTTTCCTCATCCCACTGTTCCCTGTAGGACCGATGTCCCTGGATGGGCCTGTGTGTATTCGTGTCAAATCCTAAATGTAGGAGCTAAAACTATGCCACTCTTAGGGATGGATCTCTAGGTTACTCTGAAAAGAAAAAGGTCCTGTAGTCTGTGCCCCAGCTACGGTCTAGAAATAATTCTGTGATTGCTCACTTCCTTTCCTCTGCCCTGGATGATTTTTGACCTGAAAATAACCTGTCCTCTGATTTTACATGTCTAAATCTTCCCCATAATCCAGATTTGTCACTGAGCCGCCCTGGATTCCTCCAGTTCCTGTATGGCATGTGTCGCTTGGTATTTATAGCTGCCTGAGTCCTCCTAGGCTGGGAGTTTCTTATGGGCAGTAACAAGGAACAAATGTTAATACTATAATGATTGACACATGGTAGATATGCAGTGAAAATCTGAAGGAACAAATGAATGGAAGGGAAAAATATACATTCATTCTTACCTAACTGTAAATCGCTTAGGGGTAGGATTTGGACCTGATTCTTCACATCCTACAGTAGCTGGATTTGTGCACAATAGATACTTGATAGGTATCTCTTTTTTTTTTTTTTAATTTGTTGGCTTTATTGAGATATAATTGATGAGTACAGTTGTAAGATATTTAAAATGTACATTGTGGTAATTTGGTAAATACATCCATTTTGAAAGGACACCCCCCACCCATCTAGCTACTTACACATCTATCATTGCACTCATTTGTTAAATTTATTTATTTATTTTTTGGCGAAAATGTTCAAGTTCTACGCTTAGCAAATTTGCATTATTCAACCAATATTTTCTGAGTACACGAATAGACAAATAATTGATTATGATGTGAACTTTCTGAATGCTATGTTTCTCTAGTTTACTTTTAATACTTTAATACTGCAGCTAAAATATTTTCAAAATATATTGCTGTCTTGTCACTGTTCATTTTTATCAGTGATTATTTTTTACTTTATATTTTTTTCAGTGTTCTTAATTTTGACTTGGACACATTTGTGCCTCCTTAATTTCACAAAGGAAGTTAGGAAAAGAAGTTTTATGATTTAAGAACAGTGTGAAAGAGCTTAGCTCCTGCCTCTGGGTGTGGGTGAGGTTCTAGGACTAGCAATTATTTCTACCATAGTGTCTGAATAGTTCTTTCCAGAGTCATCACGGCTCCATCCAGAGACACATAATTTGGATACTTTCAGTATGAAACAGAAACCACTTTATTTGCCTTTATTTGCAGTGTTTGAGTACTAACCCTGTAGCTGGTCCGTTCCAGGAGGCTGACACTGTGCTTTCTTTGGGGGTGGAGGGGGCTGCGTGCCTGCCGGTCTTCTGTGACAACCTTTCCCTGAAATACCTGACTAGGATCAATTAATGGTCTTTGCTTGTGCTCACCTTACTTGGTGCAAGCCTAAGTAGGAAGGAAATTAATACAGTGCCTGAACGATATTCCATATCCTGCAGGCCTTTGTGACCCTGTAGCCTCCAGGTTCTGCTGGTTTTGGTGGTGGTATTGTCTTATTTTTTGTGTGTCTTTGTTTTTGTCTCTCTCAAAATGAATTGGCAAGAATTACCTGGCTCAAAGGGTTTGGTGGAAAAGGTCACAGAGGCCACGTGTGCTTTCTTGGCATCATTCTAATGACTTACAAGAGAGGAACAGTCCCAGCCCTCGGCAACTGGCAAACTAGTGACACGAAGTGCCTGCGTTGCCAAGTTGCTTGAGTTTGGCAATGAATACCGACAGGAGGGCGAGCAGAGTCAGGAAAAGCAAGTGGGAAGATCGGAAGAAAGAAATTTTCCCAGTGTGTTGGAAGAGTAATTTAGGCCCACTGAGATGTACAAAATGAGCAACAGACAGCCTGTTTTGCAAAATGTGGGGCAGTGTGTACCCAGATACCCCGGAGGGGTCTCCTTGGCTCTTCGGACATGAGCATGGTACCCGCCATGACACGCCGTCTGAGACCGTCACTCACCTGCCGCTGGACAGAGCGGGAATCCTGCAGCCTCCCGGGTGGGAAGTTTTTATGCTTTTGACTTACTGTCGAGACTTGGGCAGTGGCGTAAGCCCATCAGACATGCTGCTGCCTCCGCTTGGGCGAAATAATTAACTGTTTGTGCATTTTTGTCTCCTTTAGAAATGAACGCGCCTGAGCACGCTGGATGCCTGTGAGCTCCCTGATCACCTCGCGACTTTGGAAAGACCGGAAGAAGGAGGGTGCCGGCGTAGTGGCCTCTGAGAACAAGTGTCTCCCGCTTGGCCTTGACCGCCCTGCTGCCAGCACGCGATGGAGACGCTGTCCCAGGATTCCTTGCTGGAATGTCAGATCTGTTTCAATTACTACAGCCCCCGGCGGAGGCCCAAGCTGCTGGACTGCAAACACACGTGCTGCTCCGTGTGCCTTCAGCAGATGAGGACGAGCCAGAAGGACGTGAGGTGCCCTTGGTGCCGGGGCATCACCAAGCTGCCCCCGGGCTTCTCCGTGTCCCAGCTGCCCGACGACCCTGAGGTCCTTGCCGTCATCGCCATTCCGCATGCCTCGGAGCACACGCCGGTCTTCATCAAACTCCCCAGCAACGGATGCTACCTGCTGCCCCTGCCCCTGTCCAAGGAGCGAGCGCTGCTGCCCGGAGACGTGGGCTGCCGCCTGCTGCCCGGGGGCCAGCAGAAGCCGGTCACCGTGGTGACCGTCCCCGCAGAGCAGCAGCCGCTGCAGGGCGGGCCTGCCCAGGAGCCCCCGGAGGAGGAGCCAGACAGGCCGGGCGTGGTGAAAAGCTCCACCTGGTCGGGGGTGTGCACTGTGATCTTGGTGGCCTGCGTCCTGGTCTTCCTGCTGGGCATCGTGCTGCACAACATGTCTTGCATTTCTAAGCGCTTCACTGTGATCTCCTGCGGCTGAGGAAGACGGCAGTCGCTCGTGGGTGCCAACTAGGGGTTGAGCCGGTGTTGGGGACTGGACCCAGGCGAGGTGACGGGGGCGACACTGATGGTTTGGTGCGGAGGGCTGGCCTCTGGGCTGCCCCTTGTTCATCCAGGACGAACATGGAGGGCAGAATGTGAGGCCTCAGCGAGGGGCCCGGCAGATGGCTCCGAGCATCGATGGCAAAAGCTTTGAAGACGATTGCATGCATCCCCATTATCTTTATCAAATGAACTGTAATTTATGATTTTCCCAAATCATGGGATGAGATAGACCTATTCTACGTAGACGTTAAGCTGTGTAAGTGCATACAATGTGGTCCTCTCTCAACGTGGTAGACTACACGAAGATGCTATGTATACAAGTAGAATTAAACCTGAGACTCCGCGTACCAATTCCGCGATGGCGCGCAGTACTGGTTTCTTTCCTTTTTTCACAATGCAACCCAGTCTCCCTTCAGTTGCCTTTTCTACTTTTTGAGTGGCACCCAAATTAAAGGAAGTTGAGCGGACCGCCGTTTTTGAAGGAAATATCTGCGCAAGTGTTCCCGACGTGTTGTGTTTCGTCGTGTTCCTTTCTCTTCCCTTGTCATTAGAGCTCAGTGTGTGTTTATTAAATTCAGAGCCCAACAGGGGAGCTGTGAACTGAGTAATGATGAGAAATGCCTAACCCCACAGGAAAACTGGATGCCAATTTTTCTCAAGCCATCTCACAAAACAAGGATTTTAAATGTAAATATTGTGCATTGGTACGGGTGTGTGTGTTCGTGTGTGTGATTGGACTTGGCTCAGGCTTTGGGTCTTTTCCGGGAAATCCTGATAGAAAGGCATGGTGGGCACGAGCGACTCCAGGGTCTGGAAAGGTGGCCACCTCTGGGCACCAGGACCCACCAGTGAGGTGTCACACACCTGTCACTTTGAACGCTTGCTCTTCTTCCGTGGTTTATTGAAACCCTGTATTCTGTGAGGCACAAATGGAGAAGAACAGAACCTTGTCTTTTCTCCTGGTTTGGGGTATTGTAATGGTCACAAGTGTTGTTAACTAATGACAGGCCTGGCCTGGCATTTCAGCAGACAGCCCGTGGTTATTTTTTGAAAGATACCGTTGTTCCATGAGGGTTAAACCATCCAGAATTCCAATCTCCTCTTGTATAAGACTATCTCTTATATTTTAACATATGTTTTTATTGAGAAAAGTGGCAAGGTAGACCAATAACTTACATTCTCAGTTCAAATGGACCAGTTTGTCCTAAATTCTCAAATATGCTTCAGTGGTCTTTGGATGCTCACGAAGAAAGATCTACTAGGACTCAATGATAAATTGCTATACCTGGAAGTGTGCATGCAGAAATAGCTATAAGCTTCACAGTTCTTTTCTAATTTCTTTTATGGAATTCCTGGAGCAAGTGCTAGGTGACAAAGACTCCTCGCAAATTTGCTATGTTTCATTCAATCCACGAAACTAAGGGAGAGAAAGAACTAGTTCCAAAAAGCAAGGCTAGAAGTAACCCTGTGTGATGAAGACAATTTAATTTACTTATATCCTAACTATTACCTTCCAGCGGCATAAAATACGCACATTAAAGAGATGGAAATTGTGTGAGATACAATGACAGTATAATGACTAGAATCCAAAGCTAACATTGTTCATTGGTGTGGGGATTCAGTATGAAAATATTAATTCAGATTTTTCAAATCAAATTTTTTTTCTTAAGACCTTTAGGAAATGTATTTGAAAGCTCAAGCTAGAAATTAGGTTAAAATGCCATTTTATTGTGTAAGCTATTGGGCATTATACAACAAATCTAGGATTTATTTGGTATTAATGATTTAGGTATCATATTATCTGAATGCTATTCTCTATTACGTAACCTAATATACTGTTGGGTTAGTGCCAATTTCTCAAACTCAACCAGGCTGCTGTAATGCATGTCTGACCTAATTTCTATTTCTCTTGGGGGGAAAAAATAAAGAACCCACAAAAATGTTGCATTAAGAACACCACATTTCAAATGGACTTTACCCTTGCAATTCCAAGGCACTCCAGGTTCCAATCATTTTGTAAATGATATCTGCGTATGTTTATGTACAGTAAGAAATGACGGGCTGAGTAGTGTAGTATTTGTTAGACTTCTATGTGTTAAGTAGGTTACATACAGACACTAACAAGTATGGCAGTCCAGCACCCTTTGTTTTGTAGTGTAAAAATTCTGAGTAAAAACGTTCATGTAACTTTTACTTAAAAACAATCCAATGCTAGAGCTGCAATTAAGCATTGCAGAATTAGTCAGCTCTGTGGTAGGTTCTTGACGTTACAACTAGCCTAACAATAACAACCAAAGCAGAATTTTCAGTGTGTTACTGACATATGGAATACTGTTTGAGTGACTTCTGCCTACAGTTACTTGTGCACCTGTTTGTTAGGGTGCGCGTGCGTGCATTGCGTCAGCCTGCCCGAGAATTTTTATAGACTTGATGTGATGATGGTTTTGGCATCTGACTGCTCTGGCCTGTGCTGGCATCGCCCCATGACACTAACAATTCACCTACACCCTCATGCGACCAAAGTCCAGCGACACAATCGGCCAGAATTTACAGTTGCACATCAACAGAAAAAGCACAGGAAGTTAGAGCTGAAAGTAACCTCGACTGGCTCCAAGGAGGGCAAATCCAGAGGCTCACAGAGTTGCAGAGTCGCCAGGGAGCTTGGAATTCCACAGCGAAGGGAGATGAGAACTTCGCACCGTAGTTTCCTCTTCTTCCCCGCGTGGACATCTCCCCTGCGCCTTGGATAATCTCTTTCAGGGTGGATGAATAACCCTTTATGAACTCAACTGTTGCTTTAAAGTTTTTCCTTTCTTTTGTAGATTTATATATTCATGTTTTAGTTAGCATCTACCTCTCTGGAAAAATCAAAGGAGGGTTGATTTAGGGGTGAGTATAGATATTTAAAGAAAACCACATGATTTGAGTTTTTTTAAATTGCAAACCATTGGGTTCCTCCACCCCCCTCCCCTTCTCTGTAAAGGACAATGAGTGTTGTGTAAATAGTAAACTATAAGAAGCATGAATTTTCATCTTTGTTAATGATCTTGATGTAAGCAAGAGAATGCTTACTAGGTTAAGTAGAGCCAAAGAGGCAATCCAAAAGCATTGTCTTTGGAAAATTTCTGTACAGTGACCTGGGGTATAAGATGTGATGAAAAGGCAAATCAGTTCAGTTCATACTGTGTGATCAGAAAGCTGGCAAGTATTTTCTTAAAAATATAATTAAGTTTACTTTTGCCCATGACTGAAGAGGGACTCCCTTGAAGGCTAAACTGCTGGAGGTGCAGCCCTTGGGGTCGTCCAGGTTGGCACAGTTCAGTCAAATGTTTTGTGATGATGGAAATGTTATATAGCCTCTGTGGTCCGACATCGGGCAGTTGAAATGGAGTTAGTTTGCCTGAGTAACTGGATTTTGAGTGTTATTTAATTTTAAGTTATTTAAACTTAGTCACTGATGGTTAGTGTTGAACACATTGGCCAGCACAATTCTGGATGGTTGTGCAAGGATGTCGTCTGGCATCAAAGTATTAGGAGTAACAGGGTAAGGCTTAGCAGCAACATGCAGTTGGCTAAGAAAAAACAAAACAAAAATGTTCTGAGCTTGAAAAGTATATGATCTCAAGTATGACAGTAAAATTTCACTGATTGCCCTTTGGGGTTATTCCTTAGATACTTTGGGTCAAGGAATGATCAGTGAAGCTTCCAGAGTGCTGTTGAGGCCCCCTTTCTGGGATGATTAGCTGCATGTGACTCTGTTGTCCAAAAATAGTAGTTAGACAGTAGTTGTAAAACATTTGACTTGCAACTTATGCATGACCCGTAACTGTGAAAATGTGTTTAGGGTCTTGTGGCCAAAACGTGAATGTTACAGAAAAAAAAATGCCTGATGAAACCCCTCTTCACTTCCCACATCTTACCCAGACCTCATTGCTGCATCGGTAAGGTGTGGGTTGGAAGAGCAAGCATGTTTTACGTGGCTCAAGGAGAGGGTTTTTGTTTGCCCTTGAAGTCTGCCAGTGTGTCATTGTATGTGGTGTGGGCATTTGTGGGTGTCATTCTTCATTTGCTGGACTATAACATAGGTACTATTTTTAGAGTCAGATGTGACACTGTTTTTAGTCTTGTTTGGTTTTTATTTTCTATTATTACTGAAAGAATTAAAGATTTGCAGCCTGGCACAGATGCTTTTTTTTTTTAACATTAAAAACACAGCCCATGGAACTTACTAAAATTGCTTTTTAAGCAGGTAAATGGAAGCAGAAAATTCAGCCTGAGAGATATATTCATAGAAAGAGTACACTCTTCCTGATAGTACAGTATTTGTTGCAGTATTGATTTTTATTTTAAAGGGTTCCCATAGCTTGATCTGAAAACCCAATATGCATCAAAATTGGTTAGTTTGCTTCTCCTTGTTTTCAAATATAACAAACCAAATGTATGTGCTTCCATTTAGCAGAATTAAGTTGATCCCCCACACCCCAGAATTCATCAGTGGACATTGACTGTTCTTTTTAACTTAAAAAAAAAAAACACTAAAATTTTGTTTTGCCAAGATGATAGTTTTTCTTTATAAGGAAGTTAGAGATCCGATGTTACTGGCATGAAAGGAGTGATCTGCAAGAGATTTGAATTTCTATCTTCTCTGGGAAAAGTGATGCTGCTAACCTGTCAGCACTTTGCATGCAAAACTAGCCACCAGCCAGCTTCTCTGTCATCCCTGCCCGAGAAGAAAGGAGCTGTCCCTTCACACTCCCATTATCCTCAGTATAATGTTACCCACCAAGTCATCCTTACCAAAACAGACTCCAGAGGAGAATGAGATGGTCAAGCTCATCCAGCAGCTGTTTTAAAAAATGTAGCCTCTTTGAAAAGGGATGATGATCAGTTGCTGAATTTTGTTAAACATGAAACACTTCTTAAAAATCAGTGGATATTCAAACCATTGATTTTCTGACAATTGACTCACATATAGGTATCGGTATCTATGTAGATATATGATTTAGCAGTAATGACTTAAATAAAGATGTTGTTAGTCATGTTTTCCAATTTGTGGGTTATACAGTGTTGAACTTAGATGTTAATATCTTCACAAATTCTCTTGGCTGAATATATTATGTCAAACCATCCCCCTTTGTGAATGTGTATATAGCTTAACACTTGAGACTTTTCAAACCTGTGAGGGGTGGGTTCTACATACATTTTTTGAAAGTTATTGATGGTTAAAGAGCATAAGCAGGTGGGACATTTAATCTGTGTCTTCCAAATGGCTTCCACTTTGGTTCTGCTCAAGTGGTCATCAGTAGACACCATTTTCTCTGAACTCTTAGGATATGGCCCTGGTTTTCTTCTTCAAGTTTCTTTGCACAGTTGAGCCAACGCCCCCACCCTACCTCCCCAGCGGGATTGACTGCCTAGGGTATCCCACTACGTATATCTCCCTTATGGTGTAGTGGTGCTTGAAAACACTCATCTCGTTAGCTAGACTTTATTATTCTAGTCTAAGCCTTTTGATACTATTCATATTATGAATCCTTTTAGGGACAATCGGTAATATTTGTGGCAAAGTACTGAGGGGTCTCTTGAAGTCTACATCAGCATGTATTTTTCTTGATTTCCTGGGGGGTGTTTTCTATAGCTATGCCTGTTCTAGAACACTGCCCTAAATTCATTACCCTGGATGCAGGGCTGGTAGCCTATGTGAAGTCTTCTGTGGTCTCCCTGGGATGTGAGTCACTGGGCTATTCTAACAAGAGTTTTCCAAAGATATGCTCAGCTTTTAATTTGACATTAGCTTTTTGAGAATCCGGGAGTAGAGAGTTGGCTATGGCGGTGGTAAAGGAACTGGGCTGTAAGAGGAAGGAAATAGCTGAGGCAAATGTCCCTTAACGGGGATATTTGTGTCATCTCTGTTTCAACAGTGGGAGGATGGGTGAGCTGGTGTCTTCCTTACATTTGCTTCAGATAGTTCCTGTATGGATTTTCCTGGCTGAGGTACAACCCAGTTATTGAGTAGGTCCTATGTGGGAGAGGTGGAGACGTGGTCTTGGGTCTGTTGCAAAAGATGGGCGGATCTGCCCAGGAGTGAGAAAAGACTGGCATAAAAGGGGAGGAAATCTGTAAGGGGATTAGGGCTCCAAAGCAAATTAGATGGGAGCTGGAGGTCAGTCTCGGCAGAAACCAGCTGAAGCACAAGTGGGAATAATGGCCAAGCACAATTTGTCATTTCAGTGTGGCCTACCAGGTTCAATTCATGATGTTTACGTTGGCGACGTGCAGGGAATGTGCTCAGCAGATGAGTGGCCGGCACCCTGGGCAACTTCAGAGCCTGCTCTCGAGTTGGCTGCTGCGTCATGGACAAACTCTGCTCTCATCTTAGCCGTGCAACGCGGCGCCTGTACCTATGGGTGTGTCCTGACTTGAGTCAGTGAATACTATTGGGAAGAGGCATTCAAGAATATTTAGGTTTCCGTCTAGTTTTTCTTCCACCACCTGTTCCTGTTTGCCTCACTTGACAGTTGCAGGTGGGGAGGCTAGTTTCAGCTTGGGGTGGTTTTGAACTCCCACCTCAGCCATGCAGCTGCTGCATGGGGTTCCTGCCCTCACAAATGCACGGTGGGTGGCCTGGCCCCGCGTCATAACTAATGCTCCAGTCAGACAGCTAGATTGATGCTGTTCCGAGGCCGTTCACTCAAGTCTGTGACAGCTTTCATTTACAATTATGTGGATTATTTATTTTAGGAGCTTTTCTTTTAAAGGGTTGAATCGCCCTACAGATAAATGAGCTGCTGGGCTGTGTAGGAAATACTGTCTAAATGTTGCCAAATACTGACTTCATAAGGGGATATCAAGCTGCTGTTTATAACTCTGAATGTCTTAAAAGCATTCTTGCTTGCGCTCTCTGTTGTAGGTGGTGTCTTAGCAAGTCCTGAGTTTTTCCAACGAACCCGATTTTAATATATGGTATTTTTGTATGCCAAACTGGTGTCTTGTCCTTTGTATATGTGGTAATGTTGATTTTATGACTACTGTTAAAATACATTTGCTATGATTAAAATTCATAAAATGATTTCAAATAGACTCGTATGTTGGTTTTTCTTTTCCTCCACTCCACGGAGATTTTTATTTATTGATTGATTTTTGGTCTGGAATTTTCATCATTAGCTACTCTTAGGATTTTAATATTCTAAAGTAATAAAGCAAAAAGAGCAAAAAGGAGCTCGTAAGCTGAGGATTTTAAGGGGAGGTGACCTTCGAGTGGGTTCTGAGGAGCTGAAGAACGAATGCATTTGTAACGTGTAAGCTCAAGCACCTTTTACAAGGTGGGTTTTTGAGGCTCCTCGTGGTTGCCTTCCAGCGTTTAGAAATGACGCTGTGCGTGTCTGGCCCCAGATGGACCATCGCACTGTGCCTGGTGGAGAACACCTTCACGCATGTGTGATGAGAGGCGCTGTGACCTGCCTCTGAGTCTGGAGAGGTGTCCTTCAACAAATGTTCCCATCAATGGGATGGAGGGGGTTTGGGAGAGCCGTTTTGATTAAAATCATCCTTTCAATAACCCTGGTCATGTCAAGGAATTTCAATTCAGTTTAGCAGGTGGCCTAATCCTAATTAAGGGGTTATTGATGATTCTAATATACGTGGATGCTAGGGTACGCATGCGCTGGTGCTCTGGGAAATTAAAAAAATGATAAGAGGTTATTGAGATTCAATACCCATTTTTTTCTTTTTTTGTACCAGAAATGAAACTTTGTAATAGGGAGGCCAGATTTTAAAAGTGTGAAAATTTATTTAGCATATTTTAGAAATTCTGGTATAGGTTTCCCTGGTCCCAA
Source organism: Noctilio leporinus (assembly GCA_004026585.1). NCBI lineage: Eukaryota > Metazoa > Chordata > Mammalia > Chiroptera > Noctilionidae > Noctilio > Noctilio leporinus. Next base: position 959,543 of record PVIW01000023.1, read on the forward strand.
GTAGTGCGGCAGGGTGGGAGGGGTGGGCAGCACCCCTCATCAGGGGGCTGCAGGGTGGGAAGGGCAGGCAGCCCTCACCGTCAGGGGGCCGCTTGCTCTTGCTTGACCTCTTCTGTCAGCGAGAGACGCCTTAGCTTCTCCGCGTCTCGGGTCTTCCACACCGGGTCTGGATCGGCAGTGACTTTTCTGTAGCCTTAATGAGCCAGGGCCAGGGGGTCATGAGAGAACTCTGCACGTGTGTCTTCGTCCGGGGATAGCTCACGTTGGCAACTTCTTTAGGAAGCACTATTTGGATGGCACTGGTTTCCTGCCTCTGGAGGTGGGTAGGAAGGAGAGGGTGAGTCTGTGTCAGTGCTGTGATCTCTGCCATTTGGGCCTCTCCCTGCAGAGGGGGGACAAGTGGCAGTAGCTGAGAGTCCAGAGCGGGTGCTGGAGGGGACACGGAGGGGGAGTGGAGAGGCCCAGTGTCCTCTGTGTGCCATCCTCACTCTGACTTTTTACATTCACCCACCCCGCCCCCCCAGCCAGATTTCCTGAAATGAAAGCCTGTCTGCCTGCCCACGCGTTATTTTTCTTAATGCTTTTGTTTCCAGTGATAATTCTTGGAAGAGAAACCCATTTTCAGTGTACACACTGAAATGTAGCACCAGGGCTGGGTAAGCGGCACCTGCGGGGGCGGGGAGGGACCAAGCCTAGAATTAGACTGAGCCTCTGCTTTTCTTTTTATAGCTTTGAAACTTTCTGCATGATTTTACTTGACCCAAAAAAAATGATACGGCTGTAATTGGAACCTGTCTCTCCCCCTGCATGCCCCATCTCTCGTCGCACTATTGTGCTTGACAAATGATTGTTTTTATTATTATTTGCAAGTGAGCGCATGGGTATACATGTGTATACATGCATGCATGTGCAGATGTGGGTCCATACATATTGCCAGGTCTGTCCAGAAAGTATCCAGCCGTGCACTCTGAAAAGAGAGACATTTATTGAAAAAAATACAAGATACAAGGAACATTGTGCATAGAACAACGCCCCCCTCAGTCCCCTTCAAAATCAACACCTTGGGACCTCACACAGTTCTCCCAATAGTTCATCAGCTGCCCTGCTGTAATTTCATGAATCTCATCAATGGTCTGAAATCTCTTCCCTTTCAAAGATGATTTTAGTTTTGGAAAAAGCCAGAGGTTGCAGGGCATCAAAACTGGGCACTAGCGGGGCCGGGTCACTTGGGTGATTCGATGTTTCGCCAAAACTCTGCACGAGACATAACTCATGAGCGGGCACGTTGCGGTGATGAAGCTGCCCATCACCCACTGCCCACAGCTACAGTCTTCTGAGTCATCTGGATGGTTCCCATGGAGGAATGTTCAAGCTTAATACCAAATTTGTTGTTCGTGCAAGTAAGCCCTGTCATTTTGAATGTGACGGCCACACAGTACAGATGCTCGCCCAATGATGTCTACCGTCCTCATTGACCAGTACAGTGAAGTTGCCATTGTTCACGCATGTTACATCAATATAGCACAAACCATTCCTATTATATTAACAATGGCTGGATTTTTACTGGACATGCCTTGTATGTATACATACACATATGCATATGAACATTTCATGGACATGGCATAGATTTGTTTTAAGGTTAAAAGAGTGAAGATCTTTAGGGATAGATCGAAGTAGAGAAAAGTACTCAGGTTTGGCTACAAAGAAGGAACAATTTACATAGAATCATGAGGAAAATTAGGGAAAGTTCCCCTTCAATCACTTCATCCTTCACTCAGGATTCCCACTGATCTCCAGGCACCGGGGCTGTGGAGACAGACAAGCTGGAAATGTGCCCTGTTCTCATGGGCCTCCCAGTCTTGCAGGAGAGACAGGCATTACTAACTAAATGAGGTGCATGTGCAGTGCTGAGAGAGAGGTATGCAGTCTGTGAATGCATTTAACAGGGAAGAGATGGGCTGACCTGGTGGGTTCAGGGTGGGGAGGTGGTCAGAGAAGGCTTTCTGGAGGAAGTGGCCTCCAGGATTAGATTTGAAGGATAAATTGGGACCAGTGAAGAACATTCGAATAAATACATTCCAGAAGGAACAATGAGAGACAAAGGAGGCCTTTCAGGAGACAGAGCCGGCCTTTCTTGTTTGGCTCCCTGCCATTCTTGCATTGCCTTGTGCTGTGGCACTGGCAGTGGGTGACATTTCAGTATGACTCTCCAGTCCCCAAGAATATCTACAAAGGAGCATTTTACAAAAGCACAGTGTGGGGGCTATTTCACCGGAACATATTTTCCTCAGACAGCACTATGTGTGAGACCCGCCACAGTGGACATTTCAGCTCATCGTGCTTGCATAACACGGGGTTATTTTCCTCTGCCTATGCCATGTGCAGAGAAAAGGACACGTGGAATCTTCTGTTCCAATACTTCTGTTACTAGTTTCTGAATCAGGTGGACTGAGAGTCCAATATTGCTGACAGAGGGCACAGATCAGCCTCTGCCTAAGGTAAAGTCTTGAAAAAAGCATTTTCCTCAAGCTATATTTTGAGGTATTAGTAGGGGTTATAGGAAAAATGTTTTGTTAAAAACTTGGGAAAATACTCAGCTCAGGTAGCGTTTTAAATTGCAGAGATTTTCAGAGCTTTAACATGTGTATAAGTTTTAGAGGAACAGAAACAATAGGATGTGTGTGTATGTCTTCTCCCCTCATCCCATATATAATATGTATACATGAGAGAGTGTATATCTACACATTTTATAATATGTATATACATCATACATGCTATAGTATATCTATATATATCTATATATATTTACATATCTATTATCTGTTTTATGTCTCTGTATATTTATTATCTATAGACAAATTTCTTTTAAGGAATTGGCTCATGTCATTGTAGAGGCTGGTAAACGCAAAATCCTCCAAGTAGGCCACTAGGCTGCAGGTCCAGGGAAGTGGTGACGTTGGAACTTGAGTCAAAGGCAGTCTGCAGGCAGAATTCCCTCCCTCCAGAGAGGTCAGTCATCTCTTAGGACCTTCAGCTGATTGACTAGACCCGTGCACATTATGGAGAACAGTCTACTTAACTCCAAGTCTACTGATGTAAGTGTTAATCTCATCTAAAAACTACCTTCAGAGCAACATCTAGACTAGTGTTTGACCAAGTACCTCGGTGTTGTGGCCTATCCCAGATGACACATAAAATTGGCAGCTATAATGTGCTAAAGGTCCTTGCAAATCTCCAAAAGGGGAAAACAGTACATATCACTTTCTCCCAACTTATCTGAGTCAAGAAACCATTATTTGTAGAACACAGGCTGAGGAATATTGACCTTGAATAATAATTCACAATTTTGGCTTACTCCAGATAATCAAAATCTGGCAAAAACAAACAAAAAAATACATTAAGTGCTTATAAGTTATGTAATAAGATTAAACCATTACCTCGTATGTTTGCTTCTTTATTTTAAAACAATGTGATGAAAATGTAAAACAGTTTTTATACTTGTGTTAGATTTACCTTATTGGTAGATTGTAATTTGCATGCTAAAATTCCCTACGCTGTACACATGGCTAGGAAAATTTAGCAAATTATGGGGGAATATATGTATACATCTGCTTTAGTAATAAGGCTGTGGATGATTCATTCTTGAGCACGGTGCATACATGCCAGAGTAGTCTTGGAAAATTACAGCCTAAAAAATCATAAATATTCATTAGTACATACTGTGGGGTTAAAAACAACCCACAACAAACTAAATTGATAATGACGAGAAAAACTAACAATAATTTGCTATTAAGAAGCAAGAAGAACAGCAATTAAAAAGCATCACTGCAAGCAACACTCTGTGGCAGATAATCAAAACTGTCTGTCCCCATTTGAGCTTGCTATAGCAGAAAGTCTAACCCCACTCCAGGGCGCTCTCCTCTAGGAGACAAGCCATTATATAGACTTCAATAGTGTAAAAACAAAAAATAAAAGTAAAAAACAATCATTCAAGGCAGTACCGGCCATGAATCTGTACCCCTTCCCCAGATTATGGGGGTTCAACTATTTGAATATTGCAGTGGGAGTCTTGCAATGTTAGTAAAATACTGAATTAATAAAACGCTGAATTGGAGCCATGCCTAAATTCACTGAACTCTAAAAAGTATGAACGTTAGTCTAAAAATACCAAATTTAGCAAAACATATGTAGGCAACTATTAATGAGTTAATCTCAGGCATTTAGAAAGAAGTTGGGGGGCAATCCATGAGGAAGACTTGTTGGCCCCCTAGTCAGCAGTACTTTGAGAACCACTGCTGAAGGATTAGACAAAGAAATTTATGAACATGTGCAAAAGACATAAAAATAAATTATTTTTCCATTTCATAGAACATCACTGCAATAGAAATGTAAATTTCAGGGCATGAAATCAATAGTTGCAATATTTACTTTCATATATACTCAAATATAGGCAACGTAAGAACAATCTGCACCTCCATGATTTTCCATCAGTTTTTAGTTTTTTAAACACTAGTTAGGTTCCCTATCAAATTACGTTTCCCTCTTGTCGCCAGTTAGGACAAAGCACATCTCCTTTCCAGCTTCATGTTGGGCAACCAAGAAATAGGCTTGATTTTTTATCCCATGTGAACCATCTTCCAATCACCAGAAAGGGAGTTCATTCCAAAATAAAATGTTTGTTCCTCCTGAAGTTTCAGCCCAGCTCTCCTAGCCTTTTCTAAGGAAGCTATGTGGTGGTTTTTATTTTTATAGAGACCACCATTAATTTCAGAATGATTTCAGCTTAGATAATTCCAGCAAATGGTGTTTTGCTCTCAAACAGTAGATGAACTGTGTGTGTAAACGTTGAAGAGACGCAGGATGAGTAGTGAATGTGGGGTGAAATGGCGGAAAACTTCCTATCAGAGATTTCACACTAGACATCCTGCCTGGGATCTGCCCCTGCCAGGCTGGGACCTATTCATGCTTCGAACACACCATTGCGCCCCCAGCCCCTGGTGGAGTGATTGACTCTCCGTAAAGATTTGCTGAATGAATGAGTGTCTGAGATGCCTGGCCTGCTGAGATAAGTCAGTCGCATCGGGCTCCGACAGTCTGGAATACGCGGGTGGCGCTGTCTTCTCTGCCAATCTCATCACTTTCTGCCCTTAGATTCCTGCTATTGCTCTGGGGAATCGTTTGCCTTCTCCTTCCTACCCATCAAACCGAGTTTAATGAGCTCTTCCTGTTCAGTTGTCTGCCTGCAACAAAGTCATTTCCTTATCCTCAAAATGTTCTGTGCTCTGTGCTTGTGGGGTTGGCATTTTAGATTGTTCATCAGAACTCGCTGATGAGCCTACACCGGCCCTCTCGCGTTGACCACCTATAGATGTTGGGTGCTCCCCATAGTCCATGCCCATGCTCTGTTTTGTGGCATTTAATTGAGGCACATGGGTGCATTTAGGCGGGAGGGGGCAGAGCTTAGACTGGGGTGATGCAAATGAGGCATCAAGAAGGCATGCACTCTCTGAAAATCCATACTCACCCCAGTCCCAGCTCTGGGAGGAGGAAGGGCGGGTAAGTGTGAGCATGAGTGTGTATATGTGTAAATGTTATGAGTGTGTGTTAGTCTTAATTGTGACTGGATTGAAGGTAACATCCAGATACCTATCTCGGGTTTCCCCAACAGTTGCTAAGACCATCTTTCATACTGAATAGGTGCTCAGTAATTACTGTCTATGCCCAAGTAGAAAATTGCGCAAATTATAAGGCCGTGCTTCATCTTCCCAGTTGAAAGATCTAGAAAAATATCATGTGATTTAGGCCAGTTTGAATATATAAACTTATACAGGGGTAGATGTCAAATGTCTGCTTTAACTATACTTTACCTTAATTGTGCAATACATTTTAAATAGTAGGTAATTTTTCTTTCTTCGCCCCTAAAGAAAAACAGCTTTATCAGGTGACCTTTATAAGAACCTAAAATTAGCATTTTCTTCCTGTTACGATGGGGACTGTAATAATAGTACACGATTTATAGGGTTGTTGAGAAGATTAAAACACTGAATGCAAATAAAGGCCTTTGAACAGTGCCTGGTATATTATGTAGTCTCAATAAGGGTGGCTATACCTACACATGTATGTGCATGTATGTGTGTGTTTCTAACTCATGTGTTTAACTGAAGCAGACTCTTGCTCTTCTCAGTCTTTGGACCTCATTTTGGGACAAACAGGAAGGATGTGAAAATTTAAGATGCTTCCTCTTACTGAGGTGTAATTGTTCGAGATGCAACCTTACCTTCTCTGACTCCACTTTTGAAAAGACCTAAATTCAAATCCCAGTGGAAGGTTCTAGCAGGGTAAGATGAATTGAGGCTATGGAAAAAAGCAGTTGGAAGACAATGCCTCAAACATAACAATGACTAACTGCGCAAATATAGATTCCCTTTATTCCTAGAATTTTTCATGCCTCTTAAGTGACTTTTCCTCCCTCTTTTCATTTTTTTTTTCTGAAGCAAAGAGCACATTTCTTATTTCATTACAGTCTCCACTTTGCTCTTCAAGACTGAGCGACTTGAGATACATCTAATTCAACTGGATTTATTTGAGAAGTTCCAGCACTAATTTATTTATTCCATTTATTTTTACAGCATGCCCATTACCCGGGGATTCTAGGCACATATAAATGACCTGCTAGGCAAACAAGGACTGGTGATGGATGGCTAGTGAGCAATCAGTCTAAAAACATTTGTCAAAAGGACTCCTGGCTTCCAGAAAGGATTTTTGAAGCAGGCTGGTCTTCCAGTTTTCTTGGATCCTGACATTTTGGGTTCACCCCCCTCGCCTTTTGATTTGACATGGACAACAAGAGAAGTCTGTGGGCAAGGGCCAGTGGATAGAGAGAAGCCCAGTGCAGGGCAGGGTGAAGGGTGCCCCCCATCATTTACAAAGGCCTGGGTTCTGTTCCCTGGAGGTCAGTTTATTTTGTGATGTGCAAAGAAGAAGAAGGCTTTGGCATGTCCTTGAAAGGCCATTTCAACCTCTATTGATGGTGAGGGTGGGGAAGATGCTAATCCCCACAAAGGGGAAAGAAGCAAACCAGGGAGAAACCAAATCCATGATCTTCTGAAGGCGCCTGCAAATTGAGGTAGTTTGCCTGCAGGAGAGGTTTTCAAAGTGTCCCCTGGAAGCCCAGGGGCCACCAGGAGTCAAGGGAAAGGGGAGATGTGCGGGAAACCACATCAACCAGTTGTAGGTATTTTTTTTCTGCTGGAAGGTCTAAGGGAAGCAATACACCTGAAAATCACTCTCCTGGGTGATTTCTAAGGGGCTTTCCGGTTCCCTTTGACTTTCTTGTGGCTGAGCTTTTCCTGCTAACATGGTTGGCTCTCATTTGACTCTAAACTTGATATTTTGGCAGCCTCGCCCAAGGGGTTCTGGGGACAAGTTGCCACCGTAACCTTCAAGGCTGTGTTCCAGGTCATTGCGTGGGTTGGACCTGGAGGCCGTTTGTCATTCTCACAAAGTTCGGTGTGATGAAGTGGCTGATGGTAGGAAAGCAGCAGCTTAATAATGTGGCTCTGAGCGGGCCTCTCAGCCCCAAGTGCTCCCTCAATGGGCATTATTATCGCAGCAGGACTCGTCTCTTTGTACCGTTTTGAAGGCCCAGACAGATGGACACACTGGACAAAATGTGAGCGAGTGAACGGGCAGAACACAGCTCCACTCGCGGCCCACGGATGGCAGAGGGGCCTAAAAGCCATGAGTCTAAGCGGGTCACCAAAGGTGTTTTGGTTTTCCTCAGTGACCAGGACAGAGAGCCTCAGGCTGCCTCCCCCTCCCACCTAATGCAGAGGTTTTACAGATTCCAGCAGCAGCTAGAAGGAGGTCCTCTGTCTGCTGCCCCATAAATCCTCATCACCAGCGCCGACCTGGGTGCACGGATCGGTGGGCTCCCCGCCGGCTTGGAAAATGAGCCCCAACCCACCTGCGTTCCTTCCCGTGTGCCGGGCCACGGGTCAATGACAGAATTCTACAGTTCGCGCAATCGTTCTGGCTTTCTTGAAATTTTCCATTTCCCTGAGCAGATTTCATTTCCTGGGGATGCATAGGTAGGACAATCGTTCTGCGCTATGATGTCATGGGGTCGGGGTGCAGGATACAGCTGGACCAGGTAGGACGTGGCTCAGGGTCTGCAGCTTATTATCTGTGTAACTTGGGGAAGATGAGCCCAGCCTTGTGAACCTCAATTGCTTTCTCTGTAAAATGGAAATGATAGAATGTATTTTTCCTGGCAAGCATAATTACTCTGGGGAGCCAACAAGATGATGGAGCTTGTGAAAATCCTTCAAAAGGCTTCACAACATGTATCAATGACATGCTTCTGTTAACCGTGAATGCTCATTAGATACCTGTTTGGTCAAGGACTATAAAGACAGTAAGGGATGACTAAAGAAATACTTATTTCTTTATTTGCTTATTTACTTTTTCCCAACACTCTTTTGGCCACCACCTGGTTTAGATGCTCAGCAAGAGATTCCAGGGGACACTTGGCTAATGGCCCTGCCCTCCACTGTCCCTACGGCCCGCCTTTCACCTGTTTGCCAACATAAGTATGTTCTTTCAGAAACTGCAGACCTCTGAGCCTGCCCCTCTCCTGATGAAACCTTCCCTGTCTCCAACTCATCAGTAAAACCAGGAGCAAGGTCCCCCAGTGTCACACACAGGTCCCTCATTCCTGCTCCCACCTGTCCCTGCAACTTGTGGTAAGCTCCGGCAAGGTTGAAGGATTTTAAGTGTTTCCCTGAATGCAGCTATTCATAGATGGTCCCTCCCTCCCTTATCTTCTTGTGCTTTGCATTCTTGCAGAACTCATGAGAGTACATGGCCCTCTCCCCTGCTGAACCGTGACCTGTCCCGCAGGGAAATTACCCACGTCCCTCTGTGTCCTCACACAGAGTGGGGCCATTGAAGAGGCATGTTCCACTCTACTCTGATGGGCCCCGTTCAATGGACTGGATTCCTTCTTTCATTTCACTTCTCCTCTCTTTGTTCTTTCCTCTTTTCCTTCTAAATATTTGTCAACATTTCTGCTGAAGGTTGTTGCCACGATCCTGCTGTGTAGTGTGTCCTCTGCTCCCACACTTTGGTGTGAAGATGGGAGTGCAGTTGTGTGTGGGTCCCGGGGTCCCTCATCATGCTTGGTTAGCAAGGAATACGTACTGATCAACAATGACTTGTTTTCACAAGTTATTAGCATAACTTAAATATATATATATCATGATCTATATAATATATGAACTTTTGGTAATTATGTTTCAAGAAAATGAAATTACTAAAGTTTTCTGAATAAATTAGGGTGCTACTGTGTTCATGTATATACCTGTTATATATAACATCAGGTATTAACATACATTTGTGTTATTATTAATTACTGTTATCCTGGTTTGTTAGATAAGGGTTCAGTCAGGATCCTTCCCTTTTAAAAGAATTAAAGCATCATTATACATGGGTGGGTTTTATGCCAAAAGCATTACCCATTTTGCATGTATTACCTACTAAACAGAAGAAGAGGTGAAAGAGACACAGGAGAGGAACAAAATCAGGACGAGATATTCGCTACAACACAGAGGGACCTCGAGAGCATTATGCTTAGTGACACAGGTTGACACAGGAGGACAAATATTGTGTGACTCCCTTACAGGAGGTACCTGGAAAAGGCAAATGCAAGGAGACAGGAAGTAGATAGGGTTACCAGAGGCTGGGAGGAAGGGGGCATTGTTGGTTAACGGTCTGCTCTTTCTGCTGGCGATGAAAAAGATGCAGAAATGGTTAGGGGGATGCAGCGCACAACATTGTCAATGTACTTCATGCCATAACATAGTCGAAGTGGTAAATATTATGTTTATTTTCCCATAGTAGAAAAACCCACGAAAAACAGTCAATGGGGAGGAGGGCTATAGAGGGTTTCTAATCGTGGACAACAGCTTCCTCCCCAGGCAGCCGGAGAGGCATGAAGCACGAGCCAGGGGTCTGCCATTTGCTCTCAGCAAATGGAGTTTAATTAATCAGGGCCGATCCCCCATCAGTGGCTTTCTGCAGCGTGGTAGTGGCTGGGGACAGTTCCTGTTGACACAGCGAAATTATGTGCTCGGGGAATAGCTGAAATTTCCTCCTCGAAACCAAGGACTTATGCAAAGTCAATGCACTATATCTAACGTCCGTTTAGCTGGTGTTCAGCTATTCTGCCTCCCAGCAAACGAGCCTCCAGCGTCTTCGGAATGCAAAGGCTCCCTCAACAGGGAAGGAGGGCTTTTCTCAAGCCGCTCCCCACCCCCACCTGCATCAGAGCTGCCAAGACCACCCCTATTCAGCCAGAAGGGGTGTTGTTTGACCCACAACACGTTTACCTTAGTTGCCAACATGAAGAAAACCTGGCTCTTCATTGCAAATGTCTAGAGTCGTAACTTCGGTTGACAACCAGAAGGTCCAGTGACACAGGTCCCACCCTCCTACAGGGCAGAGTCGAGTGGCTGCCCATCTAGACTGGGCACGGGGCAGGAATAGGTGAACCCCGTCCTCCAAGTGTCACCCCCTTGTGTTCTCTGCTTGGCCCCCGGGGACCTTCTTGTTCTCATCTCTGCTGTATGTCCTATTACCACCCCCCACCTCTACCTCACTTCCTCTGTAGCACCTGGCCTTGTCCCCTGTCCCCTCCCTTGGTGCCTCTGCATTCCTGTAGCACACCTACGGAGCCTGCTCTCCTTTTGGCCCTTATTACATTTACCTTTTACAAGGTAATACAGACATGACACAATGTCCTGGTAACTTGAGACAATGATTAGCGTCCTATGGAAAATGAGACCCAATCTGAGCTTGGAGCTTAGATAGGGAGCCCCGGGAACCGCATGGTGAGTGTGACTGTGAATTATAACATTTTGTCTGACTATTGACACCTGACGGGAGCTGTGGGCCGTGGGCCTGCATCACATCGCTCCAGATTCCACCCCCTGGGGATCTTACAGAGGAGGAAGAAGGTGGATGCTATTTGGACTATAACAAAGTGAGATATGATTAATAAAATAAGAAATCGGAGTTAGTGTTCACTATCAGCTACATGCCTGGCTGTGTGCTAAGCAAGCACTTTCTATGATGTAGCTTATCCAACCGCTGGCTGCCTCATTTTTCAAAAAGACAAACATAAACTGTGATTCAGAGAAGATAAGCGATTTACTAGGTAGCAGCAGGGCTGGGGCTCAATCCCAGGTCTTTGTCTCCAAAGCTGTGTTCTTAACCCCTGGTCCTGTTTATCTCTCTAAATGTGATAAGGAGTGCAACAGAGGTGTAACCGAAAGGAAAGGTGAGAGCCTACTTTCCCTTAGGAGGAGGGAAATCAAGAAAGTCTTCTTGGAGGAAGTGGCATTGGACCTGGACCTAGATGAATTACTAGAATTCAAGAGAAAGCTATTTCAAAGAGGTTCTAATATAAACAGGTGTGACATTACAAGGACAAAGGGCATGGAAAGAGAGGGCAAGGAATTTGGGTTTGGCAGGAAGTGGTGGAGAGAAAGAATAAAAATATGTTGACTTAAGAAAATTTAAGGTCAGCTCACAGAAGGTCTTAAATGCTAGGCAAAGGAGTTTGACCTTTGTTGAAAAAAAGCAATGGAAGCTATTGAAACTTTAGAGCAGGAAAGTAGGAGAAAAGGCTGCATCTTAACATGAACAAACTGGCCAACTGAGAGGAGGAGATTAGGTCAGGGATATCTGGACAGGGGGTCAAAGAGAAGCCCTGAAACAGCCCTGTGAGTGGCATGAGGAGGCATGAGGTGGCATGCTCACCTTATCCCTTCAAGCAAAATGATTAGCCCTGCTAATGGATCCGGGAGAGGAGGTTCAGGACATAGGGGAGGAAGAATAAAAGATAACCCGGTGAGAAGTCTAGATAATTCTTTACTTTCTTACAATTTGCACTTTGTTTCTGCTTCTAACACTTATCTTTGATCTCCAGACAGGAATCAAGAAGGGAATTTTCCTGCGAACATGTTTTCCTTTTGTGAAATTCAGTGAATGCCGTTGGAACAAAACCCCTTAAATTGCCAGCTGTGAAGCTTCCAACCTCGCCTCCCAATGAAAATCTCATTAGCCTGCCATTTGAACAGGAGCACATTCAAATCTGGCTTGTAGGGTTTGATCCCTTTCAAGTAATAGTTTTTCAGGAGTGTGGCAGGAAGCCTGAAATTTCAATTAGATAAGCCAGAGGTGTACCTGTAGGAGGAGGGCAGGTGTTATCTTCCTGTTGCTAGGTGATGGCTCTCCAAAGCACTGGTTCGGTCTTAAAGGATCAGAGCCTTTTTTTCAATCCCTTCTGAAAGCAAACATCAATTTAAAGCTAACCCCAAATGCCCTGCGATGGCTTCTGTCAGGAGTACAACAACCTGCTCTCCATAAACCCACCAAGCCTCTGCCCCCCAAACTGGGGGGCCCTGGTGAGCGCATTTGACCAGCCTTTCCCGTGTCTGAAGGGCACGGACAAGGATAATGACAGCCCGGTTTGCTGCTAGGAGCCCTTCTCTCAGCTTTAGATGCTTCGTCGAATCCCAAGCTCGTGATATGTGTACTATTTTCCTTCCCTCGAACAGATGGTGAGTCGATTCTGTGTACCAACTTGGCTGGGCTGCGATGCCCGGGCACCGGGGGAAACAGTCCGGATGCTGCTGCGAAGGTGTTTTTCAGATGCGATGAACATTTAGGTTGGTGCACTTCGGGCAAGGCAGCTACTCCCCATAATCTGCGTGGGCCTCGTCCAATCTGTGGAAGCCTTCCGCACAACGACTGAGCCCGCCTCGCTCCCTCTCCCCCGAGAAGATGTTCTTAAGAGCACAACATAAACACCCTGCCTGCATTTCCAGTCTGCTGCCTTGTGGAGCTCTAGCTCAAGACAGGCAACATCCATTTTTATCAGAATTCCCGCCCGCCCGCCCGTCCTACAGCTTTCAGACTCACCAGCTGTCACAACAGCGTGGACTGATTTCTTAAAATCCATCTCTCTCTCTCTTTCTTACACACACACACACACACCAGGAGCAGGCAAAGTAGGGTTACAGTTGTGAGTGTACTGTTATTTATTAATTATTCCATTATTTGTTTGTAAATTTACCTTTGCCTACCCTTCTGTGTGTATACATTTATGCATATAGAATATCCCTATCAATAGCCATATCCATATGTATACCTGTTGGTGCTGTTTCTCTGGGAAAACTGACACTGACATAGGCCAAGCTGGTGACAGGGCCATGCAGGTGACAAGTAATAAATAATGGGAGCAGGATCTGAGGGAAACCTGCTCTCCTGACCATGAGGCTATACTGCCTCCCACCTAAGGATAGTCAAGTACTGACAATTGTGTTCAAACTGGGTACACAGAGCCAGATGAAACCAAACATTTTAGAAATGTTATCAAATTCTAAATAAGGAGATGGGGATGATAGAAGGAACCTTTGGATTTGTTCCTGCTGTTTACACTTCCTCTGGCCTCTGAGAGGGTGGCTCCACTCTGAGTCTGCCCGGCAGGTAGGATATTCTTCTCTCTCTCCTGAGCCTTTTTTCCTGACCTGGCCCCTCAACTCTGAGGCTCCCATCGCCTGCCACTGGCTCTGACCATAACTCATAGTTTTGGATTAAAGAGGAAGGTAGTTTGGATTGGAGTCCTGGGGGAGACGTATTCACAGCTGTACCTCAAACATCTCTCTTCTCTTAAAGATGTGTGGTTTGGTCCTCGTGGATAGTAGGGGTACACGTGAAGTTGAAGCCTGGCCCCCAGGATGGAGGCTGGGGCAGTCCTGGGGGTTGAGGAAGTGTATCCCCAGCCCTTAGAACAGCACGAAGGGTCAGGGTGCAGCAAGGTGCCGCCCTCCCTGCGCTGCACCCACTGGGAACCATCTGAGCTGAGTGCAGTATTGGGGAGCCAGGACCAAAGGGGGCACTTCTTTTATAGAACAGCACTTTCTGAGAGATGCTCACCCAACAACCTGTACCCCAGCAGGGGCATATTGGGTTCATTATTTACACAATGATTTCCTTTCCTGCCTCTCAGTAGTACCTCCCCACACTGGCACTGGGCACAGCTGTGAGATGCTGTGAATGGCCCACAAGCTCAGACTAGTTGAGTGTTGGGACTGGCTCTCCCTTTCTGAGTTTTGAAACTGAGACCAGCATGTGAAGTCCAGGGTAGCCACTGGAGGATGAGAGGCCCATGGAGCAGAGCTGAGCCATCCCAGCTGGAGGGCTGTGGACCAGCCCGTCTACCAACCCCACCCCGTCATGCAAGGGAGGCCTCCCCAGCTGACCGTGGCCCATGATGGCCCCCGACAGACATCACCTGAGCCGCTCAGGCAAACTGTGAGTTAAATAAAGTGGTGGCTGTGTTATGCTACTTCCTTTTGGGCAAGTTTGTTAGGTAGCAAAAGCTAACTGATAGAGCCCTGCATAAATCATTTTAACAGGATTTTAAACATGTCTACCAACTTACAGAGACGCAACATACCCATAAGCTATTAGCCTTATGAATGAACTTGAATTCATTACTTTTCTATATTGTATAAGATTTATGATTTATATTCCAACAATCCAGTTGTTACCACACACCCATATCAAAGCCAATTAACTTTCTCGAACGTTAAACTAAGAATATTTTGTAGTGAACTTCAGCAGCTTTTTTTTTTTTTGGTATCTTGATGTCAATGTAATGAAAAGGCCAAACTGATGTCAATATTAATAATGTGTAGCATTTACATAATATTTCACATTTCCCAAAATACCCACCTGTTGTTAATTAGATAATTGCAATAGGATTTGAACAGGTGGAAAGTGCATACTCTATAATATGCGCTAACCTAAAATAAAAAGGCATTTCAAAGTGGGAGGCAAACAAGCGCTTACTGAGATCAATGAGAATAGTTATTTGGGAATTATTAGTTCAGGCAGAAGCCCAGTAGTGTTCCAACTAGGAGACACAGGCGATGGGTATTTATGAGAAAGGGAAGGGGCAGAGTTCCAGCCCTAGAAGAAAGGCATTTCTATTGTTGTAGGTAACATAACAATGATATTACCTCTAACCATTATTTTTCACTTTCAGTCCAGCAATCACAACTGCTTTCTTGTTATCTTTGCAGACAGTTCTTTGGAAAACAAAGTGCCTTAGGTCCAGCGGAAAGGTTACGTTGTCCTGTGTTTGGTATTCCAAGGTGGGAGGTGTAAGACACGGAAAGTAGTTCTGGCGTGGCGACTTGGGCTCCATGTTGAAGTGGCTCTTTTCCTGTTATTGTTTACACGCGCCACCAGAATATCAACTCTGTCAGAGCAGCTTTATTGCGTGTTTCGTACATAGTTTCCCCACGACACCTAGAACCTGAAATGTGGTAAGTGCTCAATAAATATTTCTTAAATTAGTGAATGAATGCTTATAGATCCGAAAGACCTTGGTTAAGTGTGTAGCTTCCTTTTGGGCATTGTAAAACATTTCTTTGTATTCTCTAGTCTTTAGCAAATGGATTGGTGCCTTTATTTTGCCTACCTTTCCAGTATGCCTACTAATGTTAAAAATGCTATTAACTCCTTTTTTAGAATTAATATGTTAATTTTCCTTAAGATCTGCAAATCATCTACCATTGCAGAGTTCTAGATCACCAATGCATTATCTCTGCACTCCTTTTCATCTAACAAGGAAGAGAGCCCCCCAGCACCTGTAATAAGTGACCGGGCCGTTCATCATGCAATCTGAAGGCACCGACCACGCTGGTGAGCAGTCATCCTCATCTGGATGAATGTCAACCACTTTCTCAACCTTGGGCTGTTGTATTGGGGAAAAGTATTCAGGAACCCTGGAAGAGTTTGGGCTGTGGTTTGAACAGCAATTATTTTTTAAAAGGCTGTTGCATTCCAGCTGTAATGATTCCACTTAAACTGAATTAGCCTTGTCTACACATTTGCATAACTCATGGCATTAAATATATATATATGTATATATATATGTGTGTGTGTGTGTGTGTGTGTATACATATATGTATATATATAGATGTGTATATAATTTTTTCTATGTGATATATAGGTTTGGGCATATGGGGACTCTGCTCAGTTTTTCTGTAAACCCAAAACTGCTCTTTAAAAAAGTCCTGGTTGGTGGCTCAGTGGAGAAGGCACTAGCCTGCGAACCCAAAAGTCACTGGTTTGATTCCTCAGCCAGGGCCCATAATCAGGTTGTAAGCCAGGTCTCCAGCCAGGTCCGTACCTGGAGGCAGGTGAAAGGCAGCCAGCACACATTGATGTTTCTCTCCCTCTCTGCCCTTCTCCTTCCCCTCTCTCTAAAAATTGGGGGAAAAATGTCTACTAATTAAAAGCAAGCATGATAGAGAGAAGGTGCTCACACACACACACAGATACACACACACACACACACACACACAAATACTGATGGACTGATGCCTGAGCCCCAGACCACATGAATCAGAAATTCCTGAGGCTGAGGCCTGGGCACCTGGATTTTTAAAAGCTCCCTGGAGGCCTCTCACATGCTACCAGTGTTGAGCAGAATTGCCGTTCAGGTGCTGCAGCTCCTCCAGCTAGCGGAAGTCACACGCTGATGGCAAATGGGTAAAGAAGTTGGTTTAGCTTTCCGTTGTCTATTAGATGCGGAGTGGAAATGATGGATAGAGGTGTTACAGGCCCAGGATTGAGCTCATGTCTGGAAATAGGAAAGCACCATTACACAACGCATTCATCACGATTGTGCTCATACGCCAATTGTCTAAAAAAGCACTGTTGAAATCGGCAATCTCATTTTATGGAGCCTCGCTGCCTGTCTGTGCAAGATAATGGGCTTGAATTTAGCAACTGAGCACCGAGGGTTCAAGGAGACAACCTCCTCCCCCCACGTGTTTACAGCGGGATAGTCTGGGGTTGGCCCGGGGTTCTAATTGCAATAATAACTGAGTGTCTTTCCCAATAAGCTGCAGGCAGAATCCTAATTAACGAGCTCAATTTGTCTGAAGCAAGGAGTCCACCTATGCTCAAGAGGGGCGCGTCTCCCTCAGCCCAAGGGGGGCGGGGGCGGGGGGGGGGGCTGCAGATGGGCTCTATTAAGGCCGTTCAATGCCTTTGATCAGAGGCTTTCCGAGCGTTTTATGAACATTAACTCTCCCCGCACTCAGGAAAGCTCCCAACACCATGCGGGCTGCCAAGTGCGAGCAAGCGAGCCTTTGCCTCAGTTCACCCTGGGAGACCGGCCTTGTCAGCAGCTGGCTGGGGCCCTGGGATCCTGCAGGCCCTACTCACCACCCAGGCTGCAGGAGGCCCAAAGAGGGAACGAGGGAACATGTTGAAAGTGGTGTTTCTGGTCCAAGCTCTGACTCACACCGGGGCCTGAGGCAAATCTCAGATTTCAGCACCTCCATTGAGAAATCAGAATGATGCTTATTATTCTCTCTTTCCAGAAAAAAAAAAAAAAAAAAAAATGTTCAAGATGTGTGCTCCATTTCTTGTAGGGGCTGTTTGCTCCTTCCAGCCCTGGACCCTGGTCCCCCAATGCGACTCTGCAATACAATATCACAGTAAAGAGTAAAGGCGTAGCCACTTCACATTCTAGCTGCGTGACCTTAGGCTAATTACTCAGCCTGTCTGGGCCACAGTCTCCCTATGCCCCAAATGCCCCAGAATAGTAAGATGACTGTGAAAATTAAGCTAAAGGGGAATGAGGATCTTTATTAGGCTTCTGCCTGTACTTTTACACACTATGTGAACAGACAGTGTCAGAGACACAGTTGTCACTAAATGTAACTATTATTATGGTCAGGGCTACCCTATCTCCCTATGTAAGACTGACATAGAAGACCATTATGAAATCCAGCCAAGATGGCAGGCAGGCCTCTCTGGGAGAAGTGGGTGAATCTGAGAACCATGAAGGTACAATGTACTGGCCCTGGCCTGGAGGTGCAGTTGTTGGAGCAAGTTCCCATAGACCAAAAGGCTGGGGGTTAGATCCCCAGCAGAGCACATGCCTGGGGTTCAGATTCCATCCCTGCTCAGGGCCGGTACGGGAGGCAACCAATCCATGTCTGTCCCTCACGTCGATGTTTCTCTCTCATATCAATGCTTCCCTCTTCTCTTTTCTCTCTCCTTTATTCTCTCTCTGAAGTCAGCAAGGGAAGGAGGGTTTTACAGGCAGTGTATTGGTTAGGCCACCCATTAAACCTGTGGTGGAAGTTTTGGGTGCCTCCTTCTTGGCGCCTGTGTCTGCCCCATCCAGGGGCACTCCCTGCATTCATTTGCTCAAGTGACACAAATCGGATGGCTTGAAACAATAGAAATGTATTTTGTCACGGTTCTGGACCCCGGAAGTCCAAAATGAAGGCCCCCTCTGAGTTTTAAGAAAGACTCTGTTTCATGTTTCCCTCCTAGCTTCAGGCAGCTGCTGACCATCCTTGCTGTCCTCTGATCTGCAGACTCCTCATTCCATCCCTGCCTTGGGCTTCTCCCAGCATTCCTCCCTGAGGCTGCCTCCAAAGGTTTCCTTCTAAGGACACCGGTCATTAGTTAGAGCCCATTCTACCCCAGTGCCACCTCATCTTACCTTGATTGTAACTGCAAAGGCACATTTCTAAGTAAGGTCACATTCCTACTACGTACAGGGTAGAACTTGAACATCTATTTTTGGAGACACAATTCAATATACAATACCCTTGAAGAGGTTTCCGTCACAGCAAAAACAATTAAGCAGTCAACTACGTTATTTTCACTCCCATGAATTTTATTGCCATCACCCACCATATGGTGCCATTGCTCCACGTTGTCTGGGAAGGAGAGGAGGGAAGGATGATGCCACTTTCTACTGCAAGTGCGTGAGCTGAGTGTCTGAGCTTTGGATGGCGTTGAAAAGCTGGGTAAGCCACCAGCGGGCTCTGGAGCAGGAGGCCGGGGCTCTGTCAACTAGCCCTTTCAGGTAGGTGCCAGCTGCTTGCTGCTTACCAGGGCCTTCTCACCTAACGACAAGCCTTGTTCCACGGGCTTCTGGGACTCCCATCACATCCGCCAATATCAAATTTTTATAAGCCATACCATTCAGATGATTCAAAAGCAGGCTTTACAGAGCATATGCAATACCAGGTTACTATGCCATCCCAGAACATTTATAACCAACGAATGTCATTCATTTGAATACTCATATCCTTTTTTTCTAATACATAGATTGTTCCATCATTTCAACATTTCCTTTGACACACTGTTAAGGTTATTAGTGGCCTCTCAGAAGAGCAGAACGTCATAAAGTTTTTATTCTCAGAGCCACTGGTCTACCTGAGGATTTTTCAGTTTCCCTGGACAGATAAATCCACGTAATAATCGCTGATGGGAAGTGGGCATGAGAGAGGGAGAAGTAAAAGACAATGTGAACTCCCAGGTTTGGGTATTTAATGGTAATTCTCCCGTTTTAACGAAGGGCATATTGGAGGAGGAGCTGGTACGCGTGTGCACGGGAGGGGCCAAAATGAGTTCAAATGTCAAAGGTTACAGGCAGTTTCACAATAACACCAACCCCTCGCCCCTGAAAACAAATTTGCCTCAGGCCTTTCCACTGCATAATTAATTAGCCTTAGAAGATAAAAGAACAGAAAATCAAAGGAGGGCTTTATAAAGGACACAACTGAAACCTATTGCAAAGATGAAAACACACCCTCTCAGCAGTCCTTCCTGAATAGCGTTATACTCTTTTTCTTTGCTGTTGATTCATCTCCTTGTTTGGAATCCCAT
The DNA here is from genome assembly GCA_004026585.1 of Noctilio leporinus. NCBI lineage: Eukaryota > Metazoa > Chordata > Mammalia > Chiroptera > Noctilionidae > Noctilio > Noctilio leporinus. Next base: position 979,322 of record PVIW01000023.1, read on the forward strand.
TTTAGTTTCTTTTTCTTCTTTTTCTTTTTTTTGCTGAAATTTCTTCCTTCGTGAAGAGAGGTCTCAGTTTCCAACTAAAAAACTGATAATGCTCTCGGAAGAGGTGTGAATTTGTAGCCACCTCTTCGCTTTGCACGGGGAACTCTGGTTCACAGCTGGGGATGATGATGCTCACAGCGGGACTGGCTAACTGCTGTGGGATCCTCTCCTAGCGATGGGAGCAATCCGGCCTCCTGTGCACTTATCACCCGCTATTTCAGGGACGCCAGCCTGCTCTTACTGTACAGACTGTCACGAGGCCTGAGATTTACACCCTGTAAGGCAGGGAGTTCTGCAAGAACTTCGTCAATGAAGACATGAAACACGCTGAACAACTACATTACATCTGCCAAATGTAAGCCAGCTGGCCACCAAGCATTTTACCTTTTACAGCAAAATTGCCTTACGGCCCATTAGTGAGACAGCCAAAGTGCAGGCGCAGAGGTGTTTACAGCCAACCCTGGGGAGTTGGAACCTGCTGGGTTTGAAATGTTTGTGGGACACCCCTGGGAAGTGTCCACAAGGCCAGGGACCATGGGCATAAGGTTCTGGAGCAACAGCTCTGTTAGCTTCGTTAGCGTCAGCATGTGGTGGTGACTGGGACCAGCACCTGGAAGCAGCCACTCCAAGAGTGTGCAGAGAGGATGAAGAAGAAGCCAGGATGGAACTGCGGGGACCCCTGGCACTGACACGCTCAGGAAGTGTGGCCATGAAGAAGCCTGGCAGGGAGAGGGGAGAGGAAGCGGACAAATTGGGAGTCTGGGGTGAAGAAGAGAGACAGAAACAATTTTAAAAAGAAGGAGGGTGTCCGAGGGAGAAACTGCAGCTTCGTGGTTCATCCAGGTAAGGGCTAAAAAGTATGCATTGAGTTTTCAGGGAAGGGAGCCTCGGATAATTTATACTTACCCTGTGGGTAAGAACCATCTGATCTGTGGGTTAGATTACAGAGTCTGTGAGAGCAGGCTGTTTATCTCTGAATGCCTGCCTTGCATTCTCTGCTGTACCTAGGAAAGCCAAGGCGGCGAGCCTTGACGTGGACAAATATCTCCTTGAGAAATGTGAGACGGGTTGTTTACTCTGAACAGACAAGCAAGAGGCAAAAAGTTGCAGCTGGAAAGTATGACTGAGTCCCAAGTCACCCAGGAACGTGCTTGAGGGCGTACAATCATTGAGTGGCGGAGGTGGGACTTGAGTTTAGAACTCTTGACTTGTGGAGCAATGCCTTTCTGCTTACACCACGTGGGTGAAAGTTTGCTGGTGACAGCAGCCATTTCAGGCTGGATTCGCTTCCACGAGAAGTGGAAATTCATAACTGGGATTGCTCCTTTGGTCCTACGCTCTTTAGCCCCTCTGGCTCACGGTCACTTCCAGCTTCCTGCAGAGAATGAGGAGCATGGTTTCGAAAGCAATCCTAGAGGTCACCTGGGTCCTTCTTGATACCTCCGTCACTGAGCAGCTCATGGTCTCAGAGGCAGATGAACCTTCGTGGCCACCTTATTGATCATGTTAAGTTAGCTCTCAACTAGGCGTACATGAGCAAGTCTCATAAGACCTGTTTTGGGACATTGGTGGGTAGTAATAATCAGATTAAGTGATCATTAGACGGTCAGAATAGGTTTTGATTATTGGGATGATGACTAGTTGCCAAACCACCTCTCACGGGACATACAGCTTGTCCATAACCACCTAGTCTTGCAGGTGCTGCATGTTAAGAACTTTCGTGCTGACTATGCAAACGTGGATTACCACGTGTTGTTCAATGACTTATATTGAATGGTGACAGAAGTCTTTGCTGGGAGTATGGATACAATGAAGGATGCAAAATCAAGTACAAACCCCTGGAAGTCTTTCATGTTAACGTTTGTCTTAATTCCTTTGAACAAATGAGAATTCTTATTTTCATATGGTCTCCTTTTCCATGATAATTCATGCTTTACATTTTCTAACCTCCTAACTCTCCAATGTATCTTCTCTACTTTAAAGCAGATCCACATCTGGGACATTATTATTCCTTTTCTGAAGTTGCTTTGTGAATTGTATAATTAAGCAAACTTTTTCAGTCCCCTCTAGAAATAAATGACCAATGTTGCTATTCCCTAGGGCATAGCCTGCTATAAAATAACAAAGTCATCATTGTTTATTAGTGGGATGAGATATATCACAATTAATAATGTATCATTTTTCTTTAAACGCTTTATTTCCAATTCCCTCTCCTCCACTAAATTATCATAAAATCTTGGTTTTCCCATGGAAAATTGTAAAATTCTGCTGCTGTTGACACTGCCCCCCAAATTATAGTACATAGGCCACATGTTCTCATCTCATTACCCATAAACTTGTTGCTACAAATGATAGGTAGACCACAATTCATTTTTAGAAATTGTGTCATAAAGTGACTGTCATAAAGCAAGCTGTATTTTCCCATGGGAACCATAGTATAATCAGAGGGTTACATTTCTGATCAAGAATGCAATATAAAATAAATAATGGATACGTGAAATATGTGCCATAAAATCAAATATACAAACTATTAACCTTTCCAATTAATTCAAATAGTGGTGCCATAAATTGGTCATAAAGGCACTGCATATTATACAGCAGGCTTCCAATGGGCTATAAAGTGCAAAAATAGCACATATAAAATTGTGTCAGCAGAAATTCATTTTCAATCATAAATGAACCCTATTTCTGTGTTTTTTATTACACATTGGAAAGAAGTTTTTCCAGGAGGGTGTTTGTACCACAAAACTTCTAAGACCATTTTAGAGGGCGAGTTCCAGATTGTGTGAATAATGCTATTAGAGTGGGGCTTGGTGCAGAGAACAGGAGTGGGGTTCAGGCCATTGAGTCAAACCCAGTTGTTTCCCATGAGCTACGTAATGTACAAGGTACAGCTTTGGTCCCTTGGCTACAGAATGAGGTGTTAAGAGTAATGACCTCCAGCTCTAGACCTTCACAATACAATAACCTAACAGGGCTTCTTGAGGGCTTAGTTACCCAGGTTTCTTGAAAATCTCTCTGAAGGTGTTTAGATTGGTATATTCTATGTTCTCCTAGATAGATTTCATCTTTAGCAAAACAGAGGGATTCAAGGTTATTCCACCCAGGTTAGGGATATCTGAAAATATATTTTTTAAGGTTTCATTTATTTTTTGCAAGAGGGGAATGGAAGAGAGGGAGAGAAACATCAATGTGTGGTTATCTCTTGCATGCCTCCGAACTGGGGACCTGGCCTGCTACCCAGGCAAGTGCCCTGGCAGGGAATTGAACTGGCAACCCTTCAGTTTGCAGGCTGGCACTCAGTCCCCTGAGTTGCACCAGCCAGGGCTGAAAATATTTTAACCATTATTCTGTGTGGGGATGGAAATGGGATGACGTTGAAAAGTAGAGGTGGTAGCGTCCTGAAAGTGCTTCAGGTGATAAGAAAGCACAATCAACCTCTCTTACCTTCTGAATCTTCTTGATTCAGACCTGCACATTGACTGATTGAGATCAAACCATATAAATGAAAAATAATAATATTGCCTGCTATGGACTGAGTGTTCCTTTTTCCCCGAGATGTATATGTAAAGCTCTAATCTCCATTGTGGGGTATTGGGAGGTGGGGCCTCTGAGAGGTAATTAGGTCATGAATGGGATTAGTGCTCAGATGAGAAGAAAGTCAAGACACATGATTGTTGTCCACTCTCTGCCATGAGAGGACATGGCAAGAGAATGGCAATTTGCAAACCAGGAAGAGGCTCTTCACAAGAGGTGGGATCCCCCAGACTCCCAAACTGTGAGGAGTAAATTTCTGTTGGTCAAGCCACCGAGTCTATAGTATTCTGTGATCACAGCCAGGTGGCAGAGCAAAGCCCTGGGAGTTCTTTTGCTAGATACATGGTTGAACATTGTCAAGTTAATCTCCCTTCTTGAGAAACCTGCAAAAAGTAAAGGACCCTTTCTATTTCTGGCAGCAGTTGGACTTGATACCATATGGACTTTGCTTCTGAAACTATTTAAACGTTATTTTCAAATGCATCAGTCAACTGGCAAGAAGGTAGGGATACTCCCACACCAAAACTAAGGAGAAGCTTTAACCTATAGAAGTAGGTGGATCACTAAATGAAGCTTTGACTCGAGTGTCTTTACTGAAACCCAGGGAACTTGAGCTTGGCTTTCAAAGTCTTGTGGAGATGATAACATTTGACAAAAAACAGGACTCACCCATAGCGTCTAATTAGAGGTCCCATGCGTAGAGATGAGACTCAAAATGCTACGTCCTGAGGATAATGATGAATTAGAAATAAATCCACAGCTGAGCTGAAAAGTGGGGAGGGACTATCAAGAAACTGCTTCTCTTGAATCTTGGAGTGAGTCCAAGATTCAAATCTTTCTTGAGAATTCAAAATATAAGCTTATGTTCATAAATGTTTGTTGCCAAAATGTATAATGTCTGGTGAGTACTACAACCTTAAGGCAGGAGGTCATTAAAAGAGCCTTAGGGTGAATTGGTGCAATGAGCAGCTGGCAAAAGAAATGGAAACCCTCTCTGGAAGAAACCACAGACCTCAAAGAATTCCCAAACATAAAGTGCTAAGGAATATGAGTCAACAGTCAAAAATTACAAAATAACAAGGAAATAAAGCACAGTAAATGTGAGTTAGCAGAGATTACAGTGGAAGCAAATCTAAAACTACCTTAAATGTTAGAATGGTCAGATACAGAAAATAAATATGCTGAATGTTTAAAGAAATAAAAGGAGGGGTTGAATGCAGGCACAAAGTGTAGGAAATTGCAAAAAAAAAAAAAAAAAAACCAATAGATCTTTAGGAATGAAAGTCCTCATAATTAAAAATATTATCAGTTTCATTGCAGAGTAAACACAGCAGAAGAGGGAATTATGAACTGGAAGACAGACTCAAAGAAATAACCTAGAATGCTGCAGAAAGAAACAAAGAGATTGAAAATATTTAAAAGAAGTTAAGATACGTGGCAACTAGAGTAAGAAGTTCTAAAGTACATCAAAGTTCCAGAAAGGGAGGTGAAAAATAAAAAACAGGCGGACAGAGGAAATACATAAAAAGATAATGCCTGAGCATTCTGTGGCCACTTTCTTTGCAGAGAGGTGGACAGAGGGGCAGCCCAAGGTGGAAGCTACAGTCGTTTTGTGACCTAGTTGTAGATATGATGTCCTGTCAGTTTTGCTGTTGACATCCATCAGAAGCAAGTCAGTAAGTCCAGTCCATTACACGAGGGCGTGAATATGAGGAGGTGAGAAATGTTGAAGGCTTAGAGGCTGCCTCAATGAAATGCAAGTTAAAACCAAAATGAGAAACCATTGCACATCTATTAGAATGGCTACATTTTTTTTTTTAAGTGACAGTACCAATGTTGATAAAACTGGAACTGCTGGTGGAGATGTAAGATGGTACCAACATTTATTCAAATAAACAAAAAACAACCAAGCACAAACAACAAAAATAAAATCAGATAGCTGTCAAGGCCAGCAATTTACTGAAAGGCCTTGACTTCAGCTCAGCCTCCCATTTATGTATTACCCTGTTGTTGGCATTTAACACACATTGTTTTATTATGTCCTAGTAATTACATTTCAGTAATCCTTGGGATATATCTTATTACCCAATTTTATAGAAAATGAGCATTGCATCTTAGGTTAAGCAACTTGATTTAGATAAGTAGTAAGAGATGAAACAGGAATTCCAATCCATCTCTCTCATTTCACACTTGTGTTTCCAAACTGTATGAACTGTTGAGTCAGGTGGAGAAAACTGAGGTAGGGCTCTCCTGTCGGTGGAACCTCTTTTCAACCAGCAGGAGACCAGGCATAGACTCTGTCCCAGCAGCCATGGCAGAGGGCACATTCCCAAGGCAGAGAGAAAACAGGGTTAAGGAAAGTGGAACCCATTTTTAGCCCAAAAAGAGACATGTAGCCCCAGCGAGAGGCCGGAACTAAAGCAGAGCATGGTGAGTGAGTGACAAAAACAGGTCATGGGACACTTGCAAGGTGTGTTCCACTGGTGAGTCATGTGTGAGGTGGCGGACCCAGTCCCCAGCAAAACCCAGCTGATGCTGCAAAGGGACAGAGTCCTGCTTGCTGTCCCAAAAGGTTGCTCCCCACAGATGCAGCTGTGAGTTAATGCAGGCGTCTCTGACTTTCAGATGAGGACAATGAACATTACTCAGTTAGAACAAGACCTCTCCTCCGAATTTAATCTTTCAGTGGTGAGCTTGGATAAAAACAACTGAGCAGAGATGATCAGGTACACAAACATTCAGCATGAAGCAGAGGTCTCTTCTTGCTTGCTAGAGTCTTGGCTTGGGTCTGCAGGCAGCCCTCAATTCTGCATTGTGGTTGGAAGTCTGCATTTTCCACTTCTCTTTCCCTTTGCGGCCCATAGTACTTCCAATAACTCCCTCTTCCAAACTGGCCTTGCTCTGAGGAGTTGGATGTGCCAGGTTTCACAAAATCATGGCCTCAACACACTTGGGTTTTGAAACGAGGCCTGTGAAATACTCGGTGTCAACAAAGTCTCCCACGCAGCCAGTCATCTACATTATCCAGGTGGGAAAACCTCAGGTGTCGTGGTTAGCAGAATTCCTCAGATCTCATGTCCACTGCCCCCTGAAGTCCCCTTGACAGTGATGGTGCTCCATCCCCCAGATCCAAGGCGGCTGCTTGCTCAGTTTTTCAGTTGATGTGATGGTGTCTCCCTGTCCAAGTTCTTTTTCTTAAAATAAAATAAAATAAACATTTAAATCTTGGTTCCTGTGCCCTCGTTTCCCCAGCTGAAAACACTGCTTCACTTGACTTTTTCTCACCATGTCACTAACTGTTCTGGATGAGAAGTTGCACCTCAGACACTTCGCCCTGGTTTTCACAGTCAATAAATGAATAAATTGGAGAGCCCCCTGACAGCTGTGGTTTCTGAAAAGAAGAATTATGTGGTCTCAGGCCTCTGACTTCACTTCCGTCCTCTCCCTCTTAAGGCGGAGATGAATTGGGTGGATGGATAGTTGCCTTTTTCTTTTCTATTAGAATTTGTCAATTTATCTTTATAGTTAATCAACAAAGGTATTTTCATCACAGCAGCCATTTCCATCCTTAGAGAATTTAGACACTTAACTAAAACGGGCTTTGCTCACGCCCAGACCTTATTTTTTTCTATTGCAGGTGTAATATAACATAAAATTTACCATTTCCATTATTTTTAAGAATATAGCCCTGGCTGGTGGCACAGTGGATAGGTGCTGGCCCGGGAATCCAAAGGTCACTGGTTTGATTCCCAGCCGGGGCACATAATCAGGTCTCCAGCCAGGTCTCCAGCCAGGTCTGTAGCTAGAGGCAGGTTACATGGATGTTTCTCTCCCTTTCTTCCTTCTTCCCTGCCCTTCTCTCTAAAAATAGTAAATAAAATCTTTAATATGTATATATAATTCTGAGGTGTTAAGTACATTTACAGAGTTTTGCAACCATCACCACTATCTATTTCCAGACCTTTAAAATCATTCTGAATAGAAACTCTATACCCGTTAGGCAGTACTTTTCCCCTTCTCCTTCCCCTGCCCCCTTCAGTCCTGGGTGATCACCATTCTATTTTCTGACTATAAACTTGACTATTCTAGGTCCCTCAAACAGGTGGAATCATATTATATTTATTATTTTGTGTCTGGCTATTTCACTGAGCACAGTGTCTTCATGCTTCATTTATGTTGTAGCCTGTGTTAGAATTTCATTGCTTTCTATGATAAATAAGAGTCTGTTGTACATGTGTCCCACATTTTGTTTATCCATTTATCTGTTGATGGATGCTTGGTTTTACCTACTCTTTGGCTCTTGGGACTAGTGCTGCTTTGTACTTTTGTATTGGCAGATCATCTGGTTGAGTCTGAGCTTTCAAGTCTTCTGCATATACTGAGGAGTGGAATTGCTGGCTCATACGGTGAGTCGAATGTTTGACCTTTTGAGGAACCAGCCCCTCATTTTTAAAGGATTGTTAGAAGGTTTGGGAAGCACCAGTTGCTCTTCTGAGATCATACTTACTAAGAAGGTTTGGTTACCATATGTATATATTTTCCATATACTTCTTCCTACCTTAAAGTGCACCTTCAGACTGTCTAGGCAGCAGGAAGCTTACTAAATTAATCTTTGGATTCCCAGCGACTAGCAGTGCTAGGTGCATGACCGATATTAAAAAAATATATAATAGATGTTTATACATCAACATTTTAAAAATAGACTCAAAGACTCAGAACAAAGAAATAAATGGCAAGTATGCCGCCCGTTCCAAAGTGGGGTGCTGGCCCACCTTTGCAGGACTTGCACATGAGGTTTCTATGAGCCTGTCTTGTTCCCTTAAGTGTAGAAAGGGGTTGGCATCACGGGAATTCCTCTGTGAAGGAGGGCGGCCTGCTATGGCCTTTCTCTTCACTGAGGTGCACTATGGGGGAAGGCTGGGCTTCCGCTGATGGCCAGGCAGAGGTGGCCTGCACACCAAATATGGACCACTCTGAGGGGGGCTCACCCAAGATGGCACCCTGCCAGGAGGAAGCTGGGGGTGCCTGTCAGATTGCAGAAGCTGAGAGGAGTGTCATGGAAGATAGCTGGAGGGGAGCCTTTGCCTTTTCAGGCGAGGGAGCTGCACATGGGTGTCTGGTAGTCACAGAACCCTTGAGCAGAACTTGGCAGTATCCGCCAAGTAAGCTTTTCTGGGGCTTCTCCTTCTCCCCAGTCCCTTCAAGCTTCGACCATGAAGGATTCAGAAATCCACCTGCCTGGCAGGAAGGAAGGAAGGGGATGGTGACAGGGGAACTGGTCAAAAGTCAGCCCTGCAGTAGGAGCAAAGCTAACTGGTGCAGGTAGGCACTTCCGATGAAGTTCATAGTTTTATTATACCTACTGCATGGAGGTTGTCCTTGGCTCCAAAAGTGACTGGAGGATGTTTTCTGGCCAAAGGGGCCTGACACAGACTTGGCAGTGAGCCAGGAGTTCGCCCAAGAGGGTGTGGGGCAGAAATAGCTCACCCAAACAGCGAAGGGAAGGAGTGGAGGGGTTTTCCGTTTACATCCTATTGAGTCACTCTTTCTCAAGGCTGAATTTAAGATGCATTGAAATAAGTTTTTGTGTCAAGAAAGGTATCTGTGATAAGTCTACTCAGGCAAACAAACATGTTCACTTTATTTGCTTCTGATTACAACTTGAGTGTAGTAACACTGCCAATTTTATTAAAGTAAGGATGGTTTTGATGATCTATTGGCCGGTACCTATTTTAGTAATAGTACTTCAATTTTCTTGTGGGAAATTATTTCTCCCCCATTTGGTATAGTTTGGTGAAACTGTCACTCAAGGTGTCCTGTCTTCCCCTAACTAAAGGCTGGTATCATGGTCCAAGGTATCCTGGAACTTAAATTTTGAGCAGAATGAGAAAAAGACTGAAAATACTTGGTGCCCATAGTTTCCAAAGGTAGCATCCTGATAAGACATAATGATCTAAACCCTTTGACTCGCCTCCTTCTAGATTCAAGCTCTGTAGTATCTGATTTACCAGGTACCCTGCCAATACATCACCAAAATCATAGCGTCTATTGTTTATAACCAAAGGAACATGCTTTGTGCTGATGGGGGTTTGATGTATATTTATTTATGTCATTGGTTAATTCAAATCACAAATTATTTCTATATGCAGTTTGGCTAGGAGATACTTTCATAATGGAAATGGATGGGTGTGGCTGCTATAAATGGTAAGCGGGCTCATGGCCGGCACTGGAGAAACAATGACTAATAAGACCAGCATGCCTCTGGTCTCATGAGGCTTATAGTGTAATGGGGCATGAACAGTCATAATAGAACTTGTGTCACTGAATATTAATGGGCTCTGATGGGAAAAAGAAAAACAGGTGCTATGAAAACACATAGGAAGGCGGGCAGGGCTTTCTGGAACAAAGATTACCTGTAGGATAAGCAGTAGGAGTCGCTGGGCGGAGGGGGGGTGGTGATAATAGCAGGAAGTAGTTTTCCAGCTAGAGAGACAGAAGGTCAATGTCTAAGAGACCAAAACGTGCCCAGTGCCTTCAGAGACTGAAGGAAGATCTCTGTTGCTTGGTGTTGGGAACTCGTTAGCCGAGAGACTGACTGTTGACACTGAGTGAGAGGTGGCAGAGGGACAGTGAGCCTCCCTGTGGAGCTGTGCCCGGGCACCATCCCCTCAGACCCAGTGCCGGGGTGTCAGAACCTGGCCAAGCTAGTGTGAGTGAGGAACCATCCCTCAGTGCATGGGGTTGGAGGGACACTTCAAAGACCTGATTCACTGTCTCTTTAACCCCCACTTAAACGTGATTTTGCCAGACTGCGTACAACCCGAAGCAGAGGCTGCTGCAATTATCCCTGGAATAATAGATTCAGCTCTGTTGTTTCAGTTCAGTAAGTTTGGATGAGAGCAGAATAACAATCGGGCTTTGAGGAGAGGAAGATGCATGTGTACAGTTTCACAGACAGAAAATGGCAGGTCGGGACCCTGGGACAGACACCGTCTGGCGCTTGCGCTCACGGTCCTGCCCAGCCAGGGGAAAAGAGTATGAAAAGGAACCAGCAAATGATCCGATGCTTCCCATATGTCTCACCTCTCTAGAGCCCTTTGAAAATCCAAGAGTTGACAAACACAAAGTGGGAACCAGTGAACAAAGTGTGCCTCACAAAGACGGAGACTCTCTACAATTTATTTGGGGGATACCCCATAGAACTAATAAAATGGAAGATCTGAGTGTTTTGAGACAAACTGACTGGTTTCCACAAACAGTCATCAAGCACTGCTACATGACCAGCACTGTGGATTTTTAAATTCCCTTGGATAAATTACTTACTGTGTCATGGTATGCATGGTCCCTAAGTAAAAAACATACTGTCAGCCTATATTATCACACATGGTTATAACTAATGACACTGGTGATATGACATAAACCTGTGTTATACCACTATAAGAAAAGTTCAAGAGGAGGAAACAAAAATGTTTGTGGGATAAGGTTTTAATTGGTCATTTCATTTTCTTTGCAACCTTGAAAAGTATATGTTAATGGCCCCATTCTGCAGAGATAGAAACTGAGACAAGGTTAGGGAACTTGTCTGCAGTCGTGCAACCAGTAAAAGCAGGGCTGGGTTAAGAGGAAGCCATGTCCCTGGTCTCCAGTGCCCATTATCTCCCTCTGTGCCATGCGGTTCCCCACAGAAGGACCCACCCACGATCACATCTGATGCCTCCCAGGTGCTTCTCCACAGACCATGAGATCATGTCAGTAAGCGATGAGCATGTAGATTAGAGAGGCTGCCTATACACACTTCTTGTGTTTGCCTATCCTAGATGAAACAGGCCAGATTCTGGTCTGAATCATCACAGGAGAGACAGGGCTTTTGTGTGCACATGACTCTTTTGCATCATTGAGCACCACTCTGTGACCCTAAAAAGTCCTAGATGACAGCAAGTTGCAGTGAACGAGGAAGGACAAATTAATACTTGCTGAGGGGTAGTGATGGTGAGGAATAGGTATTTAGATGATTAATGCTCTACAGCAACAATCTCTATTTTTTCACTCTTCTGGGATTCTCCTCTTCCTACTCATCTTGAATGTGTTACAGATTCTGACACCTGTCAACCCATAGCAGCCGGAGGTTGCTTACGGGCTCCTTGATCTTGGATCTCAGCCACCCAGCCTGTGGTATGTTTGTTATAGCCACCCCGATAGACTAAAACACTGGAGGAGGAAGTGAGAACTACTAGTGGAATGTAAACATAATTTTCTGTTCTTTTTGGTCCTATCCCAAGCAGACCTCTGAGCGCCTTTTCCAAAACCACTGGTCACCTTTGATAATGTACCCCACCTGCTGCTTCCCTTTGCCCTTCCCACAGTCCTCTTCTTCCATTTATTATATGGTCCTTGTCTCCCTAGAAGAGGTGCTTTCATGGAGATGTCCAGGTCGTCATCCTTGGTGGTGGTGTAGGAAGGTTCAGAAGGAATAATGCCCACATAAATAGGCTTGATGTGGCTGGAGGCAGGTGAAAGGCAACCATGCATTGATGTTTCTCTCCCTCCCTCCCTTCCTCTCTCTCTGGAAATAATAAATAAAATCTTTTTTTTTTAAAAAGGCTTGAGTTTTAGCTTTGCCGAATGTTTAATTGTAATGCCTGGCACATGAAGCAACATAAATAACATCTTTGGGTTCTTGGACATTTTCACTGCTAGCGCTTGGTAAAGCTGTCAGGCTTGTAATGATTTTGGGAGCGGGAGTAAAACAGAGCTGGGGGCTCTGGGGGTGGTCAGCACCACGCCAAGCTCTTCATGTCCCCTACCCGTTCTAAGCTGTCAGCTCTGGTTTTCATTAGAAGCACAGAGCTGAGGCCATGGATACTAATAAGAGAATTAAGTGGTTTTGGTTACATGTTCTTCATGCTCTCTATCATCTAACTATTTTTTAAAAGATCTTATTATTTTCAGAGAGAGGCAGAGAGGGAGAGAGACATCCCTGTATGGTTGCCTTTCACCTGCCTCCAGCTAAGGACTTGGATGGAGACCCGGCCTGCAACCTGGTTATGTGCCCTGGCTGGGAATTGAACCAGCGACTTTTGGGTTTGCAGGCCGGCGCCTTATCCACTGTGCCACCAGCCAGGGCCTCTATCATCTAACTGTTGAGGCTATTTAAAAGAAAAGGCAGACGCTGCAACTGTATTTACTGAGAAAACTCCATGGCCAGGCGGTTCATACCAGGAGTCAGTGGTGGACATCAATCTCTTCTCTCCTTTCCAGAAGAGAAAAGAAAAAGTAGGGGAAAAATGGCCTGCCAACAGAAATGTACTTTGGCTACTCATAACCAAAAGATAGGCTTTTGCCCTTCTTTATCCCTGAGTTCTGGAAGCAGCAATCTCTGAGTACCAAAAGTCTAGGGCACAGGGTAGCTGATCAAGGGAAGTTGTGCCTCAGTTTCTTCAGCTGTCACATAGCTTCTGTGTAGCAGGCATGCTTTTCTCTTGCATTTGTTCTTTTCAGAAGGATTCATGATTGATGACATAATTCCTGGAAACTCAGGAGAAGAAGCACATTTAAATGAACTACTACACAATTTAAAACTTTAAATGGCCCAGATCCTTTCAAGTTTCTGGTTGCTTCTCCTCTGACATGGATTTCTTTAAGATTTATATAAACTTTTTCATAGCATCAATATATTGTGAGGACAGGTCACTAAATCAAGGAAGGCAGTCATCTATTTGGTCAGTCAACAAACATTTCTTGAACATCCACTTTATGCCAGGTACTATGTTAACCATAGGAGCTATCAAGAGCTCTGAAGCAGTTCCTGGGATCAGGAGTCATCTTTGTGGTGGAGTGTCTTGGCATGAAATGTTGCATTTACCCTCAGATGATGTGGGGAAGTAGATATCATTAGCTCCATTTTACTGATGATGAAACTGAGGCTCAGGGACATCAGATGCCATGCCCAAGGACTCTTCTGTCGAATCTACCCCCAAAATTTTATTTTATTTCTAATACACTATTCTCACTTTATATGCACTTTATAGATTTTAATCAAAACAGAGCAACCAAAATCAATATAGAGACTAGACCCTTGGCATTCAAAGATTAAACTTTTTTGGCTTTGACTGTTTGTTTTTGGGTGCCATTAACAAATGACCTGGAAGAGCATGGCATAGGGATTTGAATTGCTGAGACATGAGGTGAACCTCTTACTTTAGAGACTGGGATGTTGGGCCAGTCTCTCATGTTCAGAATAGAATACTAAGCCTCTGTATCTCAATGTTTTCCTTTGTGTAGTTTATAGGAAAATGCTGCAGTGACTTGCAGTTATCAAAAATATTTATGGGTGTTGGAATTTTGAGGAAAAGCCTCAGGGATTGTCCATCAAAAGTGTCAATATGTTAAAAATTGCTAACATGGGAATGAATAACTTTAGTTTGGGGATTTGGAGATGGAATAGGGCAGAGGACTTCGGTTTGGGTCACCTTTGATGGGAACTGAAGTGGTCATGCCTCATTGTGCAGAACCTTCCAAGAGATGCCCCAGGGCCCTTAGACTTCCAGAGTTTCCAGTAATTACTTTTTCCAACTCAGAAAGATTAGCTGGAGTAGCATCTGAGTTCATTCAGGCTGCTAAAACAAAGTACCACAGACTAGGTGGCTTATAAGCAATAGAAATTTATTTCGTACAGTTCTGAAAGCTGGAAGTCAAGGATCAAGGTGGCAGTGTGGTTGGGTTATGGTGGCTTCTTTCTGAGGAAAGCCTTCTGCCTGGCTCACAGCTGACGCCTTTTCCCTGTGTCCCTACATGGTGGAAGGGTCCAGAGATCTCTCTGGAGCCTCTTTTACAAGGGCACTAATCTTATTCATGAGGGCACCATCCTTACTTCATAACCTAGGCATCTCCAAAAGGCTCTATCATCTGACACCCTCATCTTTGGGTAAGAATTTCAACATATGAATATTTTGGGCGGGGGACACAATATATAGACAGTATGTGGGTATTGCAGGGACTAGATAGTTGTATGTAGTCCTGCAGATTTGCAATAATTTTCTGTAGTGATCTATCTACCACAAGATTAGTAGATGAGCAGGCCTTTCTCAGATAGAACTGCTATATTTGCATCTACTTTGTATACCTTATCACTGATAGGAGTCTAACTCAAAGGGAATCTTGACCCTGAAGCCTTATTAAACATTTCATTTCCATAGACTGCCTATTTGGAAGAATTTTGATGGCAATGAAGTACTCCAAATAATGGATTTCAAAAATATTTTTAAAACTTGAAATAGGTATTGGTAAAATTTAAAAACTCTCTATATTAGTGAAAGGCTATTTTAAGAGTAGGAAAAAAGGTCAAATGGGTGTGCAGCCTCTCTGCCCCAGAATCATAAAGCAGCATTTAGAACAGTGTGTTTGGAACAGAGAAGCAGTGGCTTAATAACCAACACAGTCACCATTTCCAAAGCCAGTTCCAATGAGTGAAGCTTGTGGCCCTGTGGTACGATGGCACCATATGTTCCACCACAGGAGTCATTTAGGGGAAGAAATCTAATTTTTCATTGTTAGTCACCAGTGACTTTGAACATCAAGATTCTGTGAAAATATCCTTACTGACCATGTGCTGATTTTCTTGTAACTACGGAGCTTTATTTCATCAAATGTATACATGTAACCTTTCTTGGTTGCAAATAAAGGTGGCGCTTTGGTTTATTTACCTTAAAATCACCTGCTTTGCCATTCTTCCCTATTACATGCAAGAATTCAGAAATGTTTTTCATAGAGCAAGAGAAAATCTGTTAAATCCTGGAACAAATGCAGGTTGAATAACCTCTGTTCAGCTCCTTCTTTGTCCAAGAGAAGGAAAACCAGAGTTGACCTAGACAAGATAAAATTAAAGAGAAAACAAAACAAAACACACCTTAGTTTTTTGCATGACACTGGCCTCATCCTTAGCACATTATCAGGTTTCAATGCCAGGCCTCAGCATCATCAAATACTCTTTAAGAGTGAAGAAAAATGCTGCATCTGCAAATGTAGATGCCTAAGTACCAATCAAAGCCATGCTGCACTCCTGTGGAAATGCATAATGACATTTCCCAGCTGCCAATCACTAATTCTAACAGCTCTAATGAGATTCTGGCTTAATGTATACTTCTCAGTAACTTGGGGCCTGAATTAAGTGCTGTCCTTTTTACCAGATAACTTGAATGTTCAGAGAGTATGTGGGGAAAAGGGAGCCCTTGTACGCTGTTGGTAGGATTGTAAATTGGTGCAGCCATTAGTGAAAAGAATATTAGAGATTCCTCAAAATATTAAGAATAGAACTACCAGGTGATCCAGCTATTCCACTTCTGGGTATTTATCCGAAGAATATGAAAACACTAATTCAAAAAGATATATGCACCTCTCTGTTCATTGCAGCATTATTTACAATAGCCAAGATATGGAAACAACTTAAGTGAGCATTGGCCAATGAATGGATAAAGAATGCCTGGTGTATGTAGAGTGGAATACTACTGTGCCATAAAAAAGATAAAATACTGCCATTTGTGACAACATGAATGGACCTTGAGGTTATTACACTAAGTGAAATCAGTCAGGTGGAAAGGAAAACAATTGTATGGAACATAAAATAAACAAACAGAACAAACGAATAGATCAATTGGGTGGTCACCAGAGGGAAGGGGAGAGTGAAATAGGTAAAAGGGGTCAAATACATGATGACAGATGGAAGCTAGATTTTTGGTGATGAGCATACTGTAGTCTATATAGATAATGAGTTATTAAGTTGTATACCTGAAAACTTATATGATGTTATTGTAAACCAGTTATCTCCTGCCCCCTTCCAAAAAAAAAAAAAGACAATGTGTAAACTGTCAACCAATTTTTTCCCATTTGGAAGAGGGACACAGCCCTCCTGGGTCTGGCATGAGTGGGGCCACACTGGAACTGGGGCAGGTAAGGGGTTGAGTTCCTTTCTTCTCTACCTTCACCCATTGTTCAAAGGAATGGTGATTTCCAACTGTAGGTGGTCTTAAAAAGTGGCAGTTTAGTACAGGATGGTCTGATCTGGAAAGGCAGATTGTTTGAACTTGGGAGTTTCACTCTAATTGCAATAGAAATCCAGTCATAGCAATTAGTTAAATGTCTGTTCCCGGTAACAGAACATATTTACTGCTCCCGCTTTTGAGATAATAAAATGGCACTTAAGTTACCCTCTTCCCTTGGTCAATCTGAGCAGAAAGCAAACTCTCACAGTTTCCTATCATTCTGCAGGGCTCAAAACCATACCTAGTAATCACTTCAAGTCTCAGTGGGGAGGGAGCGCAGGTAGGAAGCTATTTGGGATTTATAGTGCCGCTTCCTGCTATAGGCAAAATCGGAGTCATAAAAACCAAGAGGAAAGAGTTTCTTGAGCCCTCCAGGGCAAGTAAGGGAAGACACTTTAAAATCCTGATTTTTATGACTCCAGACACAATAATACGCCTTAGCCAGCCGATTGCTGGAGGACTGGACATCAGCCCTTCTGTGAGGCTATTTTTCAATTCTCTGTCTCTTTGTCTCCACTGAGCCCAGACAGGTCTGGTGCTCTTCTCCTGGACTCAGTTTCCTCACCTTTGAAGTGAAGCTACAAATATCCATGAGGCTCTTTTGGCATTGCATAGGAGCCTTAGTAATTATAGAGGGTCTCATCTGCGGGCTCTGAAGTTCTATCACAGTGACCAAGACTCAACACAGACAGAGAAACCAAAAGCGAAATGTGATGTTTCCCCAACTCTTTCATGCTGAAATTGGTCCAGGTTATACCCTCTTTCTGTTTCCATGGCATTGGGCTCCTCCTTTTCGTAGACATTTCACCTGGGTTAGCAAAGGCAGGTGGCAGGAGGGAGAAAGGCATGGACATGGAATTAGTCATAGCTGAGCCTTTCTAGGTAAACTTGGCCATGATTCAGCAAGAAAGCCCAAGAAAGCTCGCTGGCTGGCACCTCTCAGAGAAGAGGCCAGGCTGAGGCAACGGGAGGGATCTAGTGGGAGGCTCTTTGCAAACCATCCTTGACACTCACCTTGCCCATCAGGCCCTGGAGGGACTCCCATTTTTGTTGACCTTGCACCCAGGTAGGACGGGTGACCGGCACCTCCGACTCCAAATCCTGCCTGCACGGGTTCTGTGACACGGCACTGTTGCCCCGGGCGGTGTGCCCACAGCAGCCCAAGTGTCGCTTCTCAAATTGAAGGTCAGATAGGTGGTCAGCGTTCTGCTTCCCTCGCAGGAACCTGAGCTTCCTCAGCATCCCAGCCGCCAAGGGGCTTGATCCCTAGAATTTGGGAAACCCTGATCCCTAGAACTTGGGAAGCCCTGGGTCGGAGCAGGGGACCGTTGCCGAGTGGGCTTCATTGCACTGCATGGGGATCGTCATCAGGAGCGAGCCCGGGCCTCACCCTCTCAGACCAGGAGTCTCCAACGAGGTGCAGTAGAGCCGGGTATTTGGAGTGAGCAAGGTCGGCAGTGGGTATACTGCACGTCCCCTGAGCACCCATGTTCGCTCATTGGAGCCTGTTACTCCCATCAAGTCCCGCTTCTTCGTTGTCCACAGGAGAAACTGAGGCACGAGGATGGGGCAGTTGCCGCAGGCCAGCTGCAGCACGGCTTGGTAGCACCTGGTCCTCCCATCTCAGCCGGAAGGCCACTCCACCTGCCAGACTCGGGGTGTGTTGCGTAAGCAAGTGTTTGTGGGGAGACAGGCTGGGCTGGGCAGCAGCCTGGTGGACGGAAGGCATGAGCCAGTGGGTAAGCGGCCGCCGGGGCAGAGCTGAGGCCTGGGAGCACGCAGAGCACTTACTCCTCTGTCCACCCGCCCTCCGGCGGGCCCGGAACATCGGACACCACCCTCACCCCCCGAAAGGCCCACGGGCTGGTGCAGGGAGGCAGAGCGCTGGCGGGCACCAGCCCCTCACCTGGAACTGGAGGAGGAAGCCGAGGAGACAGCAGGCGAGGAAATGGACTCACAGCCCTTAGGCCCGGAAGAGACCGTGAACTCCTTCCTTCCTCAGTGAGAAAGCTGCCGTCCAGGGGGATCAGAAGACAGGGCCGCAGGCCACCGAGTCTGTGGGCGGGACTTGCTCTGCTCCCCTGTCTTAGTTACCCGGGCAGCGTGGGTTTAATAACATCCCCTAAGACGATTTGTTCAAGTCCTGACCTTTGGTACCTGCGAATGTGACTTTGTTTGGACATGGGGTTTCTGAAGCCATAATCTAGTCAGAATGAGGTCAGGCGGGAGTCGGGTGGGCTCTCAACCCCATATGACTGGTGTCCTTGTGAGAAGAGGACAGGAGACCAGACAGACCCTGGGGAGACAGAAGCGATGCATTCACCAAGGGTGCCACAGATGGCAGCCACCACCAGGAGCTGGAACAGCGGCAGGGAGCACTCTGTCCCTCCCTCGGAGCCTTCGGCAGGAATCAACCTCAATGCACCTTGATTGTTATGTTGAGCCTCCCAGTGCATGGCGCTCTGTTGCGGCAGCCCCGCAAGGTGACACCAGGCTGCCCTTGCAAAGTGCAGAGCTTCCTTACGAACGAAGCAGAGCCCACGGCGACATTTGGTGGCTTTCTGTAGGGTCCAGATGCACCTTCTACAAGTTCTAGCCTGAGCAGTTGTGGAGAAGTGACGGGGGACCCGGGATACAGGACAGAGAGCCAGGACTGGGCTGAGCGCTATCTCCCCTTGCAGGTTCCGTCCCTGGGTTGGCTGGCTTCTTGCCCAGCGTGGCTCCCGAGCTGTCTTGGTTCTTACAAGGGCTTCTGGGCTGTGACCCCAGCTGATCTCCCCTGGTGGACTGCAGGTCGTCATGTCAGTGTCTAAGGATCTCTTTCCCTTTCTCCTCCCCCACTTGAGTCACTCTCAGACCCCACCCAACCTGGTTCCTCACTGCCACCCAGGCTCACTTAGTCTAGCCCTTGGGACCCATCTGAAAGGGGTTCTGCAAGGACCTGTCATAAATGTATGATCCTGTCCCTTAGCAGTGAATCCCTTGAGCCTCCACATGGTCCTAGTAGAGGTCAGAAGAGCGGTGGGGCAGAGGGGACTCCTTGATGCCATCACAGGAAGACACCAAATGACCAAATAGCTGGCATGAGAAGGAAGAGGCCGGGGCCTCAGGGAGAAGGCCCCGAGTGCCTTGGGCACCAGCAGCTCTCTATGGAGAAGGAGCCCCAAACCGAGACAATTCCTTCTCTTTCAGGCCTCCCCAGTCTCGGGTCCCCTCCCTTCCCACCACTGAGAATGGGTTAGTCTGTTATTGTCACCTTGGGCTGCCGTGGGAATGGAGGCCTTCAGCAGTGGTCCCCCAGGTTTGCAGGCCTTTCACATAGATTTTAGGGCGGTTTTAGGGGTTCTGCTGGGGAGGCCTGGGCAAATGCCTGTTTTAACCAGCATTCCAGATGTTTCTGCTGTGGGTGGTTCTCGATGTTAGACAACGTTGTCTTGCAGATGTTCTAGGACCTTCCGGTGATTGGCTGAGATTGGTTGTTGTTCAGTTTCGGTTCTTTGACCATGAAGCACTTACAGGTTTAGGTTTACTTACATGATAACCAAGAGTATCCAAGTGTTAGGGCCATCTCAGTCCAACTGCTTCCCTCCTTAATTAGTTTCACAGAACCTGGCAGAGTATCGCGAGCTGGGTTTTAACAGCGTGATTTTAATTAGGCCTATGTCTCACATGTCACCTGGGGCTGATACCAGTCACTCTGGCTTTTCTTGGCCATGAC
Organism: Noctilio leporinus; assembly: GCA_004026585.1. Classification (NCBI taxonomy): domain Eukaryota; kingdom Metazoa; phylum Chordata; class Mammalia; order Chiroptera; family Noctilionidae; genus Noctilio; species Noctilio leporinus. The sequence continues at coordinate 999,653 of PVIW01000023.1, forward strand.
GTGGGAAGGGCAATCAGACAGAAGCTGCCTTTTCTTGTTTACTTAGGCCTTTGGGAGCTTTGTATTTCTTCGTGGTGTAAATGCTTAGTTATGCAGAAGGGCAATGGACCCTGTAGCCAGACTGGGTTTGAATCCCGGCTGTGCTGCTCACGGCCCTTTGACCTTGGGCAGCTGGCTAATCCTCTCTGGGCCTCAGTTTCCTCATCTGTAAAGCAGAACTAGCACTGATACAGGGTTTTTGTGAAGGTTAAATGAGTTAGTAATGGAAGAGCTTAGGGTCATACTGAGCACATGGTGAGCGCTTAAGGTGACCTGGTTTGTTTCAGAATTGGCCATTCCTTCCTGCTCTTAAAGCCACTATCAGTGGCAAGTAGTAAAAGTCATCACTGTCAGAATAACAAACAGGTTTGAGCCACAGCCCCCAATTTCTACATACGCAAAACACCACTTAAGGAAATTCTTCCTCTTAAGTATCTCTTGCTTCGTGATGACCTTTCCAAGAATGGAGGGACTGATCACTGCTTTTACTGTAAGTTTGGGAAAGTTGCATCTTTTTATTTGCTCGAAAGGGAGACTGGAATTCAGCATCCCCAGGCCTTGTTCCCAGGTGTCCTTGAACTTGTACCCGGATTTGGGGGCTGCATGCTGAGGATGCCATTGACGTCATGCTCATGAAGTGCCAGCCTGGCACCTTCTGGGTGCTCCAGAGAGATATGCTCCCATTCTTGGCTCTCCTGACCTGTTTCCCAGCCTGAGCTATTACTGCTGCTGTGGCAGGGCTCCCGCAGTGATGACGACTCCGTAAGGACCAATGTCTTACTGTACAGTCACTGAGCAAGGAGGAAGGAAGTGCACGCGATAAGTTTTCACAATTAAGTTAGCCACTAGATTATCGAAGCTAAGAAGCGTTGAATTAGTGGCCTGTGCTTCAGAAGCGTGTGAATTTTCTCTTTGCCAATTTCTCTTGGATTGAGGCAGTTGCTACACCAGGTAGCAGGGGTGGCACCCGACTCCCTGTCTGGGGTTTGAATCTGGAGGGCTCTTTGGTAGCCAGGGTGACAGCAGATGGGGTCAGCTTGCTCTTAGTTTTTGCCTGTGGCTACAAGTCCACTTCAGGACCAAGGGTGGCTGCATTGGGAAAGCATGCAGCAAACCTCATCAAAGAGAGAGAGAGAGAGAGAGAGAGAGAGAGAGAGAGAGAGAGAGAGAGAGAGAGAGAGAGGGAGGAAGAGAGAGAGAGTGAGAAAGGAAGGAAGGAAGAAAAAGAAAAAGGAAATGAGAAGAGAACAAGAAAATCATGTCCACACTGCTTTCTGAGAACTCCAAGAGCTTCCGGGAGGAAATGCATCACGTCTTTCCCTGCTGGAACCCTGGCTGTAAGAAACAGGTTTGCAGGATTCAAGGAAAATAGAAATATCACCTAAAAGCTAAAGCTCGTGTGTGCGGTGCAGCACCATCCTCTGTGCCAGTTCGTCCGTAGTGGTTAATTACCAAGGTACTAACCCAATCATTTATAGACACCTGCCTCTGAGAATCTAGCTTTCCCAAAGTGTTTATTCCAAAGCTGCCCTTCCTCGTACAAATGTATTCCCTTCATCTGCTGGGAAAACAGTGGCCCCTTTAGATACAGCTCATAGAACCTCCATGTGAGCCAACAACCCTCTGTTAAGAGAACACTTGATGGAGTAATCTTTACATAAACACCGCAGTCCCCCACCGCGAAACAATGACCAGATTTCCCGCATCCCAGCCCTGGACACATCCTGGCTCTGCGGTGGTACAGCGTGCTGGTCATTCAAAGGAAGGCTTTTGAATGCTCACTTGTCTCCTCCCATTGCAGCTCCAACTTCTCACCTGCCCGCTATTGTTCTCTGTTGCTGGGAAATGCCTTTGCGTTAGGCATCGGAAAAGACAGTGACAATGGCCCCGGCCGGAATTCACGTCAAAGCGCACAAGAGGGACAGATGGCTCTTGATTTCTCTAGTGCCAAAGCCCTGGGATTCTCTGAACGTAAGACAGAAGCTAGAAAATTCTTGCTCAGGCTAAGGCAGTTGTCTTCTATGCAGGAAAAGAATGACTGGTTATGTCAGGGTCTTGCAGGAAAGTCTGGGCCTTTGCACTGTGAAGTGACCCCAGAGAAGCACGATGAGATCATCTGTCCAGAAGGCTGGGGAAGCTCCCAGATTCTAGTTGGCACCCGGCATATTCCTGAGTGAGGAGACCTATTGCTGAACACCCATTCTTGAGTGGAAACCGGAAGAGCAGGAACTGAGTATTTCCTGAGCCCTTCTAAGCTTCCTAGACATTTTGTTCTTCTGTTCTGAAGCGCTGTGAGTTGTCTGAAAGACTCTGCACATGTCTATTTGGGGACATTGGTTATTTGTGTACATGCATATGTGTATTTTCATTTATAGGTTAACATTTTTTATACAGGAAAAGATACAGGTACCTTTGAGGAAATTGTTTCCAAAGGAATGATTGTATTCAATTTCAGTTTGTACAAGAACAAGGAAATTGGAAGGTCTGACTCCCAAATTTGTGTATAGGCAGGGCAACTTCTGAGTGAGGAAAAGAGGGGTGAGTGCACCCTAACACCTACTAGAGACATTCCAGAGTCAATAATGATGTCCCAGTGTGGCTAGAGGACAGCCAAGCAGCTGTTCTAAAGGGTGAATGTAAAATAGAAAAATCCAGAGCTATAGGACTATATAAAACTCTAGAGAATTAGATTTCTTTTACTAGGGAAATCATAGCATTGAAAGATGGAGAGTATACACCAGAGATCAGCAAAATGTTCTATACAGGAACACCAGGTAGACTAAATATTTTAGACTTGGTGGGTCGCAGGGTCCCTGTACCAACTACTCAGTTTTACTATAGTAGCAGAAAAGCAGCAATAGACAATTCGTCAGTGAATGGGCATGACTATGTCCCAATAAAACTTTATTGATGGAGAATGAATTTTGAAATTCATGTAATTTTCATGCATCACAAATATTCTTCTCCCTTCATTCCCCTAACCATTTAAGGGTGTAAAAACCATTCTTAGGTCATGGACTGTACAAAAACAGTCAGTGGGCTGGACTGAGTGGGGCTTGCTTCCCCCTGATGTGACAGTCCACCGGTCTGAAGCAACAGAAGCCATCAGACAGACTGCAAGACTTGAGATGAATTTTGTGAGTGCAGCGTTTGAGGAAGAAGATGCCAACATTTACCACTTATATCCATGTCCCGTCCCCAACCCACATTATGGCTGATAACAAGGGTGGTCTACCACAGTGGTTCTCAAAGCGAGCTGATCCCACAGGGTGTGCCTGGGATAGGCCACCTCCTTCAGGAACTTGAGCCCTGGGTCAGTGCCATCTGACAATATGCCACATAGGGCCCCATGCCAGCGGTCCTTGCCCTGCCTTCTGTTTGAGTTCCTGGTTCATGATCCTCTCCTCACTTGGCCCTGCCACGCTGCTGGAAAGCAAGAGGAGCTCCAGCCTCCGATGTCTTCCTTCCTGAAGATATGCTCATTGATTTTAGAGAGAATAGAAATGAGGGGTGGGGGAGAGATGGAGAGAGAAGGAGGCGTCGATGTGAGAAACATCGATTGGCTACTTTTTGCGCATGCCTTGACCGGGACCAAACCTACCACCTGGGTATGCACCCTGACCGGAATCAAACCCGCGACCTTTCAGTTTATAGAATGACACTCCAGCCAAGGGAGCCACACTGGCCAGGGCTAGATTCACTTACCCACAACCAAGGCGCTGTTTCTAGTCTCCACACTCAGCAAGTTTGTGGGTCAGAGTAAGAAGGGCAGTGAGACCTGATAACCAGACTCCTCATCAAAATGCTCTGTTTTGAATTCTCCTTTTTGCCCTGTTCCTTTCTGGCACCCTGGGCATTCCTGAATGCAGAGCAGAGCTCCAATAGAGGTACATTCTTCTTGGAGGAAGAATCCCGCTGCCGTGCCCAGGGCTGAGCTCTTCTGCCAAAGCACACAGCGCTCTGGGTGGCAGTAGCGGTGGCACATCAGCAGGTGCTGCCTGGCTGGGTCACTTTGTCTAGGATGTCCCCTAGGCAGGGTCTTGGTGGCCCAGATAAAGGCCTCTCGGGGCTTGGGATCAGCAGTGATGACAGGGGTGAGGGGCTTGCGCTGGTCAGGGGCCCTGAGCTGGGGGTCAATAAGGTGTGCAAGGATGGGGCCCGCACTGGGGCTGCCTGCAGTCAGAACCGAGGCGGCTGCTGGTTGGTGTTTCCCTGGTATTTTTCAGGAACCAGCGAGGTCAAATTAGGGAACTGTTATTTTAAGTTCTCTGACAGAAGGGACCTTGTCTCTCCTATTCCCAGCGGGCTCCCCACTGCTCATTTCAGTGCAAAAGATACTCAAATCTTTGTTGACCTGGGGCATGTTGAAAGTCTGATGTTTTAAAAAAGCTCATTCTGTAAGGAAGGAGTGAGTGACTCACTGCCCAGTGGTTGCTGCAGGGATCGAGCCTGGAAATTCTTTCTCTCTCAATTCAGTCACTCAAGCCTATGGAGCCCTTCTGTGTGTATAGCTCTGAGGTAGGAAGAGGGAAATGTAGCCGGCAGGCAGTTTCACTCTTGATGAGACAATGAACCAGGATTAAAAAATAAAAATGAGCCAGGAGCCCGTGTTCTGGCTGGCTCGCCCCTGAAACTTGGTTGCACCATTCTGTCATGAACTTGAGTGCGAAGCACATCAGTTGTTTGTACACGGTTCCTGAATAGAGTGGATAGGGTAAAGCCTTAGGGGTCACAGAGTCCTGGGTTCGAATCCCAGCTCTGCCATTTTCCAACCTGGGGCAAGAGGTGCAAATGTTCTGAGTCCCAGTTTGAATGCGATGGGGAGAATAGCGTCTGTCTCCAGCGTCGTAAGGAGTCAATGAAACAACGAAGGTGATGGACCTAGAAAAGCACCTGGAGTTTAATAGAGCAGGAAAATCAGAGTTTATTTATTATTATTAGATTTTCTTTGACTTTTTTTTTGCGGCGGGGTGGGGGTGCGGGTTCTCAGCTTAGAAAGCACAGCCTAACCCTCTACTCCCTCTCCAAGGCTCAGTTTGGTCCTTGAACACTTTCTCTGCAGTCAGGGCCTCGTCAGTGCTTCTGTTGTACCCTGAGCACATCTCTGTCCTTGGATTCACTGCCTGGAATTATTGTCTTCAGTTCCAGAATCGGCCTCTTCGCCCCATGGAGGGCGGGAGAGCTCCCTGAGGTCAGGCACGGTGTGACTCAGGCCCACCCCTCTTCAGGCTGGCAGGACTCTCTCTGGTTGGGGGTTCTGCTGAGTAAGTGAAGGGAGAGACGCTTGCACCGTTGAGCAGGTAGGGGGTTGTTGCATTTCATCGGGCCCTACTTAGAGCCTGAGGAAGAGGAGGGTTACTCCCATGCTTGTGGGCTGCACTTTGAGGAGAAGAAAGGACAATATGACAGGAAGAAGTGAAGCCCTAGGCATGGCTCCACTGTGTTATCTGCACTTTTTGAAAAGCCACCTCTGTTTAAACAAGTGGTGGTGAGGTCAGTGTACCTGAGTTCGTGGAATTGCTACTGGAGGCACAGTTATTTAACATTTGATGTTTCCTCGGACTCTTGGGTTATTTGGGGGTTCTTGAGGAATATATAATATTTACAACGATGTACTATATTCCAGAGGCTGACACTAACACTTCAGTGAAGTGATTTCCAGTGAGCATCGGAAGGAGTGTTCATTTTTTCAACGGTGGGATCAGTGACATTTATTGGGCTACTTGGACCAGATGTGAGGCTTCCTCCCCTGGGCTTGAGCGGGGTGGAAGCAGTCATACCCTTAGCAACAGCCTTCAGTCCTAGAATTCCACTAGATCCATGTCCATCTGCTTAAGGACCAATTAACTGAATCTTGCTGCTAGCTTCTGGTGACATCTGTTTCTTGTAAAAGAACGGAGAGCTGGGACTTTGCTGAGCATACAAACCAGGTGGTCTGATGTTTCGTGGTTCCTGCTGGCTGATAAGCATGTCAGTGTGTCAAAATCTGGTGCGAGACTAGCTCTTAGTGCAGCAGGTCCCCCGGTCGAGGGGCGGCGGGATAGGAGACACACGTCCTTCACTCCCTCCGACCTCAGAATGACCTCAGAAGGCTGAGAACCTGGTATTATAGCCGTGAGGGACCATCAGGTTCAGGTCGACTTGAAGGAGTAGTTCAGGAGGGCAGAGGCCGCAGGAAAAATGGGAAAACAAAATCAATGGGAGGGACCCAGTGGAGATCAGAATCAGTGCGGTTTGGTGATTAATGGGATACAGTGGCGGGCAAGAGAGCACATCAAAATGAGACCAGAGTCAGCCTCCACCCTGAACTGAGGGCGGTTCTGTACAGGACTCCGACATGTCCCTAGGGCTCACTGGACTGCAGGCACCCTTGGATGCGCCCTGGTGTTTGCGACCTCTGTGTCACCGCCCTCACCCCTGCATCCCCTAGTCGGGAACCCAAGGAGCCTCCGCCCTCTAACTTCGCTTGGGTGAAAGGACTTTGCATGCATTAGGGGAGAGAAAGGGAGCCGGAGCCATAGAACATATTATCATTGGACTGGTCACCGCTGACGGTTGGTGACTCTTTGAGTGCGAAACAACAGGGCCTTTGAGGCCCTTGGGAGCTGCCTTGCTGAACACAGTCTTCCCTCTCAGCATCTTCCTGCTGCTTCAAAAAATAAGTAAATAAAGAAGTTAAGTATCACATTCTTTCTCGTTGGTGTTCACAACACAGAACGGACACCAAGCACCCTACTTTGGATTTTTTATTTGTCGTCACTTTAATTGAAACCACCGACTGTCCTGGGGAAGCTCTGAAAAACACAGATGCTTGGTCCCGGCCCTGCTGGTTCTGGTTTTGCAGATACAAAAGGGAGCCTGTCTTTCCCTGCCGAGAGTCAGCTGTGTTTATGTTTAAGGAACCTTTGCTCCTTTGTTCTAGGACAGGCTACAGGCTGGAGGGAAGAGAGAACTGGCCTTGTGCTCCTTGCCAGCGTCCCGTGTGGGCCCCTCTGGTTGGAGCGACGTGTTGCGTTCCTTACAATTGCCTTCAGGCCTGGGCCGGCTCTGTTCTCCACGAGCAGCGCCCCCCGGCTTTCCTCGTGGCCCCGGCCCCCGCTTCTCAGTCGGCCCTGGCAGATCCAGAAGGTCCTGGGAGACATTTCCGTGCCCAGTGAGCGACTCCACTTGGCCCGGGGCCGTGACCCAGAGGGCAGGTGGGGGAGAGTTGGGCTTGAGCTTCTGAAAGGGGCTCGTGAGGAAGGAACTGACCCCGGAGAGGGACTTTGGAAAAGACATGTTGAAGATCACCCAAGAGGTGCAGGTGGAACCTGATTTCGAGGCGTAAACAGCAAGGCGTGGGGGCGTGAGTTGGAGAGGGTGCAAGTTCCATTTCCAGGGCTCTATTTGAATTCTGCTTGCTCGTGCTTCGCTTCCAGGTGACATGTAGACATTCCTAGGTGGGCTGTATAAACCTTCGTAGGCCCGTAGGCCTCGGTGGGAATGAGCAGGGTGGCTCCTCTCCTGAAACCAGGAGAGAGAAAGGCAGGGCTGCTTGGCTAAGAAGAGCAGAAGGGGTGGCAGTTGGGCGCCGAGAAGACGAACTGGCTTTTTCAGCCGCTCTGACTGGATAGGCGGAGGGTGCAGGGCACAGAGGCAGATGCTGGGGACACAGGGACCCGGGCTAACGTGTACTTCGGGAAATGCTTCACGTGAATGCCTTGAGCTTGAACAGATACAGGCATATGTCCAATACCCTTTATTGTTGTGTTCCTCAGCAATGTTTCTTCAGAACATGTGGACACCTTAGCAGTAGCCTGTCTGATTATATGAATTATACAGGAAGTCATTGTCATCACTGGCACACTGGTGCTTTTTAAATTATGGTGAAATGTGCGTGACATAAAACTTAACCATTTAAACTGTTTTTCAGTGCACAGTTGAGTGGCATGAAGTACATTCGCATAGTTGTGCGACCACGACCACTGTCCACCTCCAGAGCTTTTTGGTCATCCCACACTGACCCTCTGTACCCATTAAACACGAACTCCCTCCCCACCCCCCGCCCCTGCAGTCCTGGAAACTAATGTTCTGCTTTCTGTCTCCATGAATGACTCTAGAATTTTACAATATGGATCCTCCCAGCTACACACCACTTGCTTATACTCTGTAAATGTCTCTCCGTGGATAAAATCAGTTCTCTTCACTTGTGTGTTTTCCCATATTTTGGTCATTTATGTCTTCAGGTCTTCTTCCCCCTTACTTTTCCTGGTCAGAAAGTCAAACTGCTTAGGTATCTAGAGAAATCCACTGGTTTATGAGCAAAGAGTGGAAGGAACTGGTTCTTCCTGGCAGGACTGGGGCTCTAGGAAATCCTGAATGAGAGCCTGAGGGGTGGCCTTGCTCCCTGGGACATTTGTGAGCTGTCACCTCTTGATTTTCCTTCCATTCCACCTCTTTCCGGAGAATCCCAGGACCAGCCAACCACACTAACGTGAAACAGCCTTGGCAATGTCTTTGCCCTAAACCTTCCCCTGTCACAGGGCTCCCCCTCCATGTGCTTGGAAGAAAAATTCCTTTCTGCCTCTGTGTCCTTTGCTTGCCCTGTTCCACCTTCATCGGGTGGCGTTGAAGCAAAGGGCCAGCGGCCCACTGCTTATTGAAAGGAAACTTCCACCAGGTTTCTCTGACTAGGAGCTGATCTTGGTAGGCAGCTGTGGGGAAGCCTGCGGGGATCTCCAAGAAGCTCTCTGGTCCTGCAGCCACACCCAGGACGCTCATGGCCCATCTGGTGTATAAGCCGCGATAGGGCAAGGCGGTCATCCCAGCTTGCTGGTAAACTGACTTTCTTACCAACTCTCTGGCTCCTGGGGAGGCAGGTTCCAGGTAGCTAATAAGTAACTTGGTTGCGATATTTTTATTTAACGACATGAGCTTAGGCAGATTCTTTGCAGTTGCATAAAGAGGAACCGTGTGATCAGAAATTTGGCCCTTTACCCTGCCACTGAGAAAAATGCTCCGAGTAGGGTCCTTACTTTTGCCAGGTAAACACTGAGTCAAAGGAATTTTTAAAGTGAGACAGGAGAGGAGAGCAAGGCGTAATTCTTTTTCTTTTCTTTTTAACTCGGAAGCCTTAAATTCTGATCTTGCCTGAGCCAAACAGCAATTCTGGTCCCTTCTGGATTCCTCTGTTAGCTTGTCAGGCAGTATCTAAAGCCAGGCTATTGAGTATTGATTGGCCTCCTTGTTTAATTACCCGTCGGGGTGCATTCAGGAGCCAATCAATTTCCCTCCCAAAATGCCTGAGCCCTGCTTCTGGGGAAAGAGGGGATCAATTAACCCTTGTTTGCTTTCTAATGCCTGTCCAGGACATAGTACATTCACACACAGGTTAATTTTTAAATCCACTCGCCACCCACTTCACTGCTTTCTTTCACTGACCCTGGAAACCGCCCTCAGTGACACGAAAACCCTCTGTACCTTTTATTGCTTACACAGCCTCGTCAAACGGCTTAGCAAACCCCTGGCCTGGTCATTTCCCAGACTGCAGCTGGGACAGTCGTCCAAAGTCCCTTCAGGTTTCTGTTCCTGTCTGAAGTCCCCTGGGGCAGAGGTTTCGGGAACTGCTGACACCTGTCCATCGCAACCTGGCATGGACGGGAGAAGGGGTTCTTTCGTGTGCCATCTGAGGATCTGTACCCAGGTCTGCTCAGCAGAACCAGCAAATCTCGCCATTTTTATTTAATGTGGATTTTCCCTTAAATTTTGGCTTGAAATGTTTTGATGGCATTAGGAATGGCAGTATGCCAATCAGGAGGGGGGAAAGCAGCCTCTTCTATACCTCACTTTCCCTCCCTGTGCCTCTGACCTACCTGGGTGCCCCAGGAGACCATTTAGGGTGGAAGCTGTGAGCCCAGGCACTGTGACATCTCTCAGCCTATGGAAGAAATCTGGTGAAGGTCCAGACTGGTTTGGTCTGTCAGCCCCTCTGAACACATCAGCTTCCGGGGCAATTGGCTTGGCCATAACCTTGAAGCTGGAGATCAGTCAGAACGCTTTAAGGAGCTCTATTGGGAATCTTTTATAGCATCTGAGCAGTCTGCCTACACTTGGCTCATGTGTGTTTCTCATCGTCTGATAGAGTGCAAAATGCCTTCCAGCCCAGGAAAGGGTGCCCTGGGGACGAGCGTCCTCCACACGTCCAGAGTATTAACGCCTTGGGATTTGGTGGCTTTGAGCTACTAAGCAGTTCTGAAACTCCAGCCAGGAAGCAGGCATTGAACCTTCGGAGTCTTTGACCTTGCATTTTTCTGCTGGAATGTTTTAATATCAGAGTTAAAAAATAAACAGGCTCATGGATGATTTTACATAAGGCCATTCATAAATGTCACAAAATGCCTAGGAACAAAAAAACTTCCAGTCCTTCCTGGTATCACAGAAGGAGGCGAATCAAGACCCAACCCAAGGCTCCCCATGTCCCTCATGATTACTGACAGCTGCTCCCCAGGTCCCACAACTGATGATCAGGGCTGAGGCAACTCTGACCTCTACAAATTGTTCCAGATGGCGCTGTTCATGTGTTCGAGATGTGCAAAAGGTTGCACCACACCAGAAAACACACTCAGCCAGAGTCCAGATTAAGGCTGTGAAGCAGGGGCTCTGGAGAGGTGGCAGCTCCCCAGAGAAAGGCTTTTAGCTTTCAGGTGTGGGGGTTCCAGTGTGGTTTCTTGTGGCAGCAATTCCTGTGATTCACAGGCATCTGTGTCTTCCCCTTGATGTCCTTCCAGTCTTGTTCTAAAAGCCAGCAGGTGAGAATAAGGGAGGAGAACCATCTGTAAACCCTAGACAGTTGATGTAGAATAGAAAATTAAATGCTAACCCCCAGGAGGAGGCCGAACTGCTTATTCCATTACAAGTGAACCGTTTTGATCATTTCCACAGTAAAAACTATTTTAAATATGATACACATCAACGTTTGTGTTGTCGGTTTGCACCTTTAAAATCCAGACTGAGAACTTAGCAGTGATTTTGATTTATGCAAAATCCGAGTGAGCAGAACTGTCTGGAAGAGACCAACTGCATAAGCTGGGAGGTAACCGTGTTCAACACCAGGTGTGGATGGGGCTGAAGGTAGAAAAACCGATATAAACGCACACACATTATTTGTTTGCTTATTTATTTAACATCCTCTGTCTTAGCTAGATTTCCCCCTAAGAAAAGCTGAAGAGAGTCTTATGTGCCCAGTATTTTACTTGGGGGTGTACAGGCTCCCAGGGACAGGGGTGAGGGCTGGAGCAGGTCATCAGAGCAGGTGGAACGGAAGCACAGATGTGTCATCGGCCACCACTACGAGCAAGCAGTGTTCAGTCCTGCTGGCACCTTCTGAGAAATGGCATGAGATGCTCTTAGAACTGGTTGCTCAAGGGGTCAAAGACAGCTGCATTTGTCTGACCGCTGTGTTTGTTCAACAGTCTTGCCAGATTGGTCAAAGGAGCCCCCACTCACCCCCAGCCCACCCTGGTGGCAGCCCCTTCTCAGGGAAAGCCCAGGGCTAGAGCAGGAGGTAAGGGACAAGGCCCTGAACAAGGCATTCTCAGGCTGCGTCTGCAAGAAGCTGACAAAGTGGCATGGACCTGGTTGCCATGGCAATGTCACGGGGAGGCCAAGGGGAAGCTGAAGCAAGGCCCCATAGCCGTGCTGGAGAACAGCAGTGTGTGCCAGGCTTTAGAATTGGGCGGAGGGGGACGGCCAGGGACAGGAGGCCATATCGCAGCCCCAGCCCCTGCCCTGACAGGTAGAAATACATTTAAAGAAGCAAAAGATTAATTTGTTACTGGTATCTGAGCTCTGGAGAAAACGTATGGAGAGCCGGGGCCTTCTTGACAGTTTGTGAATTGTCTTCAAAGCAAAAAGTGATGGTCCTGCCATTGCTGATTTAATCCATTGAGTAAGAGCCAGGCTGAGTACTGGGCCCGTGTCCCAGCGCAGCCGTCAGAGGGACATGGGACACCTGGAGAACCCAAGCCAGCCCACATTTCCCGTCACCAGAGCGAGCTGGCTCAGGAAAACTGAATATGAAATGATGCTTCAGCATTGTGGAATCTTCCTGCTGGAATGGTTCTGAGATGTGTGGCCTTATTTGTAACAAAGAGGGATGTTTATTGTGGTAAGGACACAATGCAAGATATGTCCTCCTAACAAGTTATAGTTGTACCCTCCATTATTGTTGATTGTGGGTACAATCAACAACACATCTCTGGAGCTTCTTCAGCTTCCTTAAGATATTTATGCGTGAGTAATAGCTCCCCATTTATTCCTCCCCTGCCCTGGCCCCTGGGAACCACCATTCCACCCTTTGATTTTATCCATTTGATTGCTTTAGATACCTCTTGTCTGTGGAATCACACAGTACTTGTCTTTACACGTCCAGCTTCTTCCATTTCATGTACCATCCTCAGACTGCATCCATGTAGCCACACATCACAGAACATTTGACCACATGTATGGGCCCTAGCTCCCTTTCTTAGGAATGAAGAAACCCAGGAATGTGAGAGGTGGAATCCAGAACCCAGGTCGTCAGGGATTGTGTCCCATGAGAAGAAAAGGAGCATCTTGGACAAACGGGGTTTGCTTCTCACGTGCTGTGAGGCTCAGAGGCAGATGGTTGCTGCTGTTGGTTCAGCGGTCAGGGGTCTGTCACTCTGACTCCTCCCTCCACTGTCCCTCGCTCCCCAGGGAACAGTGCGGCTGCCGCAGGATGCAGCTGTGGGTGGGGAGAGGCTGGGGCTGACAAGCCCCTTCAGTGACTTTGGTTGAAACGGTGTTTGTCAGAACTGTGTCACACGGCCACTCTAGTAGAATTTCTTCAGCTGGGTGCACTCCTGCCCTCGGGAAAAGGAGCCCTCTCTAGGAAGAGAAGATGGGAGAACAGATATTAGGTCGGTAATGGGGTCCAGAAACGGGGCATGTTAGCATATGAAATATTTTATGCTACAGGGATTTGAGACATGGCTGGTGCAGCAGGGCTCTCTGAAGGTCATAAGGCCCCACTGGGAGCAGCACTGTCACCATGCCTGAGGAAGGGGCCACCTTTATCTCTGAAGACTGAGGGATGTGGAAAGGAACAGGGAAGAGCAGGCCTCACTAACCGCCCCTCCACCCTTAGCTCGCCCCTCATGTTCTATCGCATTTTCCACAGCATCCCACCTTCATCAAACAACGTAAAACACTCAGGTTTAACCATGCCTTCAGGTCTCTATTCCTTGTGTGGGCTCCTTGTCATGTACAACCTATAGGAAATGATTATGTATGCTGTTCTCTTATCTATGTCCTTTGTCCGATGTATGGGACCCCAGCCTGAGAACCAAGGGGAGTGGTAGGAAAAATACGTGTTTCCTTCAGGCCATCCAGTATTCCCATCCATAGCAGGCTAGTAACTATCCCTGTCTTCTCCCCTCTGGATGAGTGAGGAGAGTCTGACATGATGAGAAGCGGGGGTCAGTGTGTCAGCCTGTGGTATCTCTGGGGTGTTTGGCCCCATGCACATTGTGCCCCACCTGTTTCTGGCAGACTCTTTACCATGGGGCTAGTGTTTTATTAAACAATGGGCATCATAGTGCTCCCTTTAGAAGGGAAACTTCTCCTCCCTATCTCCCAAAGACTTCTTCCAAAGGAGTCAGAGGCTGGTCCTCAGAAGGAGTCAGAGATCATGATGTGATAGAGGCTGGGTGGGGAATGGTTAGGAACAATTTCCACGTGGGCACCTTTGTTGCCTTTGAGACTATCCTACGGGCTCACTGTGAAATACAAATGCTAAGATGTTCATTTGTATCAGGAAAGCAAGAGACGGGCTTTCCACATACACGTTTCTGCCCCAAATTTCAAGAGCTACAGGGAACGGGAACAAAAGACTACATGTTGTAGGATCCTATTTATGTAAAGTTCTAGAAAAGGCAAACCCAATGGTTGAAGAAAGCAAATCCGTGGCTGCTGGGGCCTCCAGGTGGGAAGAGGGATCCAACTTCAAAGGGGCACAAAGGAACGATTTAGGGGACAGAAACGTTGTCTGTCTTGATTGTGGTGACAGCTATACCCCTTTGTCGAAGCCCAGCCAATAGCAAGCTTAAAAAGATGACTTTTACTATATATAAATGATACTTTAACATGACTGATAAAAATGTTATGCCCTCCTGCACATCATTTAACACCTCAGCTCTTGGTGTTAAACGCAGGGAACTATTTGTCAACATGCTGTGTGGCACCAAGTCCCTCAAACTTGGCAGAGGGTGAGGGTCACCTGCTCAGAGGTCAGCTTGGAGCTGGATCAGGGAGGAAAGGGCCTCCCTGGTGAAACCTTCCTCATAAAATAAATTCAAAAGGATATAAAAACCATTTATCCTCAAAAGGATATCAATATAAAAGCACGCTGAAGAGTTTATTTTACTCATAATGAAAGAAGTATGTAGATGTTACAACCAGGCAGGAGGAAGATAAAGGATACAATAAAAAGTAAAGGAATGCTGAAATGCGTGTGCAAATGAAGGTGAAATTGTTTTTTCCACCGTGGGGAGGGGTGTCATTTCACCAGAAAGAATCCATCTGCACGTCTCTGGACAAGCAGTACCTGGCGCTGCGCTCAGTTAGCTGCACGTTACACAGCTGTTAAATGGTTTCCATAGAACCAGAGTCACATCGTCGGGAAGTGTGTACCATAGACAAAGCCTAGTTCTCCATTGAAACGCACGTTTTCCCCTACCTGGGGGTTCTGGAACAGCTTCCTGGATCCACACTGAGAAGCAGCTGCCTTCTTATAGATTCTCTGCTGCTTTTTATGTCTTTCCCCGGCTCTGTCTCTACTCTCAAAGTGCACAGTGCAGTAGGACCCCCTTTTCTTGCTGCAGAGCGCGCTTGCTTGTTAGAGAGCTTGAGTGGGATGGCAGACTTACTTTTCTGAACATCTTGAGTCACTTTGCTGTCCCAGGTAGCAAGTGGCCTCTTGTATACCAGTCACATCCATGCCCCTTCTGCGAGTGAAGAAGCAGCGCTAACTCCCAGTGCAGCACTTGGTCCACCTTACCACTTACAAAGTGTCACATGTCAATTATATCCAAGTGAGGCTAGGAGAAAAGGGTGGAAGGCTGCTGCCTTATTTTTAGGAGCAGGTCAAAGGAAAGGCTTTTTGGAGGAAGCGATGCTTGAGCTGAGCCTTGGAAGCCACTAGTCCTTGGCCAGGAGGACCTGGGCCAGGGCTGCAGCTAGGCGATATACTGAAAGGTACAAAGGCACGAAGAGCAGATCTCGTTTGGATGGAAGGCAGGGGTCCTTGGGGATGTTGAAATATGTCATCAGACAAGTAGCAAGGGCCAATCATGAAGGTCTATATAGTCATGCTAAGAACTTTGAACTATATATTGACAATAGAGGTGAGCCGCTCAGTGATTTAAAGCCAGCATTTATAAATTACCCACGTGGTTTATAAAAGAGTATAGAAATATAAGGGGAAGCTATCCAAATCCCAGAATTGTCTTCTGGAGGGCCAGCCCCTCGTAGTGCAGGCTTCCCCCGTCAAGTGAGTGTTCTAGCAACTCATCTATACCAGTTTACCAGCTGGCGTTGTTGAGAGAGGCTGTGTTTGGCTTCAGTAACATTTTTTTGAAGATTCTTTCACTGCGTTTGCCCATTTCACAAGGGGGGATTTACCAGTGCACCTGCCTACCCCGTGAGAAATATTCAGCAGTTTTTGATCAAAACTGGCATGACCCCGGTGCCCCACCCTCCCTATTCACCTGATCTTGGCCCAAGCGACATTTTTGTTTCCCCAGATGAAAAATGTCCTCAAAGGGAAACACTTCGCCGATATGGAAGAGGTGAAACAAACAAAAAAATGTAGAAGCACAAAGAGGCATAAAAAATGATGAGTTCAAAAACTGTCTTGAGCTGTGGGAAAACTATTCCAGTAGGTGTATTACATCAAATAGAGATTATTTTGAAGGTGACCGAAGTTTAGACCTGTAAGAACACACAATGTTTCATAAATACATTCTGTTATTTTGGGGTCCCCCCCTTGTAAAATCCTAGTGACAACGTAGATGCGAAGAAGCAGAAATATACAAGAGAAAGCCTTTAGGAAACCTTGGTGAGAAATTAGGAAGGCCAAAAGTGAGGAGGGGTGAGTTCACTGCTTTATTGATTTGTTTATTTTGATTAAATTTACTGGGGTGAAACCAGGTAATGGGGTCATACAGGTTTCAAGTATACATTATGATGGTACATGATCTGGGTGTTGCATTGTGTACCCACACCCATAGCCAGATCATCATTCATCACCGTATACGTGGTTCCCTTTACCCTGGTGGCCACCATACTGTGGTCTGTGTCTGCGTGTTTCAGTTCTAGGTCCGGTATATGAGTGAAATAATGTAGTTCTTAGCTTTTTCTGGCTTCTTTCACTTAGTATAATATTTTCAAGGTCCATCCATGTTGTGCAAATGTCAGTTTTTCATTTTTTCATATGGCTGAGTGGTATTCCACGGTATGTATGTTCCATATCTTCTTTATCCAATCTTCTGTCCAAGGACACTTTGGTTGTTTCTATGTCTTGGCCACTGTGAATAACGCTGCAATGAACATAGAGATATCTATCTATCTATCTGTCTTTGCTAATACATAGATTTTGAGTTTTTTGGGTAGAAACCCAGAAGATTGCTGGGCCAAATGGTAATTCTACTTTGAGATTTTTGAGGAATTGCCATACTGTTTTCCATAGTGACTGTACCAGTTTACATTCCTACCACCAGTGAACGAGGGTTTCTTTTTCTCCACAGTCTCTCCAACACTTGTTATTACCTGTCGTATTGACAAGAGCCATTCTGACAGGTGGAAGGTGGCATCTCATGGTAGTTTTGATTTGCATTTCCCTAGTAGCTAGTGAGATTGAACATCTTTTCATGTCTGTCGGCCATTTGTATGTCTTCTTGGCCCAGGACAGCAGGTACATACTTGTGAGCAAAATAAGCACTTCACTAGGAGTGTATAGTAGGGCCTACTGTGAGGATCAAATGAACACATACTTCTTGTATTCAGCCAAACTCTGTTGAGTGCCCTGCAGATACCAGACACTGTAGGAGGCAGTCAGGATAGAATCATGATCAATATAGACAAGGTTTTTACCCTGTGGAGCTGACAGTCTGGTGGGTATGAAATTGTATTGGCAACGGATTATGACTTGGTCACTGTATTTGTTTGCTGAGGCTCCTGGGACAAAGTACCCGAAATTGGATGGTTTCAAACAATAGAATTTTATTCTCTCACAGTTCTGGAGGCTAAAATTCCAAATTCAAGGTATCAGCAGGGCTGGGCTCCCTCCAAAGACTCTAGGGAAGAAATTTTCCTGGCTGGTGCTGACTGACAGTCCTTGGTAGATGCATCACTCCGTTCTCTGCCTCAACCAGCACATAACCTTGTCCCCTGTGGCTATGTATCTCTGCATCCAAGTTTGCCTCTTCTTGGAAGAATGCCAGTTGTATTGGATTTAGGGTCCACCCTAATCCAGTATGACCTCATCTTAACTTGATTGCATCTACAAATTGGAAATAAGGCTTGCATTCACAGGTTCCAGCTGAAATGAATTGGAGGGTAACACTATGCAGATGGATAGTCAGTTGATAGCTTCTGAGTATTTTTGTAGCATTAACAGGACTTGATGTTCCCCGAGGGTGGGGGAAATGATTTGTATGTCTCTCTTAATATTGAGTGATGGATTATAATGAGCTAGTCACATTCCCACCCAGCTGATATTCTGTGGACGCTTTCTGGTGAATTTCTCTGGAACAGCCAGACACTCCCATTCATCTGCTTCATGCACTAATGTCAAAACAAGGCACTGGCACCTACGCACCAATAATATCTCTTGATGCCCCAAGATGATGGATTTCTCCTATGGGACCTATGAAGAATGATTACGAGCCCTGGTTCTGTTGGATTTGTCCTGAAACAAATAGCTACTTTTTGGTATATCCATCCATGCAGCAAGGTTAAAAAGTTTTCTACAGGACAGACAACAGATTTCTATCTAAGGCCAAATGCCATTGATAAAAATGTAAACAAAGACTATTGATTTAACCAGAAGTTGTGACATAACTATATGGAAAGGATGAGAAGAGGAGGAGTGGATTTGGTGTGTGTGTTTGTGGCGTAGGTGTTGGTGGTCTGCAGATCATTAAATGTTTATCTTCAGTGGAAGGAAATGAACAATGTGTAAAATTAAGCAAGAAGTATTAGTATAAGCTTATTTAGAACTATGGCTGTAAATACGCAATACAGTTGAAAAATGCTGCAAATCAGTAGTGGAAATGAAAAGGAAATTAGAGTGTGGTTTACTTTTTTAATTACAAGCTTAGTATTAATACTATTGGACAGTTTAAACTATGGACATGTATCATTCCATATATGACTTTTGGTAAGTGATTTAAATGAAAAAAATCTGCTCCTGCCTTTGTCCTTTCTTCAGCATCTTCACATCATCTACGTTTGGCTGATGCTCTGCCTCTGAGTTTTCACTATCAAATCTGCTTGCTTAAATACGTATAGCTTCCAGCATGTAATCCCCATGCTTCCCACCCCCGCCAAAACAACAAAAAACAAAAAGCTGCAGCTTCATGTTTTAGGAACACAAGCCAAACCCCCTTATCACACGTCCATGGTGCTTTCACGTGTGACCCTGTATTATCAAACCCAGTGTCCCGCCCAAGGTGCCCTCCCAGTCCAGCGGTGAGGCTTGTGAGAACACGTGTGCGCCTGTCTCGTGCACCCCTGTCTCATAACAGGGCCTTCACTTTCCCAGGCTCTCTTCCTAGCTCCTGTTTGCTTCTCACCGTCTTCTAGCCGGGTGTCAGAGTGAGCCTGTACCCACTCCCTCTCCCACTCTCTAAGATGAAATGTTCGCTTCATATTTTAAAAATCACACAACCCCACTCAAAAACGAGAAAAGCCTCCATGAACCTGAAGGTAGAGTGAACTCATGGAGATAAGAGGGGACATGGAAGTCACAAGGACACGGTGGTGGGTGAGGGACTTTGGGGGCTGCATGGGAAAGTCTGCAGGGTACATCCTGCCACAGGACACTTGGATTCCTGCGTAAACCCTGAGAATCGGTCATGAAACACCTGCAGTGATGAGGTGGGAGGCCGGGGCCCCTGGCAGTGAGCAGCTCCAGGATCAGATAAAGCAAAACAGAGACAAGGCTGGGCAGCACAAACAGCTCTGCCAAGGTGGGGGTCTGTGATGGTCCTTGTGATGTGGCAGGTCACCGGGCCCTGCTGCCCAGGTAGGAGGAAACATGATACTACAAGTTTCCGTGGAGGTACATTTTAGATGAGATTAACATTTCAATCAGTAGATGTTGAGTGAAACAAATTACCCTTCATAATGTGGGTGGGCCTCTTCTGATCATTGAAGGCCTTTATAGAAAAAGACTGAGGTCCCTAGGAGAGGAGAGAATTCTTGATGCCAGATGCCTTTGGACTTGAATGTCAAGTCTTCCTAAGTCTCCAGCGTGCTGACCTATCCCGCAGGTTTTGGACCTCACGATGCCTCCATACCTGGCATGATCCAGTTCCTTAAAACCAACCTCCCTCTCTGCCTCTCTGTGTACAAACATGTGTACATACATACACCCATTGGTTCACTTTGGAGAACCCTGGCTAACCCCCCTAACATAGAAGATAGCCGGGATCTGCACACCAAGGAGGTTAAGGTTGAAAGAGCTTTATTACCAAGTGTCGAGCAGGAGAAATTAAACAACAACTGGAAACCCCACATCTGGGTACCATTATTGATTTATCAGCAGCTCTTAATTGAGCTATTTATGGCCAGGCACTGGGGTAGGGGATTCGGTGGGGGATCACCTATGTAATGCGCACGTATGATGGCCGTGTGTAACATAATACATACACACATTACATATGGAATATAAATCCACAGGTAGGTAAGTGCAATGAAGGAAAAATAAATTGGTGTACAGGACTTTCAGAGAACTATTTTAGGTAAGGGTTGAGGAAAATTTTTCTGAAGAGGTCAACTCTAAGCAGAGACTTGAGTGGAGGGAAGATACAGTAAAACTGCCAACCACAGGGAGGAAAGAAAAATCTTACAAGCACACAGAGAACAAAGACCTACTATCCACAAGAGAATGGCCGCCAGACCTCCGGCAGGAGTAAATATTAGGAGCCTCTCTCCAGGCAGAGCATCACCCAGGAGCCGGGGAAAGTAGACCATGGCAGGCACACGAGCACTGTGGTGTTAAGTCTCTGAGACCCTCACTGAAGGGACCACCGAAGGTCATAATGGAGCTTCAGGCAGAAGCCCAGGGGGCCCCATTGTTCAAACATGTTGGATGGATTGTCGAAATAATAAGCTAAGTTTTCCTGTATTTTACAACTCTAGTGCCTAATGCACTAGACAAATAAATGGAAGAAGAGAAGTTACAGGGTCATAGGTCCTTGTCCCTATGCGAGCCGGGGGTTGGGGACTCCGATTAAGTGCAGGCTTGCTTGGAAAGCACTTGGTGGCTCGTCATTCTTCAAGGCCTGGATTGCCTGAGCCTTCTCCGCGAGTCCTCTGTAATTACCCCGGCACTCTCATTTACTTCTGAAGTCCTTTAGCCCTTAGCTACACAGTGTCACTCTTCCGCGGAGTGCTGAGTGCCTGGCTCTCACATACCCAGTGAGTAATACGCAAGGGAGGCCCTGCTTCTGACACGGCCACTAACAAGCTCCGCAAGTTTGGACGGGTGACTCACCTCTCAGGTGTCAGTTTTTGCTTCATCTGTCCAGTGAGGGACATGGGGAGATGACCTCTTTTATCTGTTTCAGGCTACGAATCTATGCTTGCTTCTTCACTCCTTTCCCGTGTTTCCTGGGGAAGAACTGTCCAGAAAGATCATCCTGGGAACCAGCGATACAGCACAGCCAGTGGGGCTCTCGTTCCTCCTCCCTGTTAGACTGTCAGGTCTGCTTGAGGTCTGTTTCCACTATGGCCCAAAGTGGGCATCGTTGGCCGGAGCAGAGATTGTAGCCCAAGGCCTTTCCTTCTGCGTGCGTGTGAGGCTGGTTATTCGGCGTTTTAATCAGTGCACACCTCTGTCACATACTCTGTCTCCAGTCAGTGGCTTTCTCCCTGGCTTCTGAACCAGTGACTTCATCCAGCCTTCGATACCTGCCTGCCTTCTAATTTCAGCTCCATCATTTAGTGTCTGCACTTCTCTGTGTCTCAGTTTCCTCATTTGTATAACAAGAATAACAATAGTATCTGCCTTACACCAGTTATTATATTAAAAGTGCTCAGAACAGCCTGGCATATAGTAGTGCCAGGTAACGGCTACTATTACTCTTTCTCTTTGCTCATGTTATTTCTAAAAGGGCGGGGGCAGCATGGGGCAGTGTCTGCTTTCTCTCTGAGGTGACCTTACAGCTGTAAGCCCTGATGATTCTCAGTCATTTCTGTATACATAGCACATGGACACCGAGTTTTAAGATAGTGACAAATAAGCTGCAAGTTGCATGTTTGACAAATTGCTTCTTATCGATTGATGTTGGATTCCTCAAGGGAAGGTGGGATACCACAAATGATAAGCAAAGGAAATGGCCAGAGCCAACAATTCAGACAGAAGAGTCCATGGGGACAATTTGATACTGTACAAAGTGTTTCATCTTTAGGAAGACTTAAGATGGGATCATCAAATATTTATGGTCTTTCACAGAAGCTGTTGTCCTTCAGATAGCTCGTGGGGTGCATTAGAAGAATTTGGAATGAAAATGCCTGTAGAAAAGGTTCTGTGTAGAAGGTGGTCTTGAAAAACATCCGTGCTTTGTGGTTGAAAGAGGAGAGAGAACCAGCCTGTATGTCAATCTCCAGGTAGACATGGTAAGAGCTTTGTTTACAAAAGTAATGTGGAATGTTAGGAAGCAAAAGAGATTTAGAATAAATCCAGAAAAAATCGCCAACTACATCTCACCACATTAAGAAATGGTCAAAATGGAGATTTGAAAATGTAAGAGTGAACTAAGTGGGAATAATCACTGCGATTCACTGTTTTCAGGAAGGTGGACAAAAGACAGACTGTTGTTTAATTTCACAGCAGCAGCAATATCACAAACACCTGTCACTAGGATAAATGGCAGAAGAACAGAGCTGAGCTAGCCGGCACTGAATGCCTGAAGTTTAGTGTACCCATTAGGATTGCCCTTAGCTGCAAGAAACACCTAACTTGTGGGACTTAAGTAAAGAATGTATTCGCCACGTTTATCGGTCACATGCAACAGAAGGTCTGGGGGTAGATGATTCTGGACAAGTAAAACCATTCCAAATGTCAGCAAGGACCCAGTTCTGTTTATCTCCTTCTTTTCCATTCTCAGCAAGTGGCTTTCACTTCGGTGGCCTCTGGAGGGTTGCTGCACCCCTCGGTGTCAAAGGAAAGGAGGGAAAAGAGGAGCTGAAGGACAATGGGATAAGGAGCTGTGTAGCTGAATCTGTCCCTTTAAAAACCTCCCTGGAAAACTTTGCCTACTTTTTCTCTCTATCTGTTGGCTAGAGCTGTGTAGCATGGCCACTTTTAGCCACAAGCAAACCGAGGAAAGAAAATATTTTACCTTTCTGTCTCTACAGTAGAGGAAGGCATGGGGAATGGGGTCGGGAATGGTTTTAGCATTCCAGGGCCTAGAAGCTGCTATAGTCCTATCTGGAACCCCACACATCTCTTGTCATTCTTGTTTGCGTGTCCCTGGCTCAGCCTTTGAACTGTTTCCTTTGTCTGTGAGCAGGATGCCAGCTGCAAATGTTTTTGTGGGGTATCAGAGAGTTGGGTAATTTGATGCTGGTAATGAGCTTAAACACGTGCAATAAAGACAGACTTCATATCTGGTCACGCCCATCTCAGTGGCTTGTGAAGGAATTCCTATCTCTAATCCTGGGTTCAGTCACTTGCACGATAAAGCTTAGTAATTAGTGCCTTACTGTCTAGTGGTCAAGAGGAATGAATGTAAATACTGTTTTGTCCACGAGAGCCTGGTTTTATTCTTCTAGAAAGCTTGTCATCCTCTTGATGGCACATGGCAGCGCTCAACCAATAATACGTGACAGAGCAAGTGCACAGTCCCCTCCTCTCTGGCTTGCTTCTCCCCCAGGGTCACAAGGCCAAGGCTAATAAAGCAACCCACTTGCATGCTTCAACATTGATTCTGCGTGCTGTGATGCTACTGCTTGGTTTCCATTGGAAGGGGAGGTGTGCTCATCCATAAACCCAGTGCAAGTATCTCACTTTGTATCTCGGTAAAGTGCCTCGCCATTGTCTGTCTCACCACATTGTCTGTCGTACATGGGGAACATTTGCTAACTCACTTTGACCTTGGCTGTTCTCATTTGACCTAATCAAGGTAAATTGCAGGGATCGCTTCTTGATGCTAAGATTAAAAGACAGAGAAAGGAGGTGGGAATCTGATTGTCCTTTGGGAGGGGCACGTGACAAAGGGCATGGGGCACCCAAGCGTGTCAGAGTCACTTGGTGGGAGGGAAGAAAGGCTGGATTAGAGGGAGAACTATGTCTATAAAGATTAAATAAATACGCTGGCCTGATCCCCACCTAGGAAGATGCCAAGCCTTTGAGGAAAAGACCTAGCTGATCACTAAGCAAGCTTGCAATGTGTGCGTAAAGAGACTGAAACCTGGTGTTCACTCAACATTGTGGTCAACTTACCTTAACATTTCATTGATAGGAAAAATAAAATGTTCAACTGAACCTGTCCTACGTAGGGCAGGAGATGTTTTGGAAAGAAATTTTTTTTTTCTCAAAAACATGGCATAATTAAATAGTATTACTTCTCCTGTCCCACCCAGCCTCTGGAAACTAATCTGTTGAAGCTATCGATTTCCTTTTGTTGGATGTGGTGAGGCACGCTTTCTGGAGACTCCATTAGAACACATTTTTCCAGTGGGCAATGATCTTGATCACATTAACATTCATGAGATGAGCCTGTGTCCCACTTGTTTTTAATAAAAGAAGTAGGATCCAGGGATATTATTCAGTGGTAGAAGCCCATCACCTTGGGACAACATTGCAGTTGCATTTCATTAAAAACAGGAGCAATCGGAAGGGAAGGAGCAATAATTTTTTTTTAAACGTTGTGTTTATGCAAAAACTAGAAGATGCTTGTCTTGAATATCCTCTCTTGGTTGCTTAATCAAGAGAGGAAGCAGACGGGCTCCAGGCAGCTGGAGATGCCACAGTGGTCCACAAGGAATGCCTGCAATGCTAGGCTGAAACCTCACTCACTCAGGAGGTGCCATGTGACTCTTCTGTCATCTTCCTGAGCTTTTCCTCCTCCCCTAGAAAGGCCCACATGCCAGGAACACACTACCACGCCCGGTCCTCTTCCTTCTGGGGATATCAAATGAGCATTTTGCCAAATGCAGTGCCCAGTTGTCTTCTACATATTATTTCCTTAAATCCTCACCACAAGCCTAAGAGAAAGGCATGACAACCTATTTTATAAAATGAGGTCAAGGTTATATTGCTAGTAAATGGGAGATGAGGGTCCCAATGAGATCCTTGTAAGTCGCAGGGTGATAGACCCTGTTGTGAACAGTGCTGCAGGGGCAGAGCTAAATAAGAGCTGCCTGAGGGCAGGCAGGGAGCAGGAGGGACTCGTGTGAGGGAGAGACTCGTGTGAGGGATGGCACCGTGATGGCCAGTTGCCTGGGAGCTCGTGCAAAAGCAGAGACGAATGGTGATCAAGGTTGTGAACTAAACTTAAGCTCGTACTCCTCTTTCTGAAGACGTATTGTCCTCTCCTTGATTTCTACCCTCATGGATGTTTCCACGGAGTCTTGCTCCCTGGGGTAGAGTTTAAACATCTGAAGAATAAGCTCTATGCAAAGATTATTCCTCAGCCAGAATGTGTGTACAAGGGAAAATGTAATGATTTATTGGTTTCATTTTCCCATATTGCCTTCTTGGCTATTCCCATCAGTGTCCCTATATCACGACAACTTGTCTGTACTGAGTCATTGTCCTAATCAGCTCAGGCTGCCATAGCAAAATACCACGGAATTGGTGGCTTCAACAACATGAGTCTGTTCTCTCCCACTTCCGGAGGCTAGAAAGTCCAAGGTCAAGGTGCTGGGGGGTTCCGTTTCTGGCAAGAGCTCGCTTCCTGAATTGCAGAAGCTGCCTTCTCCCTGTGTCCTCATAGGGCTGAGCCAGGGAGCCAGCTCTCCCGAGTTTCATCTTATAAAACCACTAATCACATCACGAGGGCCCCACCTACATGACCTAATCACCTCCCAAAGGCTCATCTCCAAACACCAACACGGTGGAGATTAGGCTGCAGCCTATGAATCTGAGAGGAATATAAATATTCAGTCTGTAAGAGTCACCAGCACTGTCTTTCCCAGGCCTGATGCTTAGGGCACAATAAAATCACTCCTTGGGTCATAATGTCCATTTCATCGCTTTGTATCTTTCAGTCTCCTGACTGATGTCTCAACCAGCCTAAATGTAGTTATTTATATAGAATGCACATGAAGGCATCTTATATTAAGTAGATACTCAGGAAGGATGTAAAATAATGCAAGGATTTTTGTCCATCCTGTGAATTTGTTTTTATTTAGAAGAAAGAATCTTTTTTTTTTTTTAATCAAAGAACACTTAGTTACTGCATAATGAATAATTGAAAAGCCTCTCCTCATGATCAGAGCCAGGAGTTTTGCTGTGTTCGAGTTAATCTAGCTCCTCTGGCAAAAGAAAATCCTCATAAAGAATAACAATAATGGAGTGTTTCTAGTTAATATGGAATCTCAACTTCTATTGAATGATTCAGAAATGACTCTCCTTTCTCTCAGCTAGGTAACTGGAAAATGTAGAGGGAGCTACGGTAATGACCTTGGGGTTTTCTTGAGGCTGAGAGGCTTCACTGTGGCCGCCTGTGTCTGTGGCCATTTTGGGTTAATCTGGTGCAATTTCTCAATAATGACTTATGAATAAGGACAAATGGACACTTAGCCTGGAACATGGTGCTTCTGCTTAATGAAAATTACTGCCTTTTTTTTACTTCTTTGAGAGTTCAAAGACCTAGGGTAATTTCCCTAAATGTTTCAGCTAACCTAGTGCAGATGGGAAGATGAGAATTAATGGCGCCCTCACTGGGAAGTTGAAAGTCCAATTAACACTCAGGTTGGCCAAGTTTTGGTAATTCATCGATGGGATTCTGGGAAGGCAGGCAGGCAGGCGAGCAGGCGGTGAGAGCTCAGCTGGAGTGAAGAGCACAGGAATAGCAACCATCCAGGGTGATTTGTTCCACATTTTGACCCACCTGGCACGACAGCCTTTATTGACCTGTTATTCTGTTAGCAGGCTCCATTCAAAGCTTGGAATAGGGGCCCGCTTACACCTCTGATTAATTTTCTGTAATGTAGGCTGCTGTAAATAATTGCATTACAGAGCCATCCGATCTTCCAAAAGAGGTTTACGGACACAATGGATTATCATGGATAATGGATTAGGAGAAGTAGGATATTAAAAATGAACTATCCTCTCTGGTCTTACATGGATGGTGCTGAGCGGCCGGCTACATAGGGACTCAGTTAACCCTGTCATGCACTTGAATAATGGGGTTCACTGTCATTCTAGTGCATGACATAGAGATAAGCAGGGAGAGCTCAGTCTACCCGAGGGCACCCACTTTCCTCACTCTGTGGCGAGACACTGAGCATCTTGTTGGTGAGGCTTTAAAGGGTAACCTCCATCATCTCAAGATAAAGTCTTGGGGAGCTGGCCTCCCAAGGGTAAGTTCAGAGCTAGGGAAGCACCCTGAGAACAATGGCTGCAGTTCACCATTTACCTCCGTCCGGGGTGTCTCCGTGACAAAATGCAACCCTTGGGAAGGTGCCCCATGCAGAAGGCTGCCGGGCTGGCTCCCCATTTCCGCTCCAGTCTCACCTCTGCTGAGACCCCACCTGCTTTGCTTCCTCCACTTGGGACAAACAGAAACAGTTGGTGTTATAGAACAAGGACATTGTAGGGGGATGAGGGTAAGCATGCATATGTGTACCTTTTTATATGTATAAAATTCATGTATGGGTAAATACATTTCTATACATACATCTGTATATAAAATACATGTGCATGTGAATGGATGCGGATACATTTTGTCATAAAAGTGTATTATTATAAGCCATAAATTATACAGTTTTGGTCATTTGTTATAGTGCAATAGGAAACAAATACTTAACTACTGGAACGCAACTCAGAGCATGCTGAGTGAAAAAGTCACTAGAGAAAAGTCACACAGTGTATGATTGCTCTTATGTAACATTCTTGAAATGAGCACATTATAGCGGTCAGTAGGGGTGCAGGATGATGGGGAGGAGGAAATGGGCGTGGCTAGACAGGGAAAGCACAGGGAAACCTTTTCCTGGTGGGATTGTTCTGTGTCTTGATAGTGGTAGCGGATATACAAATACACACATGTGATAAAATGTCATAGAACTGGTTGCATACATTATGCCAATGTCAATTTCCTGGAGGTGTTACTGGGCTGCAGTTATGTAACACAGAAGGGAGGGAACAGGAGAAAGGGCATATGGAACTTCTCAGGGTTATCTTTGCAACCACTTGTGAATGTGTAAGTATTTCAAAATAAACTTACATCTTTAAAGCAAAAATAGCACCAATGAAAAACTATGTCCAATTCAAAACTGATAGTGAATATGTTGCCTGGAAATATATTCAATTCCACCTATCTGTGTAGACATGCCTGTTGTCTGGAGTCCACTGGCTTTGCTTTGTAGATCTCCTAAGCACTAAAGTATTGATTTAAATTTATGAATACCAAATCTCAGTATCCCTTGACTCAGTTACTAGTGAGTAGCTCTTAACTGCTCATAAACTATCTGAAAGAGGGAAAGTCTTGGCGTTTTTGGTTTAGATCATTAAGAATGACTACGTTTTTGGTTTAGATCATTAAGAATCACTGTGTTGAAGGATTTAAGCAAGTTATATAATGTCTACAGAGTCCGGCCCCCTGGACTGTATTCTGAAGGATCCTGTGTTAGTTAGCTCAGGCTGACATAGCAAAATACCATAGATTGGGTGGCTGAGATGACAGAATTTATTTTTGCACTGTTCTGGAGGCTGGAAGTTCTAGGGTGTCTGCAGGGTCAGATTCCAGTGAGGACTCTCTTCCTGGCTTGCCAGCGACTCCTCACTGTGTCCTCACATAGCACTAGCTCTCTGGTATTTGTTCTCCTATGGGCACCAACTCTGTCCTCATTCCAATGGTCTCCAAAAAGCCCAACCTCCAACATAGGAATTTTGAGGACACACAGGGCCATCCCATAGTAGACCCTGAAGTGGATGTTCCAGTTTGAAGGGACAAGAAGGAATTAAGATTTACATTCCTAAGGAGGAAGTTGAGTGTTTATCACCCCAGGCAGTTTCTTAGGATCTTTCTGAGAAATCCTTGGGGAAAACCTTGCTCTGAGTGTAAGCTGTTCTCAGTACAGCTCTGTATTTTATGAGTATTGCTATTGTTTGTTACAATTTGTTTTAATTTATTAGTGACTTGAGTTAATAAGATTATATAGGCTTCCAGTATACAATTCTACGATACGAGATCTGTATGTGCACTGGGCATCCACCATTCAAAATAAAATCTTCCATGTCATTCATGAGGATTTTAAATTTGGGAATATTCATATATGAAGTGTGGTGTAGATTTAAGAAAATAAACTTTTCTGATGAAATGGGTCCTGTTCTTAAGTCCCTGTTCTGAGCATCTTTGGGTATGTTCCTTAACCTAGCTGATTTGTAAAATGGAATAATACTGCATATTTCATTATTGTCTAAGTGTTAAATGAGATCATATATGAAGTACTCAGGGTATTGTTGAACATGCACTAAGTATAAGAAATGGTGGTCCCTTCCTCTTCTCTGTAAACTATTATCCAAAAAGTAAAGCCCCTTTACTGGAAACTATGATGTATTTCACAAGTGAAAAAAAAGGATGAAAGATTCAAAGGGGTAGAAGAGTTGCAGTCAGAAGAAAGCTACCAGCAATGAATACCGAGAACCTGCAAGGTCAACATCTCAAGGCAAGGAAGAGCCCTGAAAATTGGAGGTGACACAGCAGATACGCCACTTCCAACCTGAAGTGACCCCCAAATGGACGAGATCAAAGCTTTTTAAAATTAACTTTCCGTGGATGAGAAACTAGACTACCACCTGCAGTAAATTAATCCACCCAAGCTACATAGCCACCGGGCCTGGAAAGGGAGACTAGTTCAAGCCTCAACACATTTATTTCAGTTTGAAGCAGAAAAGTCTTTTTTTTTTTCTATATGCCTTAAATGCTGCTTTTATTTCTTTCCTTTATTTCTTCCAATAGAACATCCTTGCTATTTTCTCACTTTTTAGTGTAAGCTTTACCAGGCCAACTTAAGCTGAATACAGAACAAGGAAAATAGAGAAAGAGCTGGACATTTGCTAGGCCGGTCGTTTTGCTTTTACAAAACTAATCCAGAGTCATGACTAAAGGAACAGGTGCAATCAGTGGAGTGCAGACCATGTTCGCATCTCTTCCCAGCCTTATCACCTTTGTTAAGCTTGGTGATCTTGGGCACAAATGTAAACTCTCCTCGAGAGTTGTCAGCAAAGACTCCACCCTGGAATGGAAAGAGGAAAACCTGTTTTTCAATCCACATTTATAAAACTCCACCTGACATATTAATTACTTTATTGCCTTGGAGTGAGTTTCTGAAAATTCATGCAGATACCAGTCAGGCTTTTGTAGAGCATTATGTACTCATCTTAATAGTACTTAGCTTCCCACCCGACAGTGGTGAGCCTGTTTCTTCCTATACACACGGTGGATGTTCAATTAATGTTTGACTGTACTAGTTGCACACAAAAACCATCATTTCCAATGGCTGTTATTGACACATAGAATTTTAAAACATTGCTATAAAATATCACCAACATGAGAGAACCTTTAGTTCCCTGGCCACGCCACATGGTTCCATGGAGAGGGACTTAAGCCACTTTCCTTGTCTTAGGGAAGAGTTGTCTGATGGGTGACTTTAGGGGAAACTAAGTGCACTTGGTTCTACCCTTCTTGAGGTTTTCTCTTTCAAATTCTTTCACTTCTCAGAGATCTATCTATTTCTTGAGCTGTATAGGGTACTAATGTGTACGAGTTGACGGTCCAGGATAGTAATGTGTATGAGTTGACTGTGCAGAGGCTGGCAAGAGTTCCTGAACCAGTGGCCATATTGGTCTTGAAAACTCCAGTTATAACTGTGGATTTGTCTCTTTCTCTCAGCAGTTCTATCAATTTTTCTTCCTATGCAGGATCGGGCAAAAGTAGATTTATAGTGCTGAGTATGCGAAACAGAGTTTATTCTTGTATTATTAATTAATTATTGTATTATGAACAACTGTATATCTACTTTTGCCCCACCCTATACTTTGAAACTCTATTATTAAGTGCATCAATATTTAGGATTGCTCTAGCCTTTGAATTTAGCCCTTGCTTATTGTGAAGAAAAACTTCCTTATCTCTAGTAGTACGGTTTGCTCAGAAAATACAGCCAAAGTCAGTGTTCTTCTGTTTATATTTTATATTTGAAGTGTGTTTGTTATAGGTGGTGTATGCTTGAGTCTTGCTTTTCTAAAATTCACTTTGACAATTTCTACCTTTTAATTGGATTAGACCTTTTAGATTGAATGTAATTATTGCTATGGTTAGGTTTAACTCTGTCTTCTTATTTCTTTTCCTAGTTGTGCCTTCTATTTTTTGTTCATTTGTTTTTCTTTTTCTGCCTTCTTTTGAATCAGTAGAACATTTTTTTTTTTTTCAGTTCTATTTTCTCTGTAAGCTGATCAGCAGTAGCTCTTTTCTTATTATTTTAGTGGCTGCTTCAAGGCTTATAGTTTACAACTTTATCACAGGTGATATTATACTACTTAGTACTGTAAGAAACTGATAGTATTACACTTGCATT
This sequence comes from Noctilio leporinus, assembly GCA_004026585.1. Taxonomy (NCBI): domain Eukaryota; kingdom Metazoa; phylum Chordata; class Mammalia; order Chiroptera; family Noctilionidae; genus Noctilio; species Noctilio leporinus. Next base: position 1,030,721 of record PVIW01000023.1, read on the forward strand.
TATCCCTCCTAATCATTGTACTATTGTCATACATTTTCCTTTTATATATATTATTCACCCTGTGCTACAGTGTCATTTTTTTACAACAAATGTCCTTTAAAGAGATTTAAATAACAATGAAAACATCTTGTACATTCACCCACAGAGTTATCATAGCCAGTGTTCTTCATTCCTTTGCCTAATCCATAACCTCAGGTGGTATCATTTTCCTTCTGCATGAAGGGATTCCTTTCACATTTCTTTTAGTGTGGGGCCACTAGTCAGGAATTCCTGCTGTTGTTTTCATTCTGTGCTCCATGGTTCCGATGGTGTCAAAGCGACCATGCCCTATTGGAAAACAAAACCAGGGCCTTTGATTGCACCAGGCTTTAGGCAATGTGGGAATGGATGTTTTCTCTTTGCTGGAGGATGTACATATTAGGGCCACACTTCCTGACCTTGGCCTTGATGTGCTCCATGCAACCATTCTGACCCTCCAGCTATAAGCAAAAGTGACATGTGTTACTTCCAGCCTGGAGTGTTGATGGTCGGTGTGAGGTATTCCAGGTCCCTCTCCTTCTCTCTGCTCAAGTTCAAGGCAGTGGCTCTTTCCCCAGCCTGGGCCCTGCGTAAGGAGATATGGGTCCTCTGCTGACTCATGGTGGACCTGTGGTGGAAGGCAGGAATAAACCTTCAGTGGCTTCGACCTACCTTCCTTCACTGACAGGGTCACACACACATGATCCAGAGGACACATGGGCCAGAGGTCATGAAGATGGTTTATTTTTCTCCTTTGTCAAAAGCCCTAATTCATGTGCTTCTAATTGATCTAGCAGCAATAGAATTTTATTTTATTTTTTTAACATTCCAGACTTTGGCAATAGGGCATGTGTTTCTTTTACTAAACACTAAACAAAATTAATGAGGTAGTATTTTTCTTTTTCTTTTAAGAAAAAACCATCTCTACCTTCCTTGAAACTTGTTCCTAGCTATATTTTTCAACAAGCTGAGTCTGTTTGCTCATAACAGAGGCAGCCTTTTATGAGAAGAGGGGCAGGGGAAATCTAGATTTCTACTTGCATAGCCAGCTTTCAAAGGGCCCTTTAGGGAAGGACACAGTTACCCGGGCTCTCTTAACAGTTTCCACTCCTTTAGACAACCCTTCCCCCCGACAATGGGATTGTGCTTTTCATTGCATTGAAGGGAACAGCAGTTTGGTGCCGACACTTGATCGGTTGCAAAGTCAAGCAAATAGGCTTGTCTTGGATGAGGACACCCTGAAATAAAGGAGAACAGGAGGAAGATGAAAAGAGGAACTTGTTGATGGTTTTCATTTTCTGGGTGATGATGATGATGGTTTGAAAATGTTTGAAGGTATACAAACAAGGGGTTGTTACTTTTTTCAGCATCAGAATACAGTGTTTATTGTTAATGTTTGTCAGCACTTGTGCTTAACAACCTACAGAATCTGCTTTAAAAATTCAAAACCAGTACAAATGTCCACACGTACGATGAGAATTGTGCAATGCAAAGCCCAACACAGCCTGTAGGGTGTCTTGGTTTTAGGCCCTTATCCATTTAGATAACATCTGTGGCATGACTGCCTGCCAACATGGATGAAACATGGAAGATCCCCAAAGAGCTGCCTAGGAACTATTCTGAGCTCGTGACTTGATGTTAACTTGCTTCCTCTGTTACCCCAGTAGGCAAGGTAAAGGCTATTTTCACATGGGACAAAAATCACCATAGGTAATTGAATGTAAGATAGTATCTGTCCTTGCATCAGGTAGTCACAGTGTTAACCTATGCAGTTTTTAAAATGGCACTAAAAACTTACACTTACCCTTGCTCCCTCAGCCCCCCATCATGTACCCTTTCTCCCAAAGCAGCCAGTTCCAATTAATATGAATAAATAATATGCTTCTTGATAGGTAGCATGCTATAATCTATTTTTTGAGCTCAACTTTACATATGATCTGCATTATATTAAGGATATTGTTTCTTACACATCTTGACTCATTTTCCCTCTTCCTTCTTTGAATATGATTTTATATCAGAAACTTAGATAAAATTAATAGGAAGAATGTACATTATTATCAAACTAAATAGACATTTTACTACTAGAAGTTATATACTTATGAGTATATTTCCTTTCTCATTTAACTTTTAATTTTTCCCAGAGTTATCTTAATTTTGCTTTTATTTGCAGAGTTTTCTATATGGTAATTACCAGGTTGTTTTTCTTCCTTCCTTTTTCTTCAATAGGTATCACACATCTATTGAAAAATGTTCCATATGCTGAGTGAAATAAGCCAGTCAGTGAAAGACAAATACCATATGCTCTTACCCATTACAGGACAACAATGAACAAAACAAACAAGCAAAACAGAACCACATTCTTATTTTGCACTGAGTCTCACAAATCACGTAGCTGGTCTTGTTGGCTGGATATATCAACCGAGGCTGAAATAATTTTCCCTCAAATTTATGATGTCATTGCGCCACTCTTCTAGTACCCAATGATACCACTGGAAAGTCTAATGCCATCCTCATTCTTTTGGTATTGTATTTGGCTCCATCTTTTTCTCTGTGGAAGCTCTTACCTCTTTTTTGTCTTAACTATAATTTAATGATTGGATTGGATCTTTTTTTTTTTTAATGGCCTTGTACACTGGGCAGGCTTTTTAAATCTTGAGAATTCTTTCTTGAATATAAAGAAAATTTTCTATATTATTTTTTAAATCATTTTCTTCTTTTTTTCAATTTATTTTTTCAATTTAATTTTATTGTTGATGTATTACATCCATCCCCTTTTTCTTCTCCTCTGTTCTCTTTCCCACCCACCCAATCCCCCCCAAAGTCAATCCCACTTGTTGTCCATGTCCATGGTTCTTCCATGCTAGTTTCTTGACTGAACTGTTCCCCTTCTTTGCCTCCTCCTCCCTCCTCTCACCTCCTCCTCCTCTTTCTTCATTTTACTTTCCATGGTTCCTCTTTATGGAACTCTTATTGTTTAGATACTAGACTTTCTGAATTGATCCTCTAATGTTATTTTATTTATTTTTTTCTTATTGTCTATTGATTTGTTTTTGTTCCATGTTCTGGGTTGTCCTTTTTTCTTTTTACTTTATTTTTCAGTGTTTCTATTAAATCTGTTATTTCAGGTATTATATTTTACATGACAAATAGTCCCTCTTAGTCTTATTAATTTTTGTAATGTCTTGTTCTTTTGTTATGGATGTACTATTTTTTCTTATCTTTCTGATATTTTTTGGAAGTATTCTCTGTTCCTCCTAATTTATGTTTCCTCTGTGTTCATTTTTTTTCTCTTTGCCTTTCTTGTTATAGACTTTCTTAAATTATCTGCTGGTCCTTAGCTCTCAGTTCCTATTGAGGAGTAGTAATCCAAAGCTGATCTGAAGGTGCGAATGCTTCTGCCTAGTGTATTTTCATTTTTGTTGTTGATGGGTGGGCAGTACATAAAGTGACTTGGCAGAGACTTGGTCTTTTCTTTGAGGAAACCCCACATGTGAGCCTCCAAAAATCTTTTCTCTCTGATACCTTGATTTCTCCAGAGAGAAGACCCTAGAACATCCCTAGCTACAGGCATTGTGAAAACAGGCCAAGAAAGAGAGGAATGGTATTTCATTATTCAGTATCAGGGCATTTGTTGAATGCCCCTCCTTTCAGAGTCCAGCCTCAGGCCTTCTCTGGATCCATTGTGCTTGGCATTCCCCACATCAAATGGGGACACTCTGATCATTTCCTTGGGATGGTAACTCTGCAGTCTTCTGTGGTGAGGGAAAAGGATGGGCTGAGAAGCCCAAATATAATCTTTTAGCAAACCATTGGGTCTTTAGCCCCAAGCCACTCCTCAGGCATCCCTGATGCCCTGTACACCAAAGCCCTGAGTCTTTCCCGAGTTTTGCAGGACAAATTGGCTTGTTTCTCACCAGCAAGCTGACTTTGCCTCCTACCTGGGCAGGTAAGTTGATGCTTTCTCTGTTTGGCTAAATGAGTTTCACATTCTCTAGCCATTTTGATCTTCCCAAATTTGGTGACAACTATTGTTGGCTTTCATCTCTGTTTCTGCTCTTTTTGTCCTTCTAATTTTATGTCTTTTTTTTTTTTTTTTTAATTGCTTTACTTATACATTGATGGTAGTTTAGGAGACAGAGGTACTTTTTTTCCTGTCTAGCACATTGAAATAGAATTCATAACTAACCTTCTAGAATCTTTCTTATATTCCAATTCTATGTCAAAATTGATGTTGGCAAAGAAGTGGCATGGAAAGTATCCAAAAGTGAGGAAACTAATAAAAGAGAAAAACAGAATGCCTTTGTTTGACAAGGAATATTCTTAGACACAGAAATAGATCTTTAATACCAAGGACAGATGGAGGACTTTTTTTTTTTTTTTTTTTTTTCTTGTGAAGGTTATTCAGTTTTCTAGTTTTTTGTTTTTTGGAAAATCTGTGTCCAAGCATCAATATGGGGGAAAACAAATCTAGCTCATTTGGATGAGAGAAAAAAAGGGGAGAAAATACATGGTAAAAATAACTCCTCAGAATTGAGGGCTATGGATTTGTTTGTACAGAACATTGTATCTCTGGAATTCTGTAAATTGATTTTTAAATTATTCATAGAGAAAACAAACATTTTCAATAGAAACTGATAAAAATTTAACAGGGTATAACAAAAGAATTAAAAAGCATTATGGATCTATGTCTTCAGTTTACTTTGAAATATATTTAAAAATAAGAATGCATTGAGGAATGGATAGCTATGTGATAAAGCAATTAGAGTTAAATAGTGCTGGTATGATCTAGGTGATGACTAGATGTATGTTCACTACAATTCTTTCAATTTGACTGTGTGCTTGAAATTTTCATAGCACAATATTGGGGAAAAATGAGGATGGTGGTGATAGAGAGACAGAGGTGAAGGAAACATTATTTTTAGACATGAACTTATCATCAAAGCAAGTCCAGAGTGGACATTGTCACTCAGATTTTCCTGAAGAACAGTCAATGGAAAGTCTTAGAATTTTACCTCCAAAGACTGAAGTTGATGCTTCATCCTGACAACTACAGGTACACATGGTCCTGCCCCTTTTTGGGCACTTGCTCTTCTTCAAACCTAAAATTAAGACAAACTAGAAGCTCCCGTATCATGGCTGGGGCATTCAATAAGGAAGTGATATTGATTCTAACTGCCATAGTGGAAGGTCAAATTCCCAATGTGCTGATCAAGGAAAATATATTTTAAATCATCCACTTTATCATCACATAATATATCTAACTTTGCAGTTTCAGTTGGCAGGTTCAGACAACTAGAGTGTGGTGTTAATGAAATCTAAGGAAAGTTGGCCAAATGGCCTTTAGCCTAATGTAGTATAATTCTGACTTGATATCAAAATTATGGGTCCAATTATTACACAGATCAGTTGCTTCATATAAAGCCAATATCCAATAGCCCCTAACAACCCTGGCCTAAGAGCTATCATTGGCAACTGTGCCCTTTGTGATGAAGGGGAAATGAAAGCAAGTTTATCTCAAACTTATCACCTCTTTTGGAAAAAACAATTGACTTATGGCCATAGACCATGTTTGATAAGATTCACATTCTAGGTCAGCAATTTTCAACTAATTTGCCACAAAAATTTTTGAAACGTGCAATACCTGATTGTTTAGTAAGGGCCTCTGACCTCTTTTCCCTTAGATTGTCGAATAAAAATGCAACAGCCAACACAGCAACAGACATCTGATGTGAATGAATCAAAATTATACCTAATTTTTTTTTTTTGTCAGATTGGCAAAAAATACATTCCTTGGTGTGGCACAGAATTGTAGTCATTAGTTCATGCGTGCCATGAGATCAAAAAAGTTGAAAGTCACTGTTCTAGGCATCTGTAAGCTTATCTGAGTAGTAGACAATTTTCCTTTTAGAAGGAGAATATTTAAATTAAATGCTTTGAAAGTTGAAAGTGTTATTGAAAGAATTCAGAAATATTACCACAGGGAAGATTCTGTATAAGTAGCAATATTGAGCGGGCATGTTCATGCATTGCATGTAGTCATTTATTCTCAGGTTGAAAGATGCTACTGCCAGTGTTTGGGATATTGTGTGTAAAGTGACTTAGCCATGAGCAGTCTCAGGTGCTGTAACCACAGGGCTGCAGAGGCGCTACTGTGCTGTGTCCATGCTGTCACCAACACAAGGGTGTTCGCTAGAGAAGAAGCCCTGAATGCCTAAGCATGCTGATATCTGCCACATCAGCAGCCAAAAAAGATAACTCTTTTATCTTTCATCTTTCTTGAATTTGATTTTTTTTAGACTTCAGGGCTCCAGTGAATTAAAAGAAAAAAAGTTGTTTGAAAATACCATATGAGATCTCACTTAATACAGGAAACTAGAGAACAAAACAAACAGATGAGCAAAATAGGACCAGGGGGAGAGGGGAAGAGAAAGGGAAGGGTCTAGTCAAGAAGCTAGTAAGAAAGACCCATGGACACGGACAACGAAGTGGGGATTGACTGAGGGACAGGGGGTGGGGACGGTGCGGCAGGAAAGAGCAATTGGAGAAAAATGAAACAATAGTAATACAAGAACAATTAATTATATATATTAATTTGAGAATTCAAATATACTATATTTTGAAGGGCCTTTGTGGCTACTTTGACTGTTCATCAGAAGGAACTTCTTACATGTGGGAAGTCAAAGGAAGCCTGGTTTTTGAGCACAATCCCTGTGTTTTCTCAATGAAGAAAGGGGGCTCCAAAGACAGGTGGGCCTGGTTTGGGGGTGTGGAGGTCAAGGGCACCAGTGCAGAAAACACAGACCAGCTCTCTGGTCACTGACGGGCAGTTCTCTTCACAGTGCTGCTCAAGGCAGAGTTTCCATCCTGCTTGGCAAACTGTGTCTGCTGAGTTGTTTGTTAATCATTTGGCAGAGTTTCTCAGCCCCACATTAAAAAAAGTTTTGTTCATTCTTATTAGAAAAAGAAAGAGCTTTCGAAAAGCAATGGCTACAATCACAAGAAGACAAACAACCTGATTAACTGTGGGCCGAAGATTTAAACAACACTTCACAAGAGAAAATGAGTTCATGAAGAGATATTCATCTTTATTAGTCATCAGGAGAAGGCACATAAAAACCACAATGAGATACCACTACATGCCCGTGGAAATAAGTGAAAATAAAAGGCTGAGATTACAAACACCAGGTTTAGGTGAGGATGTGGAACCAGTAGATTTCTCATATCTCATACCTGCTCCTGGAAAGATAAACTAGTACAACCACTTGGGAGATTGCTTGGCAGTTTTATATCAAGTTAGATTCACACTTGGGTTAAGCATGTTTACCCAAGAGGAGTGAAAGCAGTATGTACAGGTAAAAGTCTGTGCACAATGATCAGAGCAATTTCACTTGTGATGGTCAAAACTGAAAAGGATCCAAATGCCCATTTACAGAGCAATAGATACTCAGATTGTGGTATATTCATCCATGCAAGGCTCTGTCTAAGCCCTAGCCCATAGTCCCTATGAACATACAAGATAAAGGGAAAAAAAGCCATGTTGGCTTTCTCCCCTGATGCCCAGCTCCTAAAACTAAAACCATGGTCATTTCCTAAGTGATACAAGCACTAGTATCTTATTCTGATACTTGGTCTCTGCCCCTAGTTCCTGACACTGAGCTCCTAAATCCCTTGAAATTTCCTCAGTGACAGGAGTGTCTTTTTATTGTTCTGAGGAAGTGGCTCTGGGTGGGCTTCTAGGTGGGGGCCAGTCACTAATAGACCCAGCAACTTGCCATTTTCAGCCCCACCTCCATTCTCCAGAGAGGGGAGAAGGGCTAGAATGGAGTTAATGATCCATCATGCCTATGTGATGAAGCCTCCATAAAAATATCAAAAGTATGGGGTTCTGAGACCTTCAGGGTTGGTGACTATGTGGAGGAGGGGTGAGGGCAGAGCATTGGGGGAGCACAGGAAGCTCCAAGCCCCTTCCCCTGCACCTGGTCCTGCACCATGTTCTACGTGGATGCCCACATGCATCCTTCATCATATCCTTTTATAAGAACTGGTCAGCATTAAGTAAACAGTGTTCTTGGGTTCTGTGAGCCAGGGGATTCTCCCCTAGAACCCTTGGGTGGGAGTGAGGTCCTGCTGACTTCCTGTCTCCAGAATGATGAATGAATAAATGCCTGCTATTTTAAGCCATTCAACTTGTGGTAGTTTGTTACTGCAGCCTTAGAAAACCAATACAGTATATGATTCCATTTTTATAAAGAAAATGCCAACTAATCTGTAGTGACAGGTCAGTAGATGATTGCCAGGTCCTAGGGTTGGAGAGAGTGGTGGACTGCAAAGGGACCAAGGAAGCTTTTGGGGATGATGGAAGAGTTCTGTAGTTACATTGTGCATTAGTAGTTTCACAGAGAAGGCGCTCAACAAACTGTACGTTTTAAATGGGTGTGTTCTATTGTTTATAAGTTGTACCTCTTCTTCAAAGTTTGATTTTTTTAAAAAAGCAGTGGTTATTTCCTAAAGCCAGGTGATCTTTGGAAGTAGAGAATATGGCTATGAGAATATTAGTCTTCCTCGGTTTAACCCTCTGTCTAGAGAAGCATAGGGCATCATTGCAGGTTTGACAATTGGACTGGACTCACCCAGTACTTGGCATTCTGTAAGGGTGTTAAGCCAGTGGGAGTAAGGACAGTGGTCTCATTAGATAACTTAGCTTTACATTTTTCTTCTACTTTACAAAATTCATAGGCAAGATTGGAACATTTTTTTTCTAAACAACAAAAAGAGCTCTGAACTTGTTTATATGAGTTCCATCTGGTTTCCCCCAAGTAGATCAACAACACTACTTGGTGTAATTGCCTGACTATGTCTGTGTGTGAATCTATACGCCTTCACTGAGGAAGATCAGCTTGACTCTGTTGGATAGGGGGGCCCTTCCCTCCATTCTTCAAGTATATGTTTCTCAAGAGGTCCAACCAGTTTGCTACTTCAGTACTTTCCATCCTCTGCTACCTACCATGGACTGTGTTTCCCCAAACCTACCAGAGGATGTGATTTGGAAGTTTCCTGGTTCTGAGGCAGCAAGCTCATGAACTACAGTGGAAGAAGCAATGTCCCTGGGAGAATTAATAAGCACTCCCTATCTTTATCCTTAGGTGTCAGGGTTTCTCCAAGAGCTGTGTCATGTTTCTGTTGATCCTTCTTGGAACTCAATGAGCCCTTTCAATCTGCTGACTCAAGTCTTTCTCCCCAAAGCATGTTTTTTCTCTATTATTTATTGACTTATTAACTTCCTTCTCTCTGCTCCTTCTGTGAGCTTCTAGATCTCCTCTTCTTCACAGGAAAGGCCTCTTGGCACTGCCTTCAAGTTTCCTTGAGTCACCCTATGATTTCTAGCTCTTTGTGTTTTGTCTGCATGGCGATGTGTTTCTTCTAGGCCTTTGAGTTGTTCATGACGGTGACCATTCATTTTTACAACTTGTCCATTAAATGACTAAATTAAAATGTTTTGTTTTAAAGTGCAAATTCCTATCATGTACTCTTCGGTTTCACAGAATCTCTCGACGCCCCGATTAGATCTTCTTGAGGACTTCTGTTCCTTTTGCATTGTTCTCATCCAATGCCCGTTAGGGCTCTTCCAGGTGGAGCTGCCATTTACTGTTGGTCACATTAGTCCTTCTCCTCTGGCTACTGGGACAGCTGATACTATCCTTCTCAGGGCTCCTCTGTCCTCAGAGGTTGGGCCAAGCTGTTAGGGTCCCACAGGGAGCGTGAACCCCCCACTCTGCAATTCCCTGCTTCAAAGCTCTGATTAAGGACATACTGGGCTGTGGTGTAGAGGTGGCTCTTTGTGGAATGTCATCTTCTGGGTATCAGACCCTTTTTTATATATATATATATATATAATTATACATTATACATTATATATATATATATAATTCTTAATTCTCCTCCACCCCCCACCCCCACCCCAAATCTAACCTCTATCCCTGTCTCTAGCTCTATCTCCTTTTTAAAACTTTTTATTGTGTACTGGGCCTGGGATACCCTCTACTTAGGAGGAGACCCCTGCCCTAAAAGTCCTTAAGCCGGTGTCCAAGGAAAGGAGGAAGAGGAATGAATGATGCTAAGGCCTTCATCATATCTCTTGCTCATACAAGTCCCAACCAGCTCATCAGGTCGGAGCAGCTAAGGATCCATGGCCAAAACCTTGCCAGAAACAACGTGCGGCTTATTTGCCTGTTGCCTCTGTGCACTGGCGACTGCTGGCCAGGCTTCAAAGATCCTGAGCCCTCTTTTCTTTCCTTCTCTGCTTAGCAGTTCACCAATCTGAGTGTGGCGTCCTCACTTCTTTTCTAAAGAACTGAGCCTCTCCAAATTGCTTTTAGTATCTTGCTAACCAAGCAATTCAAAGTACCCCTCTGGGAAGGGGAGTGCTCCAGTCCCCAGTTCCTACTTCTGTAGCTCGTGTTCTTACTACAGAGGTCAGCAGTGGAATGAATGAAGAAGGGGGAAGCACCTAGAGCTGGGACTTAGCTCCCCTTAAGAGGTAGTGGGAGTCAAGTCCAGGTAAGAATCAGGGTTTTCTCACTCAGCCTCGTTATATAGCTGAATGCAGGCAGGGTGCAGCTCTACATGACTGGCTGCACCGGCTCGTTGGCTGACCTTGTTTTTGCATGAGCCATGGCTCTGTTTTCAAAACCTGACCCAACTGATCTATGTGGCAACTTGGAGATTGCCTCTGCCGGTACGCAAGGAAAGCACCCGTGTCTGCTTGTGAGATACATGTAGGTTTTCAGGTCATAGCTAAGATATTTTTTTAGGGTTTTGGTGAAAAGAAAGGTGTTCCTGCTTCCCAGTGTATCATCAGCTCACAGAGGGACTTCTGGCCCAGGGTTTTCTGGGCGTTCACGTCCTAAGGAGATGTCTTTTCCACAGGCACACTTTCTTGACTCGGCACCTGCTTGGTTTGCCGGGATCCTGGGGCTGCTGGGCACTGGCAGGTCGTGAGCAATGAATGATCGCTCTGCTGACTCCAGAGAACCAGCTGGAGCCACACACTCGCCCAGCAGGGGAGGGAAGACAGCCTCTCATTAATCCAAACTAGTCTTTCCCTGGTTTACAGGGAACTTCTCAAGACGTGGACATAGAAGGGTATCTGCGAGCCTCACAACAGCTCTGTGAGGTCGAGTAGGTAACTAAGCGTCTCATTCATTCATTCATAGACGAGACAACTGAGGCTGAGAGACCTGCCTAACTAACACCTATAGTTTCTCGGAACCAGAAATGGGAGTATAATCCAAACCTCTTGCTTCCCAGCGTCTACCTCTCGGAGCTTCGGCAGGTGGTCTTGGTCAGTTGGTGGAGGCCTTTCTAAGTTTCCCCTCGCTCTTTATGGAGGATTATTAATGAGCAGCCACAAAATGGGATGCTGTGACATTTCCTTCCCTAAAGGCACAGAAAATAAAACCCTGTCTGTCACCATGAAGGGAGGCATGATGGCTTGAAACCGTTGGGAACCACACTCGTGGGCCTGTCCTGCTCCGGATCTGGTCCCCGCACACAGACAGACCTTTGAAACCTCTCCAAACCATCGGTGCCTGTTGGTATGGAGGGTACCCCCCTCTCTGGGTACTGCCATTGCTGACATCAGTTTCTACAGTTTGCCTGTTCTGGGAAGAGGTTGGCTCATTTTTAATTTTTAGGATTTTGTTCTTGGCTCAACTCTAGCCATGGGTTTTATACAGACAGAAAAGTGCCGTTAGACGCAGATTTCTCTTCTGGCCCATCCAGCAATGAAAGAAGAGCTGTTTCCAGCATCAACGAGGTTGTCTCTCTGGGCCTGCCTGGCAGCCAGAGTCTCTCACTGAAAGGCAGAAGGGCTGAGTGTGAACTCCTACAGGGCCAAGACTGTCTTTTTCATCTCTCTCATTCTCTCTCTCTCTGTCTCTTTCTCTCCCATTTTTTTAGATTTTATGTATTTTTCAGAGTGGGGACGAAGGGAAAAAGGGAAGAAAACCATGTGATGTGAGAGAGATACATCAATCAGTTGGTTCCCTCTTGCATGCCCCCAACTGGAGACCTGGCCTGCAACCCAGGCAGGTGCCCTGACCGGGAATCGAACCCATGCCCTTTCAGTTTGCAGGCTAGGGCTCAATCCAACTGAGTCACACCTGCTAGGACCAGGATTGTGTTTCAATTCACCATGAATCTTCCTGGCTAGAGATTTCCCACATTGCCTGCGTCAGGTGGGCTTCACCCAAAAGAGAGAAAGAAAGAGGAACTCCCCAGAGGACAAAGAACTCAGGGAGCCATGTTGGAGGTGGTGCTGGCATTTAATTGAGCCCATTCTCAGAGCCAAAAAATTGATGAGAGATCAGGCTCTGCCTGGTGGCACAGTGGATAAAGTACCAGCCTTCAAACCCAAAGGTCGCTGGCTTGATTCCCAGCCAGGGCACATACCCAGGTTGCAAGCCAGGTCTCCAGCCAGGTCAAGAGCTGGAGGCAGGTGAAAGGTAACCCTACACTGATGTCTCTCTCCCCCTCTCCCTTCCCCTCTAAAAATAATTTTAAAATCTTTTAAAAATAATAATAGTGAGAGATCAAAGGTAGAGGTCTAGGGGAAGGGGTGGGTCGGGCAGACTTCAGTCATCGGCTAGGGATGATGCCAGGTGTGCTGGGAGCTTTTAGTCACGTGTGTAGATAACACTTCAGTCCTATCAGCAGTAAAGACTTTGACTGTGAACCTTACTGGTGGGAAGCTGGGACTTAATGAGTATAAGGTGCTTGCAGTTTCTCAGCGGTCACTTTGCAATGACAACCTTCCATTTTATCTACACCTAGTCTAAGACTTATAAGGGTGATGAGTGACAGCCTGTAGCTGTAGGATACAAGGTTTCTTCATGTCCCCTTTCCTGTAAAATAGAGTGATCCCTGGTAAATCTAATCGTCTCCGTTTCTGCTAGTCCCCAACGGATGAAATATGCTACTGTCTTGCTCCAAAATAGGGCCTATAGCTTTATATTTCAACAGGCAGCTTCTGGAATGGATTGTGTTAAAGTTGTCAGCCTCATAGAGCCAAAAAAACTCTGAAAAAAAAAACCTCCTCCTATGAATGTCTTCCTTGAGTTATAGCTGAAAAAATGCAAGGGCAGAGTTGGCACTGGAAAAAAATTGCTCAGGAAAGTGCACTGAATTTGCCCCTTTGCTCTGTGCTTATTTTCATGTCTGGGTGTGTTTCAATGTACAACCAAGTTGTTAATGTTCTCTGCTTGGTAAACAGAACATCTGTACTCTCTGCTCCTGATGTTCTCAGCCTGCTTGGCTGTTAGCTAACAGGGAACTAGTTTGAACTGCGGAACTCAAGGTCACTTTCACGGCTCTTTCATTCGCATACTCCGTATAATTCACACTGTCAACGCTCTCTGAAAACACCCTGCTTTAAATATATCGTGGCTTTCTCCCTGGGGGCCAGGACAAATGCCACAGCCCACACCTCAGGGAACCCTACGCAGGATTAGCACAGTGATTCATATTTGGTGAGCTGGGTTCTGGGGCTCCAAGAGTGACATTCATTTATCACTTCAAAAAGAAATCCTCTGTGCTCTGATGAATTAGTCACCAGGCCCTGCTGGCTGCTGAGTGGCCTGCTTGGGCCTCTTCAGAGCGGCAGGAGTCCTGGGGGAAACCGGGGCTTCCTGTGGTGCCTTTGGAGGCCTGGGCCACACTGGTGTGCTGGCTCTGAATTCTACCTGAGCAGGACGTCTTGAGGGGCAGCAGAGAGCTGTTGGGGGCCCCGCCAGCCTGTGGGGCTCTTGTTGCTCCTGGGGAGGATATGAGATAGTTCTCCCTGCTTAGTTACCACATTCGCTATTAAACGCGAGGGTCGTGACCTCTGTAGCTGTCACCTCTCCCCTTTCCATCGTTGGCACTTCCCCAAAATTTCCTCTATCTCCATCCTCACTTGGAAGTGGTTGTCACTCACTACATATCTTTTTATTTTCTGAAGTAATTTTGCTGGATACTTTATTTTTTCATTAGCCTGTTCTCCGTTTTAATCTGTTGATGAAAAACCCCAAGGAATTAGTAGCAAGACTTGAATCCCTGTTCTAAGGCTCCTTTAGTACGGTTTTCCCAGAGTCTTCCCATTTCCACATGGTCCACCAGAGCAATTTATACACATCGGTGCTCCCACTTTCTCTCCTTCCGTGTAGGCAAGCACATTGTTGATTACTTTCCTTCAGGAGAAAAATAGGATAGAAAAGTTTCAAAGATATGCAAGAAAGAAATATGTTGGTGACTACAACTGATACTTTGGGTAAGAACATGCAAATGGACTGTGAAAGAATATAAACAAAGCAGAACTCCCTGCTCACCAGCTGCTGGAAATGGAGATCCAGGGGAAAGGGAGTCACGTAGTGAGAATGCAAGAAGTATGAGAGGCCAAAGGTCTTAAGACTGAGCCTGAGAAAAACATTAATGTGGCCTAGAACCTAAATGAACTCCTCCTAACCTTGGTTTCTTCCCTACTGCCAATGAGTTTATGCAAAATTGCAAATAGTCTTTGAGAATGTTTGGAGTCTTTGATCCTTGATATGCAATCTAAAGATTGAAAGATTACATTTTCTAATTAAGCCTCCTCTAACCTTGTATAATGTTGTGCCTGCAAGGGGAGTGGGCAAGATTCAACCCGTTGTGTGGACTAGATTCCCGGGGACACTGGGAAAGGCCTGTATGATTGTGACTGGTAGCAGGAGTTGCTGAAACAAGGGCTATGTGTGCATATTGTGTTTACACAGTAAGCAGAGATGGAATGGGACACCCACGTGCATTTTCCCTGTGATGCTGATGTTGATGTACAAGCCCTGCAGGTCAACTGCAATCCACCAGGTTAGCAGGAGCCCCTGCATCTAAAGGGACAGTCTGTTGCCAGAACCCAGTGCTGTAGCAGGAACGCCAGGTAGACCAGGGCAGGCAGAATACTGTACCATAGGTAAGACCCTGGGTAACACGTGGGTTCTAAGCCTTTACAGGGGCTTTTTTGTCACGGGGAAGACACACCCATGGTTCCAAGAGTTCTTCCCTTTCTCCTCTGTGTCTTCCCTTGGGTCTTAAGGCCGTTATTTGCTAACTCATTCCCTGATGTTTTAACTAGTTCACTTTGAGGAAGAAGAAGCCTCAAAGAGTTAAATCACCCCTCAATTAGTAGCAGAGCAACATGTCTGCTACACTTCTGTCCAGCAGAGCGCTCTATGCACTGAATGAGTAATCCTTGTGGGCCTTCTGTTCTTGCTGCAGTCTGTGTGCTGCAAAGTGGAGATGGGAAGAAGTGATGTCTTCCGTGAAATATTCCTTCCCCACGCAGGAGCCTGTGGGAGTAGATAAAGCAGTCCCTCCCACCGGTGCGGTGACTTGGGGTGGGGGTGGGGCACCCAAACTCACCATTCATATTTGTTTCCTGGAGCTGTCATAACAAGCTATGGCAAACTGGGTGGCTTAAAGCAACAGAGATTTACTCTCTCACAGTTCAGGAGGCTAGGAGTCTAAGATCAAAATGTCTAGAAGGCTCTTGGGAAGAATTCCTTCTGGCCCCTTCCGGCTTCTGCTGGTTGCTGCAGTCCTTGGCATTCCTTGGTTTGTAGCTGTGTTGCTACCGTCTCTGCTTCCATGGTCATGTGGACTTCTCCCTGCCTGTCTCTGCGTGTACTTTTCTGTCTCCTAGAAGGACTCTCTCATTGCATTTAGAGCCCACCTGAATCTAGGGTGATATCATTTCAATCGTTACCTTGATTGCACCTGCAAAGACTCTGTTTCCAAATAAGGTCACATTCTGAGGTTTTGGGTGGACACACTACTCAGCCCATTACATCATTTATTCATAAGTTACAGCTAATAACACTATAGCTAAACCATTAAATAAAAAACAAGGAAATAGTGTTCTTTCTATCTATGAAGTTTTGGGATGGTCTATTGCAAACCTGAATATTGCAAATTCTGAAGGTAAAATTCCCCAGCAAAAGGCTAACAGGTAATAGTAAGCACTCAGTAAAGTTTTAGGAGAGTAATATATATTTTTTTGTATTTCCCTGTGCCAGGCATTGCACAGTGATACACCTGAAATATTTCATTAAATCCTTTCAAAATCCCCATGAGTTCTGTACCATCATGGTCTCCACTTTGCAGGTGAGGAAACTGAGTTTCATCAGCACGTAGCCTGCTGGTCAGCCTCACGTTGCCAGGTGTTCAGTCTCTCTATAGCCTGCAGGATGCCACATCTGTGTGTCTCTCTGTCACCTGCAATGAAGAGGAGGTACAACCACTGGATGTTGAAAATATCAATAGTGGGGATTCTATATTTGATGGGGTTGGTGACTTGGGATGAAGATACTGAGCTAAAAGCTGGTCTTTGGAGGCAGACTGCTTGACTTCAAATCCCAGATCAACTGTAGCTGTATGTATTAGTTTCTTCTTACTACTATTAAACAGTACCAGAAACTTAGTGGCTTAAAACAACACAAATTCATTATCTTACAGTTTTGGAGTTCTAAAACTGAGGTGTCAGCAGGGCTGCATTTCTTCTGGGGGCTCTAAAAGAGAATCTATTCCTTGTATTTCCAACTTCTAGAGCCCCACCTGCATTCCCTGGCTTGTGGCCCCTTCCTCCAACCACTCTAATTTCTGCTTCCACTGACACACTGATCCTCCTGCCTCCCTTTTAAGAATCCTTCTGATTATATTAGGCCCACCTGAATAATCCAGGTTAGTCCACCATCTCCAGATCCTTAACTTAATCAGAGTCTCTTTACCATGAAGGTGATACATTCACAGGTTCTGGGGATGAGAGCAAGAACATCATTGGGCGACCATTATTCTGTCTGCTACACTGTTATGAGGGGTAACATACTTAACCTCCTTAAGATCACTTTCCTGTTTAAAAAAATAAAAGGACAAATAATAACACCAAATATGTTGAGACGGTCAAATGAGCTTATCATGAACATGTCGCTGAAAAAGTAATGGTAGTTATTATTCTTATCACTATTAGTTAAGCCATGAGCCAGGGGCTATTGTCTTGGACTAAGGTGACAGAGTATCCTTGGAGTCTGTAGGGAAGGAGTGTGGGGTCAGTGGTTGACACCCAGGTCTGAAGTACAGGACAGGTGCCCCCATTTTGCAAGTAAGCAAAGTAGTGTCAATTGAGGTTCCATCACCTGGACCTGCAGAATTGGGACTTGGGAAAACACAGAGCCTTACAACTCTACAGAAACTATTTTCTCTGGTGCCTAAAAGCTTTCAGAAGTTTCTACGAAAAGTTGAATGAAGCATCCAAGCGGAGAGACTCCGAAGGTTGGGAATAATTAAAAATGCTGACCAAGAGCACACTTGTGGGGTCTGCCAGCCTCCAAGTACCATCCCAGATTGTTGTTTTGCCTTTGAGGCCTGATGGCCCTAAGCCTGACTTTTCTCAAAGTCTCTGACTTCTTTGGCTGAGGCAGAAATAGCCTCCAGGCACATGGACACCTTTGATCCAATGGCCTGAAGTAGAATAGAACCCACTGGCTAATTTCTTTAGATATAGAAATACTCCTAGATTCAGAACTGAGAGGATCTGCCCACCCTCAGGTCCCCTTCCACTATTGCCATTGTCCCTGGGAAATATGATTTATGCAGGAGAGACTTTAGTCCCCAAATCTCACCTGTATTTCCATCTGCCCACCATGGGCTCCTTTGGGTGAAGGTATCCATTCTCAGGGAGAGCCTTACTAAAATGCCAACACCCCCGATAGACCAGCACCACTGGGCTTCATGGGGAACATCGACGTCATTCTTTAAATATCATAGTTTTATAAATGAGGAAACTGAGGAATTGTGAGAGCAGGGACCAAGTCCAAGGCTAGAGGAGAACAATCTATATAAGGCCACCCTGTACTTCTATCAGCTACAAGTTCAGGGGGTTCCCAACCTGCCCTCAGACTTAATAATTTGCTGGAAAGTCTCACAGAACTTGCTGAAAACGTTTGTACTCATGCTTGTGGTTTATGATAAAGGATACAGACCAGATACAACGGTAAAAGGAAGAGACACAGGGTAGAGCCCAGGAAGGTTCCAAATGCAAAGCTTCTGTTTTCTCTTCCCATGGAGCCAAGACACATCAATGTCTTAGCATCAGTGGGTGATGACACACATGGAATTTTGCCAACCAGCGATGCTCACCCAAACCTTGGGGTTCAGAGTTTTTATTGGGGCTCCATTACACAGGCATGATTGATTGATAGCCCCTGTGGTGGGTCCTCATCTGCAGTCTCAAGCCTTTTTGGAATGACCTAAAGCCCCAAGCCCAAATCACATCATTAATCTTTCTGGCATGGCCAGCCACCACGCTAAACAAAATCACCCTTGTAGGGATCACCTCCTAGAAGCCTAAGGAAAAGTCCTGCCCTCTTTTTGGACAGGGTTAAATTCCTTCCTACATTGTCCTGAGGAGCCGAATTACTCAACCAAGTCACATGGCTTAGCCAAAGTAGTATTTAAATGATTAAAATTAAGTAATTCTTCATAGTCTTTAATGATCAGTACAGAATATGAAGCAACATAACATAATGGTTAAGGGATGAGATTCTGGAATCAGACGACAGAATTAGGCTACAGCTCTTTCATTTACTGCTGCATGACTTCGGGCAAGTTCCCACCCACTTTGTGCCTCAGTTTCCCCATTTATAAAATGGAGACAAATAAAAACCCTAACACACAAAGTCAGTATTTACAAAATACTTAAAACAGTGCCTACTTGGCCCTGGCTGGTAGCACAGTGGTTAAGGTGCCGGCCTGTGAACCCAAAGGTCGCAGGTTTGATTTCCCAGCCAGGGCACATAACCAGGTTGCAAACCAGGTCTCCAGTCAGGTCTGCGGCTGGAGGCAGGTGAAGCACAACCATACATTGATGTCTCTCTCCCTCTCTGCCTCTCTCCCTTCCCCTCTTTCTAAAAATAATGAAATAAAATTAAAAAAAAAAAAAAAAACAGTACCTACCTAACAGCACATGTTAAGTCCTCAATAATCTTGTTTTTAATATCATTAAGCAAATATATATATATATGTACATTAGAAAGCAAAATTTATCCATGAGCCTCTCTTTCTCTTCCCACATAATTTGAGAGCTAACATGTTTCCAAACCTTTTCTATTCATAAACAACAATAAGTGAATGGCATTATATATGGTCTATAATTTCATTTTTACCTAAGAGTTTCCGCACCTGCTTACCATTTTTAACGAATAGGAACTTTTGAAACCGTGTAAATATTGAGCGAATGTGCAAAGGCTAAGCAACAACATGGCAACATGCCGAGGCTGGACAAGCCTGAGTTCTTCGGGCAGCTGAACACCACCTGGGTGAGAGAGGCTGGGAAGTCCTTGTGATTTGTGCGAAGTCACAATAACAAACGTTCGTGCCCGGCACTCTCCTGCTCCAGCTCACCGATTCTTTCATCACATAGAAAGCGAGTGTTTTGTCAGGAAACACTGCTTTCCTAATGCCAGGGGAGAAAAGCAACCCTGTGGAAATTTCTGCTCACCGCTGCAGCAAATTTCCAGTTTTCCGGTTGTGAAACAGCAAAACATTGTTTTTAGCTATTATGCCTAGAACTGAAGAGTCGTGTGTTGTTTTTTTTTAAAGTCAATGATGGTCAACGAAGGAAAAGTTTGATCAAGTTCCTATACTATGCCAAGCACAGGGCTGGCCAATTAGAAACAAGGTCATGAACATACCACCTTGGGTCCCTTGGGTCCCCAGACTAGCAGGACCTACAAATGCACAGGGCGTGACAAGTGACATGCTAAAAGGTGTTCAGCCTTGGGATATGGAGCTGCATTGGCAGGGCAATGTGAGAGTGGGGACATGAGCTCTGTCTTGAATCTGGGGGCAGGCTGAGAGGGGAGGGCACCTACTCCATGCAAGCTGAGAGCATGCCACCACCTGGGTATCGAAGGTCAGTCCTAGCAAGAAAGACTTGCTGAGTCAAGGCTGGCAAGACATAGGGTCACCAACCATGGAAAGCGACCCAGTCATAGGAGTTTCCTTCTTGCTCAAGTGAGAGAGACCAGTGTATATCTATGTGAGGTGGGACGGGGGGCAGGTGGAAGTGTCCTGAAGCATTACACTGTGATAAGAATGACGGCTTCTTCTCCCTCCATTTCTGATGGACAGCTGAGTCAACTAATAATACCCAGCATTCACAGGAGCACTTCTTAACCTTCCCAGAGTTTTACAGTCATTGGCATGATTTGTACTCAGAGCCATGTTATGGAAGAGACATACGGAAGGGTGAAGTTGAACCCAATGAAGACATGGGCCCAGGGTCATGCTGTGAGCTGACTAGTTCAAATCACCATCTTCTTAATTTCTGTCTTAGTACCTTTGGTACTTCATTTCAGCCTTTTGGGTTTCTTTCTCTTTACTCTTTCTTTTTTGTATTTTCTTTTTCATGGGCAAGAGTTTTTCAATTGCAAGGCACCCTGGCACCATTTACATTTTAAGAGGCTTACATTTTTAATTTTTTTTCCATGTCCTTGGAACATTTTAGAAAGTTGCCCTGCTTTGATTACAGCACATTCTGCACATATCACACCCCGTGGATCCTAACCCCCGCAGAGCCTGGGCAGGCCCGGACTTTTGGGGACGTGGTAAGGATCATGAGAGAGGCCCAGTGAGTAGGGAATGTTCCACCAAGCAGAAGTGGGCCAGAGCCCTCACCTTGCGAGACCCCATTAGGTGAAGGAGACAGCGGGCCGTGGCTTTGGGTTACTGGATTCCAACAGCCCAAGTGCTCGAAGTTGACCTAACATGCCCCCTGAAGCTTGAGGCATTTTTCTAGCTTCTGTCCCACAGAGTATGATGGGAGAGCAGTGTCCTCCTCTGGCCTCAGACTGCTGCCTTGCATAAGGTTGTTTGTCCCTGCATCCCATGGCTGACACTGTTGGTGTCCATCTACCGAATTTCCATCGAGTGTCGTCTTCCTTAGAGTGCAGAAGGAACAGTTAGTAGCTCTGTTAAAATTTCCTAACTTATTCTGGTGTCACCCTTAAGCAACTGTTTAATTGGCTAGTGTCCCTAGAGACCAAATGTTGCCCTGTGGTGGAAGCAGAGAAGATGAATAGCAACTGGGCGGGGATCTTACCAGTAAGTCTCCCTTTTTTAAGGTTCTTGGAAGGGACTCTTGAGCATCTCCGTGGGCCCGCCCATGGCTAGAACTTTCAACTGCTGACTTCCAGTTTGACTGTCAGTGAGCACACTGGCCCACCGAAGAAGGGAGGTCTAGCAGGGGAGGTTGGAGCTCACAAGTTCAGGCCGAAATAGCCTGCTGTTCCTGAGAAGGCTTAGAAAACACACAGATCCACAGCCTGGGTCTGGTTCTCAGCAGCAGTTTCTTTGTTCTTTCGCATCATTAAGTCATCACCTCTTTTGAGTTTGTAAGCCTAAGAAATGTGCCCGGAAGGGGATTTTACACCTCTAAATTGTGATTCATTCCTTTGTTTAAGTGTTCTTTTGAACTCTGTGTTGGGAGTAGTGCACTAAACAGCCAACAGAAGTCTGTAGAATTTCTGTTTAAAAGGAAAATACTTGGTTTTCAATTTTGTTTGTTTGTTTGTTTGCATCAGTTAACAACTGGTTAACAATTGTCTCCTCTTCTAGGACAATCATTACCTTGGTGGTGAATGCTGGGAACTTTTCAGCCCTGCCTCTTTCTTTCTCCCTTTCAAGTCTACCATGCACGTTTATTTATTCAAATGTACTGTTGACCCTTTTCCTGTCATATATGCTGTGCTAGGTGCTGGGCGCATGGTAGTAACCACTGGACATGATTGCTGCCTCCATAGAGTTTACAGTCTTGAAGTGGAGGCAGGTACTTGAAAAATGTTTATATGGACATATACACATATTATGTATGCGTGTGTACCTATATGCATACAAATTACAAGCTGTGATAAGTGATACAAAGGAAAAGAACTGTGAGACGTCATTGGAATTGGTGTGGCTGGCGATGAATGGCCTTTCCAAAGAAATGGTGCGGGGCTAAGACCTGAGAAAGGTAAGGCCTAGAAAGCAGGAAAAAGAAATTCCAAGGAGAAAGGACTGGCTGTAAGAAGGTGCTGGAGGGAGAGGCCAGTTTAAGAAACTGAAAGAGTGGCTGGCAGGCGTGAGCAGGAGCCCTGCACCGACTCGGGAGTCCTGCTAATTGAGGGTTAGAGTCGGGCCATTCCAGGAGATGAGGGGGTTTTACATGATCATTCTAGCTGTTGAACAAAGAATTGATCTGAGGGAACCAAGAGAGGAGAGGTGTTTGCCTTAAACGTGGTGCAATGAAGGAGGAGGCTGAAGCTTTTGAGCTCTGTGTTGATGGGAGAATTGACAGGACCAGTTGATGCATTGGAAATGGAAACCACCAAGATGGAGGTGTAGAAAATGCCCCCTTTCCCTCTGACTTATGCCCTGACTGCTTAGTGAGTTTCATGTCAGGTGGCCTTCCGCCCGTGACCTCGCACTGTGTCGGCCCAGTCAGAGAGAAGCTGGGCTAGTTTTTCCACCCTGTCCTCGGCATGTCAGCTCTGCAAGGGGCTTCTCTAGAGGAATAAATCCCCAGAGGGGGTTTAATTCCCGATACTCCACAAACAATGAAATAATTTGGGAGTGACTGAAGCCATACTCTGTAATAGTGATTACTTACACGTTTTATATTATATATGATGGATGATTAGAAATATAAAATGAGTTCTGTTAAAATGATTGGTTCTTCTTCACTAAGGAATAGCTTAAACTCCTAGCTCGTTTCAGTTCTGGCTAGGAGTTGGAGTCTCCTCCAGGCCTGGGGACATTTTTGTCGGCTTGTCCTAGGATAGCTGGTTAGAGGTATTTATTTTTCAGTTTTAGGCTTTGTAAACATAACTCCTTTCTCTTTGCTTCTGCAGATATGGCCAGTGCACTTCGAATAATGGGTCTTTGCCAATTGACTTCCATAGGAGGCTGTGTTTCTCTTCAAAACTCTCTTAAAATTGCATTGTATGTTTTATTAGTAAACAATCCCAATTGATAACAAATACAATAGCTACTACATATTGAATGCCAAGAAACTGTGTTTACTGCATTTTAGAACTAATCTCATAGGGTGGACATCTCTGCCCTCCATCCAGGCGTGTGGTCGGTCAGCAGTGAAGATGGGATTTGAACCCACATGGGCTGGGTTCCAAGCCAGAGCTGTGGACCGTTGCCTGGGGTGGCCGACAGGCTCCGGCCACCTGAGTCCTCTGGGCTGAGCTTCTCTGTGGTGGCCACTGCTTGCTGGTCTGTGATCACTGTGTGCTCTGCCAAGGGGAGGGACATTTTAAACCATCCGGTGAGGAAAAAGCAACTTCTTCCTGGGCACCCCAAAGGAATTCAGCCACTTTCAGGTCTAACATCCTATAGGTTACTGCACATCCACCTTGATTTCCTTTTTCTTTTCAGTTTTCCTCAGTTTCATTAAGAAAGGAATCTTGCTCTCCAAGGAGAATTGAGTCATCGTGTCTGATAAAAGTCAGTGTAACAGTTTTATTTTATCTTTTTAAAGAGTCATTTCTAGACTTGGTTCTGCCATGTGATCATTGTTTTTTAATCTGTAATTGCGACTATTACTTTAGATGAACCATTAACTGCTTCTTCATGTCAAGGCACAGTGGCTGATAGGAAGTAGATATGTAATCTGTTATGGGTGCTGAACCCTGAAAGAAAGGATAGATGAAGCATTCGTTCACTCACCAAGCATGCTCTGGAGGCCCTCTACGTGCCGGGCCCTGTGCTAAGGACTAGCGTGCCAGCAGGAGGCTGAGATCACAACATCCTGGCTCAGCTGGCTTGCATTCAAATCTTGCTCTGCACCACATTCGTTGTGAAGCTTGGGAATTTTCCCAGCCACCAGTGGAGGCTAATCAGAGGGCCTGTTTCATAAGACTGTTAGGAAGATTGATTGCAAGTGTACATAAGGCCTTCAGCACAGTTCCTGGCACCTGGTCAGTGTTCAGTAAAGGGAGACCAAGGAAAGATGAACCACACCCCCAATGTAATTTATTTCAACAACCACATTTGCACGCATACATTTGTACCTGGGAGATGGTGATTTTTCACATGGGGGAGAAAAAAGGGAAATATTTGGTCTAAAATTATTTTTATAAAGCTAAATAGGAAATCTATGTAACACAACCTGGGGAAGTAAAACTTAGCAAGGTTTTTGACGGGGGGTGCAGAAGAGAGCAGGGGTCTTCAGAGAGGAAGCAGGAGAGGGGAGTGGGCAGTCTAAGAATTTCTGGAGACTATCATTGTAGTTTGTCAGAGGGTGTCTGGGTGATGAATAGATGAACTTGAACCATGAGCTCTTGGTGTGCCTTGAAATTTCTGTACTATATGAATCTATGAGGAAAGGCAGACCCAGTTTTGATGGAAATTTAGTGTGGCAACCAGGCCATTTTGTTCAGAGGAAGACAGACATGGCCCAGTGGCATGTGGACAGACACAGGCTGGACAAGGACAAGCATGGGACCGGCAGCTGTGACAGCAATGCCGAGTGGTGGCCCAGTAGCTGGTGTTGGGCTGAGGTCTGGGGGAGCCTAGGGCAGAGCATCTGGAGGGTACAAGGAGCGTGGACCAGAGTTCTGGGGGTGCTCAACATGGGGTGAAAGTGGGTGGAACTGCTTCCCAGCGCCCCCTCCGCTGAGGCCAGGATGTGACACTGAGAACGTGGAGGAGGCAGTACTCAAAGTCCAGCGAGCTTGGCCGCCATGGGGAGCAGGGTTCTGACCTCCACACTCGGGCACAGAGAAGGGGACTGGTCAGGGCAAGGCGGGTCCTGTTGACGGACCTTGAACTCCACCGCCTCTGAAACTCAGGTCTGTGTCGCAGGCTTCGGGGCCCAGAGCCTGCCAGGTACCCAGCAGCACCCCAACCCTCTATTTAATGGCTTCCCAGGTTGGGGGCGAGACGGGGTTCCTGATAAGGGGCAGGTGTCTCTTGATCTGGGGAATGGAGAAGAGCAGAGGCTGAAAACCCCAGAATTCCTTCCAGAATCTGCAAAGCCATTGCTACTCTTTTCTTTTCGTCCCGTGTTCTCGTTTCATTTAACCACTGCTAGGACACCAGATTGCTGAACTTAGTAAAATATTAAAACTCCAATATATGTTATCAAAACTAGGCCCTGAAACCATATATTCTGAAGTGTCCAGGGCAGCTCCAAGCTGCAATTGACGTTACTACTTTCAATCCATGGAAATCCTAAAACCAACGTAATGTGTAAAAAATATCTTTCTACATTCTTCTCTATAAATGGACACGTTAAAGCCAATCATTTGTGCTTCCCATTTTCCACTTTTTGGTTTGGAAAGCAGTCCCTGTATTTGGGGAATCTTAAAAAGTGCATTGTTTTTAAAAAGAAAAAGGGAAAAAAGCGCCCTCTTCCTGGTTTGGGAAAGTGGGAGGACATGGTTTCTGCTGAATAACGATCCCGGCTTTGAAAGTTGCCACGCAGAGGTTCCTTCCAGGCGAGGTCCACCTGGAACGCACATTTCACAGAAGGTCTGTGTCCACCTTGCGGCTCGGAACCTTCTGTCAAACGCTGCTCACCAGACACCAGAGGCAGCTGAGAGTGGGAAAGGCTTGGGAAGCGATGCCTCACCCAACACCGAAGCCTCAGAGTCCAGGGTGCTGTATCCTGGAAATTAAACCAGGGCCAACCCTGCCCAAACCTGAGTCATTGGGCCTTTCCTGCCACTCCAGTTTGAACCCCTCCCTGCTTGTCACTTTGAGAGGGAAGGTCCCTCCACCCTTTTTGTTTACTCTTTAGAGAGAGAGACAGGAAAGGAAAAAGAGAAGTAGAGAAACATCGGTGTTGGAAAACTACATAGATCAGTTGCCTCCTGCCTGTCCCCAACTGGGGACCTGGCCCGCAACCCCAGCCTGTGCCCTTTCCGTTCACCGGCCAGATGGCAACCCACCGAGCCCCACCAGCCAGGTCAGGGCTGTCCTTAAGATCTTCAAATATCTGCTCACCCACACCTCCATCAGGTGGAAGTGGCAGCTACAGAAGTGTGACCAAGTCGACTCATCACCCTCTCTTCTCTCTCAGTCCCCAGAGTCCCCTCTCTTTTCATATTCCCTGTGGTCACCCTGCTGCAAGGAAAAGTGTGCGCTTCTGTGGAAAACCATCGCCCACAGGATTCTGACTCCACAGTGGCTCTTGGACAAGTCGAAAGTGTAGTAACTGATAGGATGCAAAGTGAGTGTTGGCTGTAACGTGCCAAGTCAGGCCTCTCTTTCAGAAGTTCAGTTGAATTCTCTCCCCGACTGCAGGAGGAGTGAAGTGCCTCCGTGCGCACTTTCATTTCAATACGCCTCATCGATAAATGTGCCTTTTTTGCAATTTCTCCCTGAAGCAGTTATAACATCTGCCTGGTTGAGTCTTTATGGGTGAAATAAAATCTTTAACATGTGTTCCTTTTATATCCCCATGAGTCATGATTTTACCTTTTCTTTTCCCTCCGAATTATCTTTGAACATTGCCCTTTTTTCACAGAAAGCTTCTCGTCCTTCATTTTGCACCTCGGGCCTCTCTCTTTAAATGTCTCCCTAATTCATCTCTTCTCCTGCAGCCCCACTGGCTGCTCTCCCAGTTCAGGTCACAGTCATCTTTCTCGCAGGTATTTGCAACCCCATGTCCCACCTGGCAGCCCCACCTCTCACCTACCGTCTGTTCCTCACACCCCAGCTCCTGAAACTGCAAAGTCATGCTATCTGTTTCCTGCTAGAACTCCTCAGAGGCTTTGCATTGCCTAAGCCCATTGGCCAGGGTAAGGAGTGAGGCCTTGAAGACATGTTGTCAGCTGGCCTTTCTCGTATCTGAATCACTCAATTCTCTTTCTTCCTCAGTGAGGAGGCTGACAGCTTTTTAAATACCTTTCAATACCTTGCTGGTTCCTGGGCCTTCTCTGGAGCTGTTCCATCTGCCTGCCTCTCCCCGTCATCTGCCTTCATTGGGCTAGCTCCTGGGTACCCATCATGCCTCAGAAAAACATTTTTCTGGCCCTGGCTGGTGGCACAGTGGATAAGGTGCTGGCCTGCGAACCCAAGGGTTACTGGTTCAATTCCCAGCCAGGGCTCATAACCAGGTTGCAAGCCAGGTCTCCAGCCAAGTCTGTAGCTGGAGGCTGTACACTGATGTCTCTCTCCTTCTCTGCCTCTCTCCCTTCCCCTTTCTCTAAAAATAATTAATAAAAATCTTTAAAAAACAAAATGAAACATTTTTCCTTCTACCCTCCTAGGTTTGGTGTCTAGGGTCTGCAATCAAACTGAAAGAAAAAGGCTGGTTAATGAGAGAAAAACACTTTTAGGCACATATATTGCATGGGAGTTTTACAAAGAAAATGGAGTTCAAGAAGGAGGCTGACATATCATCTTAGGTTAAATGAGGAGAAGTCGTTTGGGCTTCCAGGCTGGGGGCCAGTGTGGGGAGAGGCATGGAGGAAATGTATGGAGAGTACAAATCATCTTGTGTGTGTAAGAGACTGGGGGATGGACTGTGTCCAGAATTCCTCTCTCCTGGTACAGCGGGGACATTTTTACAACTGGAAATTTTCTTCGTACATGTAAATTTCCTTTATGAAAGAGTTTTATAGTTTTTTATTTTTAGGCAGTTGGGGGGAGTTCAAGAGCTTTTCCTGCATCTGGATCTCGGTTTCCTTTTGCTCCAAATACCCTTGTGCCAAAGCAACATATTTGGAGGTGGAATTTTTTGTGGGAAGCTCTTTCCTCTGTCTGCCCTGTTCTTTCTCCATGGTTGAGTGTCTGACACTGGGAGGCTACACTCTTCATTCCTCAGAAGGTTGTAACCTCTGTGGTGACACAGATTGTCTTCCTAACTCTTGTAACTCCAAGAACCAACCTTCTTTTTAATGGAGAGCACACAGTGGGTATTGCCACTTGGTTCCAATGGTTTCACGGAAGAGGCATAAGTTGTAGAGACCTGACACTCCCAGTGTGATCTTTGTGACCAGCAGCATATAATCCCTGGGAGCTTGTTACACACGCAGAATCTCAGGCCTGCGTTTGACTGAGACGCCCAGGTGATTTGAAGGCATATTAAAATTTGAATGGCACTGTTTAAGGCTTCCGCATTCACTAGCTGAGTGATCTTGGACAAATTCTTGAACCACACAGACACTTCTGTGAGTGTGAAATAAAGGTCCCACTTCATACACCTCCCAGGGCTGTTTCGGAGATTAAAAGAGTTAATACACACAGAGCTTAAAATAAGACCTTGACAAATGTTAGCTCTTAGTAACATGATACTCAACTGAAGGGGAAGACACGTGGTTGGGTGTCAGATGCCTGTCTGAAGGGGCGGTCACTGACAGGTACATCCTTGAGAGCCAAAGTTTGAAAGTCTAATTTGGAGGTTTATTTCTAGGAGTTCCTTTTGCTAATGTGTGACTCTCTCACTTAGGAGCCATGCCTCTTTTTGTGGGCATCTTCAACCTGGGCGTGTGACTAGCTGGAAGATAAGGCCAGGTCCTCCGGGCTTCTTTGGGATTGTTTTACATGTACATTTTCAATCCTGCGCATTTCTTCCTGATGGCTCTGGGTAAATGTCCCATGGTTTCCCTTCACTCACTTATTCTGTCCACCCTCTGCCTCCTCTCTCTTGCTTCTCTGTCCCTGATATTGTCCCCTCCCTTGGCCCCCCTCGCCTCACCAGATAGTTATTAATCCTACGGGTTTTTTCATTCCTGGGTTTTTCTTCATTAACACATTGTTGACCAGCAATTAGCAAAATCCATGTGAGTGTAAGCACAAGTTAACTCCTTATCAGTCAACAACATTTGCGCTTGAAAACATGCATATTTTTGTGACGGTCAACCATGTGTTAACTGAGTTGAGTGCCTTCAGGCTGGTACAGGTGTGCGTGGGAAGATCTGGGAACATAGAGGGGAAAGTGTCAGATCACGAGTTTGAAGGGCTTGCTTTTCATTGTCAGTGGGGTCATGTGATGATCCCAGGGGCCTAGAGCAGGTCATTTTGAAGGAAAGTTCTATACCATTAAGTAATACACAAAAACTGTATAATTCTACCACTGAACACCTTGATATGTATTATTTCATTTGCCTATTTGCCACTGTTGGGGAAGGAAAATTTTTTTCTCTTCCCTTCTAGATTTTTCTGGCTGATCTAATAATTAAATGAACATAAAGCAGCTTCACAGAAGAAAAGGCAATTCAGTTACGAGCATACGGAAGCTCCACAAAGGCACTGAGACTCTAGGACAAGCAAGATAGTTGACGCTATATGCCATTCTGAGCTAAGGAATGGCAAAGAGGGGAGGGGACAGGATCCACTCTGAGAAACATGCCATTCGGTGATTTTGTCATCGTGCAAAGATCATAGAGGACACTTACCCAAGCCTAGATGGCGAAACGGTGTAGCCTATTACTCCTAGGCTTCAAACCTGTATGACATAGCACTACACTGAATATTGCGGGCAATAATAACACAATGGTATGTGTTCGTGTACCTAAATGTGGAAAAGGGCCAGTAAAAGTATGGTACAAAGGGTGGGAAATGGCACACCTGTACGAGACACTTCCTATGACTGGAGCCAGCAGGGATAGAAGTTGCTCTGGGAGAATCAGCACATGCGTGGTGAGTAACTATGAGTCACCACTGTAGAGTCTGTAAACACCAGCCCAGAAGCCTTCCTTCCCCCTGCCTACTTTTAACAGCGTCAGAAATAAAACATCGAAGCTGTCGAGGTTGCTCCAGGAACCACAAGGTGGGCTGGTTAGGTTGGAAATATTGAGGAGAAATTGTCCGGGTGAGATGTAGGTCACCAAGAGGGTGACGGTCAGGTGGGAGTGACCAGTGGCCCAGGGATCAGCAGGAATAAGCAACCAAGGTGGAAGCAGAAAGGAGCATAGGGGACTGTCACAGCCGTGTGGTTTTGACTGTCGCGTGTTGTAGCAGCAAGCATGTTAGGAGCTGTGTGATGTTCAACCAAAAGAGGCTGTTCCAAAGGGAGAGGGTGTGGGACTGAGGCTCCGCTACTTTGACTTTGGGAATTTGGTGCTGGTCCCCTTGATCCTCTCTGGCATTGAATTAAAGGAATAAAACTTATCTATGCTTTGCATTATTATAACCTGAAAACATTTCAGACTACAGGACAGGCTGGCTCTACTCTGCCACAGGAAGCTTTTACTAAGGTGGCAGTGGCGGTTCCTACATGACAAGGTGGCTGCTCCGGACCTGTGTCCTTCTACAGGACCTTAGGTCCACAGAAAGAATTTCCAGCAATAAGTTGAAGACCATCCCACTAGATCTGGGAGGGCTGCAGTGCCTTCTGACTACGTAGCCCCGGGGGGCAGGTCCCTTGGTGCGGGAACAGGTAACGACAGATCAAGATGGACATCAAGGTACTGGGAGTGAGAGGGAGTCAATAACCAGCCCCGCAGATACTGCTCCCATCTGAGGGGGAAAAAGTCCTCCTGAGCCACATCTCTTTCCACCTCTTACAGAAAATTCAGCTTTCTTAGAATCTTATAAGATCATCATCACAGTGTGAACTTTCCATCATTGACCAAAACGTCATCATGAGGCACACGTCTGTAGGGAGATGCTTGTCATGCCAAGCAGAAGGTCGTTCAGGGAAAAGGTTTCTCCTGCCAGACCAGGCCCCCTACCTAAATTCTTTAGGTGGTGAAGGGAGCGGTCAAGTTTTCCTGAGTCTTCTGGGTCCTGATTGCCTTCAGGGCAGTCCCGGCCCTGCCCTCACTTGCTGAAGCTGCCACCTGCCAGCTCCTGTCCTCTCCTCTCAATGTCATCCAGCTCTGGCAACAACAGGGCCTTGTTAAAGCAAAGACCTTTTGAATATTGCATGACCTTCCTCCTTGGATATGCTAAAGGGCTCAGAGATGCCCAGTGAGGGGGCAGAGTTTGAGAAGACCTAACGCAGTCTTCTGCATGATTCTTCACTGGGTCCCTGTACTCTGAGACCCTTTGTGTGTGGGCAGGAGGCAAACTGCCAGCCTCCTTGAAGGGGAGTATTGGGTGGCCTGAGCCACCCGTAAACCTCATCCAGAAACCGTCTGGGGATCTAGCTGAGATTGATTGATCTTAGCCATAGGTGGGCATCAGAGACGTCTGGGATCAAGGGTTCAAGGCCATTAGGGGAGCACAGAGAATTCTCAGTGGCTCCAGGCCGAAGCTCTTCCAGGTCAGGACTGCCCTCCCACTTCTGTTTGGGACCACACAACGTCTCCTCCACCTAAGAGGCCCGTTCCCTCTTTCCCCCTCACCTCCAGCTGCCTAGGGTTTTCTTCCCTTTTACTTGAAATTCTGCTGTCAAAGACCCCCGCCCACCCTACCCCACGTGGCTCTCTCCCGACACCCCTTCACTGTGAGCATGTCTGTTTCTGTGCGCTGATTGCCTCTTTTCGTAAGGACATCAGTCATATTAGTCCACTCTAATGGTCTCATTTCAGCTTAGTTACATCTGTAAGACTCTATTTCCTATACAATCACATTCTTAGGTGCTTTGAGTATGACTTCACCATGTGGAGAGGGCACAATTCAACCCATTACAGAGAGGAAGAATTTCAAAAAGTTAATAAGCTTCGAAGATAGGATCAGAACCACGAGCAATCACAGAAATGCAAGCCGAAACACTGTAACCTTATTTGAGCTGCAAACCTGAAAAAGCAGGTAATGCCAAGTGTTGGTTGGCACGTGAGGACATAGAAATGCTTGGTGGCGCTGACGGGAGGGAGGGTGGGCTGTAACTGCCATTCCAGAGTGCAGCCTTGCAGAACTTGGCCAAATTCAAATATGTCCCAGCAATTTGGCTTCTAGGAACGTATCCCAGGCAAATTCTTACCCACCACCACCATGGGAGAGGCCCAGAGGTGTGTACCATACTCTTATTTTTTGGTGAGAGTGGATTGGAGGCAACTTAGGTGTCCATTGGGAGAAATGATGGTAAATGTGAGAGTAAAATGTGGAAATTCTGTTTACCTTCTTGGGAACCAGCAAACTTGCCCACTGCAGCCGCACCATTTTTCCCCCATTGGCAACGCAGGAAGGCTCCAATTTCTCCACATCCTACCAGCCCTTGTTATTTTCTGTTTGTTTGTTCATTTGTCAGTTTTTAATAGTAGCCTTTCCTAGTGAGTATGAAGTGGTATCTCATTGTGATTTTCACTTGCCTTCCTTTAGTGAGTCACGATGTTCAGCATCTTTCCATGTGCCTCTCTTACTATTTTTCCAACAACTTCTTGTGTCCATAATTGTTTCAAAATAAAAAGCTTATATATATATATATATATATATATATACATATAATATGTTATATATAAATATCCATGTAAATGTATTATTTAATTCCACCTGTCCCTCTATCCACTCACCCATCCCTGTGCCCATATGCACCACACAGTAATACCTTTCTGCTAGAACACATACAAATAGAAAGATACACATTAAACAGATTAGAACCGTTGCCTTCGAGGGAACACACATGGAGTTTGGAGATCAAGAGAATAAGTAAACAAAGCAACAGAGGGCCACTGAGAGGGACAATGAGGACAATGTTTCGTGAACTGAGGAGCATCATTAACTGAAACCTTTGCGCATAAGCCTCAAACAGTTAAAATAAAATAAAATGGAAGGTAGAGAAACCATCGATAATGCCAGCAGTCAGGGCTGGCCCTGCCCTGTCTTCCCCTACAGGGCTGGCTGCTACTTGGAAGACTTGTGTTCCATAGCCCGCAGGCCTTTTCTTCACCGCCCTCACCCCGATTCCCTGGCCCCAACAAAGAAGTCCAAGCTGGGGAGCTGGGGGGGTGGGTAAGTCTAGTGGTCACAAGAAGGGCCGGCAGGAATAGGTAGCCACTTCAGTAACCACCCCCCCTCCCACTCTCCCACACATAATTGGCCAGTTCCAGGCTGGACCTCCGTTCTCCCTGCAGTAAGACTTGGGGCTCTGTCTCTCCAGGGACTTCATCTTCCCCCTTCTCGTGGTCACATTCACTGGCATTTAAGGTCAACCTTGATCAATGTTCCCTGGGCCAGCAGAGCCATGAGGTCCTGCTGCCACAGTGAGAAGGTGAGCTGCTGGTACGAGCCACCCTCATTCACTGGTGGAAAGAGCTGTTCTTCCAAAGGTGAAATGGGTCTAACACCGAGGGAGTTAACTTTTCTCAGAAAAACTGTCACTTAGACAGCTTCTCTTTGACATTTTGGCATCTCGGTGCAGAAAGAGGGGATGCATTAAAGGGTGTTGTCCATTTTTCAAAAGGCAAACAAAACTCAGAGAAGGTTGAGCCCAAGGTGGTAGGTTGGGAAGAGGAGAATAAAAGGCCTGCTTGTTTGAACTCCATTTAAATTCTTGGCTTCTTTTGGACAAATACACCAATGGCACTTGCCAGAAATCGGCTCTAAGAGCACCTGTGTGTGAGACCAGCCCAAGGCGCTGCGTGGGAAGCGCTGACAGCTCGACTTACAGCGATGTCACTCACAGGAGGTAGGAGAGAAGCCTGCTCTCCCGTTATTTACATTAGAGCGGGGACACAAGGAGCTGGCAGTCCTTTAATGAAACGCAGTGGCTTGGTGTGGGCAACCAGCGTACCAGGACGCAGTGGGGAGGAGCAGTGCAGGCAGCGCGCTCAGCCGTGGGGCCTGCAGGCCTCACCTCTGGGAACCTGCAAACCCACCTGGCTGCAGTCGCCTCCATGGAAATCCATTCTTTCTGGAGAAAAGGCGTGTAGAGATTAGAGGCATCGCGTGGAAATTCACAGGTGACAAATGCCCCGCGGATGGGCACCTCTTTTTCCTTATCAGCATCGGCACTCAAATTCAAAATAACAAACAGGCAACTTTAGCTTGAGGGGGAAATAAATAAATTAAGGAATTCAAATTCCATTTCCCAATTTACTTCGGAGAGCCAGTTTTCAGGATATACGCCAATGCTTGTTGCCTTTTCTTTCTTTCTTTCTTTCTTTCTTTTTCTTTCTTGCCACCTAGAAAATTGCAAGAACAAAATGTAGGAAAAAAATAGAAAAAGATGGCCATTTGGTGGGGGAAAAAAACCCTATTACATGTGTGTTGCTTCTAATTATTCTCAGCTCCGCTGTCTGCTTTGCTACTAGAAAACATAAACTGTTCATATGTAATAGCCAATTTAAACAAGAATGTGAGGCAGGAGATAGTGGGGAAGGGGGGGTGGGAAACTGGAAGCACCCCAAGGCTAAGACAAAGGACGTCCGTGCCAGACAGAGGCCCTGTTCTGAGACCCTGTTCTGAAGCCTGTTTTCCCTATTTCTGGAAAAGCGCCGAATCGTGGTGAATCACTGCACCCGCACAGAAGTTGCTGCAGGACCCTTGCTTCATTATAATAGCGTTGTAATAAATTAGCATGGTGGGCCCCCCTTCCCTGGTGGCCAGTCAGGGACAATCATGGGAGACCACATGCGCAGCAGTGTACAAGTAATGTAGCTATTTGTGCATGCACAATACAGCCCGCCAAGACTGGCCAGGAAGTATCTGCCCTGCAGGAACAGAATCCCCCCAGCCCCTGAGCTCAGTGTCTGCTCCAACTTGTCCTGCTCCCAGCTCCTGTGGAGCGTGCTACTGCTGAATCAATCTGCTCCCTACCTTTCTGCTGTGAACACTGTGTTCAGTTCAATCCTTTGCCCTCCATCACCAAGAGCCTGGCTACCTGCGCCCACCTGCAACACAGATAACAAAATGAGCATTTGCTTGCATGAATTCTACATATGTTGGCACAGGAGGGGATGGGCTAAGAACTGGACTGGCTGGAGTTTGCTCCGGTTGAACCCCGCAATTTTCAGCAAGTGCGAGAGGGCAGGCAATTGCAGCAGACTTTATAGGGAGACTTCAGGCAGACCCCCCTCAGCCAGCAGGGTGGCCTATGCGCCTTGGGCTGGGGTGCAAAGCACTGAGTAGGGCACACATTCTGTGACTGCATACGCATGTGCACATACATGCATACACACATGCATACATAACACTGTACACTTCGGGGTGGATCATGGGTCCACCTCAGTGAAATTCCCCCTGTGTTAGAAATAGCTGGGGAGAAAACATTTCCCTCTACCCTTCTAGGTTCTTTGGCTGATCTAAAAATCAAATGAACATAAGACAGATTAATAGGAGAAAAACAAATTTAATGATGCACAGATAGAACCCCACAAAGATAGCAGACCCCAGGACAAATGAGGCAGTTGAGACCCATATGCCCTCCTGAGCCTGGGAGTAGGTTAGGAGCCTGGGGCTTAGCAGCAGAAAAGGGTGAGTCACCGGACAAGAAGAGCAGATGTTTAGGAATTGGACAAGAAGAGCAGATGTTTAGGAAGTAGATGTTTGTTCTGCTGTATGGATAGGCTATTGAGGGAGAAAGTTATCCTTTGTAATAGATCCTTACAAATGAAGGCCCTAGAGCAGTGGGCTGTCTGGAAACAGGTTCTGGAGGCTATTACGGTAACTCCCTGAAGAAAAGAGAGGAGGGTCTGTGGTTTAATCATTTGGGCAGGAGCACATCCTTTGTGTCCATCTAGGAAATGCATGATTTTGCTAGCATTGACCATGTTGGAAATCCTGGAGCCCTTCCCACACCACCCCCCCACCTCACTCCACATGCGCACGCGCGCGCGCACACACAAACTGGTTTAGCTTTGACATGTTTTATAAGATAGTCTTCCAGGAAATAGCCATTTGCAAAATTCCCTTGGGGCAGTCAGACAGGAGAGGGTTTCTTGGGTCAGACATGACGGGGTTTCATGGGAGGATGAGCACCCCAAAACCTGTCCTACCCCCCCTCCCATGTAGCTAGGGAGTCCTAGGAGACAGAATTACCTACAGAATGGTCTTGAGTAATGAACATTGTCTCCTTGAGATCGTAGACACCCCGAGGAGCCGGACCCCGCTTCTGTCCAGCCTTGGCCAGGCCCCTTCGTCTGATGGAGCGTGTCCCAGCTCCCGGCAGGTGACCGGCTCCTCCCTGTTTGTCCAGCGCCGAAGGTCTCCCGTCGTGGGACCCCCCTGGTGCTGGGCAAACCCAGGCATTTGGCCACCTCCACTCTCCAAGCGTTCAGCTCCATCTCATTTTGCAAAGAAAATAAGCCGAGGTTCACTACCGGGGCTGTGACAGATTGCTTTTATCTTTGTAATTCCCTCCCTGCTTATTTTTGTTACCTCTTATCGGTTTCCTGGTAGTAAATCTCTGTCAAGAAAATGGACTGTGGCTTGCTCAAGGCTGGGCAGGGCGTGGTAGCTGGGACAGCGTCCCACACTCTGCAGCTGCCTCTCCACGGAGGACCCTCCAAGGTGGCAGTGGCTGGTGGCAGCTTCAGGCGGGAACGCAATGCAGGCCACCTGACGGGGCCAGGGAAAGAAGGAAAGCCGGCTGTTGAAAGGGCTGGGCTGGGCTCTCAGTGGCCTGAGTGCGGAAGAACCTTCCCAAGGGTGCTCAGCCATCCTCCTAGGTGTGGCTCCAGCCTTGCACACCTCCCTCCGCATCAGATCTTCCACCCCACGTGCACTTCGGGGGTTAACTCGTGCTTTGCCCGATGTGGAGAAGGAAGCAGGGACCTGGAACCAAACATTAAAATTTGTCTTGAAGGCCCTGGCTGGTAGCACAGTGGATAGACCGAAAGGTTGCTGGTTCGATTCCCCAGCCAGGGCACATAACCAGGTTGCAAGCCAGGTCTCCAGCCAGATCCATAGCTGGAGGCAGGTGAAAGGCAACCATACATGGATGTCTGTCTCCCTCTCTGCCTCTCTCCCTTCCCGCTTCTCTAAAAACAATAAGTAAAATCTTTAAAAATAATAATAAAAATAATAAGACTTGTCTTGAGCTTTTCTTACACTGCTTTTCTTTTGCTTTTCCTCCCTCCTCCCCTATTCTCTACTAGTTCCTTCTCTTCCATTGTTTTTTCTTTCTTTTCAGGGCTGTTTTGAGGTCGGATCGCCCGCAAGCCCAAGTACCTCTACTGCCCCCTTGTGTCTTGTAGAGGGAAGAACTCTGGCCCAGGTTGTTGATTTGTGGGTTAGTTTCTTCTTGCTATTGTAAAAAGTTACCACAAATTTAGTGGCTTAAAACAACACCCAT
Source organism: Noctilio leporinus (assembly GCA_004026585.1). Taxonomy (NCBI): domain Eukaryota; kingdom Metazoa; phylum Chordata; class Mammalia; order Chiroptera; family Noctilionidae; genus Noctilio; species Noctilio leporinus. Next base: position 1,067,916 of record PVIW01000023.1, read on the forward strand.
TTGTTCTCTGATGCTTCTTGAAGTCAGAATTCTGAACTGAGCTGTGTGCAACTAGAACCAAGGTGTTGGCAGGACTGCTCACCTATGGAGGCTCTGGCAGAGAATGTGTTCCTGGCCTCTTCTAGACGCTGCAGTCCCTCCTGTCTCTGCTGCCACCTCATCTCCTTCCTCCTCTTCTGCGGCCAAATCTCCCTCTGCCTCCCGCTTACAAGGACACGTTAGACTCAGTGCTCGGTGGATGGTCCAGATCATCTCCGCATCTCGCATCTGCCGACGCTTGACTAAATCACATCTGCAAAGACGGTTCTGCCATGAAGGTCACACTTACAGGGTCTAGAGATGATGGCCTGGACATCTTTGAGGGTCACGATTGAGCCTGGCATTGCTCAGTTAGCGAAGACAGCTGACAACTCATCATGTACGTCGCCTTACCGTTGGGTTTTGGAGAAGGGGTTAGTAATACGCCCCTTCCCTCTAGGGGGATCTGGTCAACGCTGTGGTCAGCTCCCGAGCTTTTGGCCGGGTTGATTTAATTCTCTCTCTCGAGTTATGTGGGCCAAGGACACCTTCTTTAATTTTGGACTGAAATGCAAATATATTTCCAAAGTAATAGTGGGGAGGAAAACCTTTTTCTCTACCCTCTTAGGGCTTAGTGCTCAAGGGCTTACAAATTAACCTGATGAAAGATCAGCAAGAGAAAAATATAAATTTAATTACATAAGTATACAGGGAGTTTGCAGAGAAATGTGACTGGCGACTGTTAGAAGTTGGGACTTACATACTCTCTTAGCGGAGGATGGGTAAAGGCAGGGGGCACCTTGGGGGGAACAAATGATTTCTTGGGAGCAGGGAGGAAAGAGCACTTACGGAAAAACAAGTGACTTAGTGCAAAGGTAAATGAGCCCTCAGAGGACTAGATGGGGGATAGGATAGTCCTGGGACAGTGTCTTTTTGGGTGGATCTGCCACCTCCAGATACCTCTTTGGCAAATGCACAATTTTGAGTTAAAGGCCATCAAGAACCAGAAATTGCAGGAAAAGCTCCAGAAACAAGGCACAGCTATCCTTGGGTCAAGGCAATTTACATTTGTAAAGACATCGTTATTTGTACAGGCGGCTGCCCTCTGGTACAGGAGGAACCTGTTAGAATCTGCATAGCAGACTTGTTTCCCACACTTGGGCTAGTCACCTTCCCTAACTTGCACCCCCCACCCCCAACGAAGGAAGCCTCAGAGCCGATTTTGCTTTTCCGTTGCTGAGCCTCTAAGACTGTGTAGGAGGTACAACCAACCACCTGCCTGCTTCCTTGGGTCTCCTTTCTTTGAGTCACTCCCATGGAGGCACACGTCATTAAATCCGTTTTTTCTCTCTTGGTAATGAATTTTGTCATTTGGTGCAAGGGCCCCAGCCAGTGAACCTAAGATGGGTAGGGAGAAACATAATTTTGTGTCTCCCCCGTAAAGTCTCCAAAAGCCTCTTGGCTCCCCAGTCTCTACGGCTCCCCCCATCCGACCTGCCCAGCAGACTGCCAGCAGTGAACCGGGGTGAGAAGCCGCTGCGCCTCCAGTTAGAAGGTTGCACGGTGGGGGGAGGGGGTGGAGGCAGAGCATGACTCTCTCACCTGCGCTCCCTGGGAAGCAGAGGACAAATTATAGGCCAATCGCTCACATTGGCCACCTACCAGCCTGGGTGGGATGCCTTGAAGCAGAAGTGCTCACCTACCCCTCCTGGGGCCGGAGCAGGTCTGACAAGCTAGAGGAACTTGGGGGGCAATCTTGGGAGGATGAAGAAATCAAATGGAGGCCTCAGGCCCTTTGCAGGACTCTGGGAAGATATGCTCCATTGCTGATCTAAAAATCGGATTACACGACATTAAAAGTGTCAGTTACCTTCCTTTGAAAGTTCCTGGCTTCCCTTGGGATGACTCATATCAGCCGGTGAGAGAGCTCATAAGAAGGCTCTTTCCCCTAATTTTTGGCATAAAAATGGATTGTACCATAAGTGGTACAATCTAAACGTACCACCTACTTCTCAGGGGAGTCTACCGCATTCCTTTTTTCCTGTAAACTGGATCTGTTGGAATCACCCATTTAGCTATGTTTTGGTTAAGGCCATAAATGCCACATTGCAGTTGCTTTCTTTGTTTTTCCCGGAATGTCTCAGGTTTAGAGTTCTCACCTGAGGGGACCAGGGATGTGTGCATGGGCCCCTTTGAAAGAATTGTTTTGCAAATCTAGATCAAGTACTTCTGAACACAGCAACCTTTCCTACCTTTTCACTTTGTTATGGGTTGGGAAGACTATGTTTTCCAGCCTGGGCACAACCCCCGCTCACCAGAGAGAACACAAACAGGCAAACAAATAAACACCATTTCGGAAAAGGTAGAAACCATGGAAAGGCCCAAACCAACCTCATTTTGGTAATATTTTCAATAAATTAATGAGCCGTGTTTGTGGCAGCAGGTACTTAAAAGATTGAGCTGACAGATGGGCACGGATAAAAGCCCCAGGAAAACTGGGAAGGATGACAAACATCACCCGCAGGCCATTTCCATGCCTCTGGTTAATTAACCGCCCTGCTCTTCTTCCAAGGGACAGGCTTATTTTTCTCTTTCCTCTGAAATTCTCTCACGTTGCATTGTTTCCTTTTGGGCTTTGTCATAGATTTCTCCTGGGTTTTCTTCTACCCCAAATCTGCTTCGATCTTCCATCCCCTGCTCTCTTCTACTTCTCCTGCACCGAGCTTTCTGCAGGGGAGAAAGCAAGGACATTTCCCGTACCTCCCTCATCAGCTTCCTAACTATTTTCTGGCTGTTCATACCTCACAACCTCTAGCCCCTGGGAAGACAAGTTCCTTTCCTTTTCTATAAATTGTTGTGTCTGTTCCCGCTGCCCATCCCTAAAAAATGCAACATGGTGGTAGTGACCTCCCTCACCCCCCTTTTCTTCACCTTACAAGAAATTTCGAGAATGAATTGGTTGTGCCTTTGTCTTTGAGTGGTTTACCGTTTCGGAAGTCCAGTTTAGCAGCCTGGCAGGGTCATGCAGTAGAAAGAACATGGGCTTTGGAAACAGCCAGTTTTGGGTTCATATCCTGGTTTTGTTTTTTACTAACTAGGTGACCTTGGGTAAGGGATTTAGTTCCACTGAGCCAGTCCCAGTCACTCCACGAATGTTTCCTGCCATCCTGGCCTGTGGATGGGTCTCGGGAAATGAGGTGCATGTCACTCCCTCTGCACCTCCTTTCATCTTTGTCATAGCAGGGTGCCAGAAGGACATGGCTAGTCAAGGTGGCTTTGGGTCATTGGGGACTTGACCTTCTGCAGAGTTTAATACCTTCTTTTTCCTGCCACAAGGGAAGCATAGTTGCTGAATCAAATGAAGCCTTTCTGTTCCCCAGGATCTTTAACAGGGCTTGCACATGGGCTCTTGTCTGGCCAGAGGAAACTGGGTTTTTGGTTACAGGGTCCAAGTTCATTTCCACTTACTGTCTCTTTCATGAGAAGTACAAGGTCAGGCCAGCCCTTTTGTTTCAGGAGGAGGATGAGAGACTTGGACCAGTCTCCCTGCTAAGGGGCCTCAGGAAAGCCAGACTAGAGCAGATTACCTGTGAACTGGACCAGCGCACCAGTAGACAGGTAACTTGTGGGCAGGTAATGAGATTGAGTGCATCCTAAAGCAACGAACCTTTATAACCCCCAGCACTATAATAAATAATGATGGCTTTAAGCCATTGAGGTTCAATTTAAAAATTTTAAATTTATTTTGTGTAGTATAAATTCCATATATTTAAAAAGTGTTACTCAATGATTTTTGACTGCGTACACTGGAGATCTAAAACACTTGGCATTCTGATAGGTAGATAGTGGTATCCATGTGTTTCTAACTTCATTTTCCTGATGACTAATAATGTTGAACATCTTTTCCCGTGCTTATTGGCCACTTGTTTATCTTTTGGTGTAACTGCCTACTCAGGTTGTTTGCCCTTTGCAAAATTGTGTAATTTGCCTTCATATCTTTGAGTTGTATATATTCTAGATATGTTATTTGTTAGATATATGTATTGTAAGGATTCTTTTTACTGTGGTGCATGTTGATTTCTAAATAGCAAAACTTTAAATTTTATGAAGTGCAACTTATCATTTTTTTTATGGACTGTGCTTTTAATGACCTATAAGCTGTTGAGTCTTTTAAAAGATTTTACTTATTATTTTTAGAGAGAGGGGAAGGGAGAGAGGCAGAGAGGAAGAGAGACATCAATGTATGGTTGCCTTTCACCTGCCTCCAGCTGCAGACCTAGCTGGAGACCTGGCTTGCATCCTGGTTATGTGCCCTGGCTGGGAATTGAACCTGCAGCCTTTGGGTTTGCAAGCCAGCATCTTATTCACTGTGCCACCAGCCAGGGCTTAAGTTATTGAGTTTAAAGTGGGTTGCCATTCAACACGAAGTACCTACAACAGGATCCTAATAGGTATCTCAAAACTAACGTGTGTCCCAAAGCGAACTCCTGATGTTTACACTCCGACCTCCTCTCACACCTGCTCCTCCAACAGTTGTCCTCGTCTCAAAAAATGCAATTCATTATTCCAGTTTTCAGGCAAACAAATGAACAAAACCAAACAAACCAACAAATCCATAATTCTTTTCTTACTGTCCCACTTCATGTACAGCCATCAGCCAATTCTATTGGAATTCCCTTCAAAATACATCCAGAATCTAACCATTTCTCACTATCTCTTACCATCTCTACCACCGTCATCCTGGTCCAAGCTGCCATGATTTGCGTTCTGGTATTTTGTTTTGTTTTTGATCATTTTTATGAGTTTATTTGAACCTAACTGATGACATACTGGGGAACAAGATCTCAAACGCTCTGGAGGATGACAGTTTGCAGTTCTTATACATTTGGATTAAGGAGGGAATAGAGGACACTTGTGCCCTGGCGTTGGTGGTTGTTTTTTAGTAGTCTTCTTACATCTCTTCTCCTGCCCTTGTCCTGTTTTGATCTATTCTCAGAGAAGCCAGAAGGCTATTTAAAAAATTGTTTAAGTCTGATCATGTCTATCATCTCAAAATCTTTATGAGGCTTCTCTGGCATTCAGAGTAAAGCCCAGAAGCATTATAATAATGCAAAACGCCCTATACCTAGTTGCCTTCTCTATTCTCTCTGATATCATCCATGACCACTTTCTCCAGTGATACTGTTCCCACAATTCCTGGCCTTCCTGTTATTTGTTCAATATTTTATGTAAACATCTGCCTCAGGACCTTTGCATCTGCTATACTTGATGTCTGTAATACTCTCTTCTAAATGTGTTTGTGCCCACAAACCCCTTCATTTACCTTGGGTCTCTATCCAAACATCTTTTCAGCACCTGGCATTAATGTGCCTTACTATTATTTTGCATAGTCCTACCCACCACCTAACTTTTATATGTATTTTTCTCTTCACCTCTTCTCCCTCTACCCTGCCAAACCTTTCATGTATATTTCATAAGGGCAAAGATATTATTTTGTCACTGTTGGACCTTTAGGGTCTAAAAAATTGTAGGCAATTCAAGAGTACAGTGATACTCTACACCTGAAAGAAATATAATACTGTATTCCACCTGTAATTGAAAACTTTAAAATATATATAGAAAGAGTATAGTAATATAATATCCATCACTATATAGCAAACTACTTAAATTTAGACATTTAAAATGTATATTGTAATTTTTGATAAACAGAAACACTGCGTGTTCTATATACTTAGAGAATAATCTTTACAATGTTGATTTTCTCAAACAGTCTAAATGTTCAGTATTAGAGAATAGCAGTCAACCATTGCTCTAATAGCACCTCTATTACGGTGCTTTTTTAGAAGATATAATGTAATGGCACAAAAATGCTACAGAATAAATATTTTAAAATAGAATAAAAATAAGATATGTCATATTAGTAATAAAAAAAGATCAAGACACAGATAAGAGAAGGGGGCCAAAGTACATCATCATTTTAGAAAGCTGATTTCTTAGTCAGGGAATAATGAATGATTTGCCTTTTTCTTCATGCTCTCTGGAATTTTTCACAATTTCTGAAAGTTTATTTTCAAACAAGCCAGTGCAACTTCCAGTATAGTGGTAACGCCATGTTTACTCTTCCTTTTAAGAAAAAGTTTAATTTTTTTTCAAAGCACATAGCCTCTTAACACAGAGACCTGTGTGCTTCGCTCTGTTGAGAACGGCTGTAATTAGTTCATTTGAATTCACAGCCACCCACAGGCAGGAGCCTGGCTCCTCAGAGTTGCCAAAACTGGGGCTTGGAGAGGGTTAACCTCCTAGCTGGCAGTGATGGGCCAGGCCTAAAACATAGACTAACTTGTCCACTTGCAGTCCACACCCCTTTTCCCAGGTGTGAAAGACAAAGGTGCTAGGGGTGAACATGGATTGTGAGTAGTTTTTCTTTTCCGGAGAACATGAGCCCAGCCATTCCTGTTGGTAGGCATGCACGACCCAAGACGAAATCCTCCTTCCAGGATGCTGGTGGGTCTCCTCCATCTTCCAAGCCGGTCTGCCCACCAGCCACCAGCTTTGGTGCAACCTCCCTTCCCCAGTGTCCTCCCCTGGCCCCTGGGGCTGCTTCCCCAGGGGGTCTGCCAGCCTGAAAATGTCCATGGAAAATGACCAAAAAAACCTTAAAGATAAAGACAGGTTCATCTCGCCAAATGTTAAAAAGATTGTTAAGAATCACGGAATTTCAAAACTGATGGGCAAAATGAATTTTGCAACCCTTGTTCACACTTGTATGACAGAGATTGTCACTGAGCTGGAAAACAGAAATGCCAACCGGGCATGCATGAATGAGCCTCTGAACCAGACTGTGTTCACATGCGTGAAACTCCTGCAAGTCATTTTTTAAATATTAGTAGGGTAGCATTCACTGTTATTATTACGTAAAATATACTTGTGAGCCAATAACAATGCCATTCAAGGACCATAACCCATCCCACCCCTCACCTTTTCCATGGTTTCGCTTTTATGCAGTTTCATTCGCCTCTGGTCAGCCAACATCTGAAAAGATTAAACGGAACATTTCAGAAATAAACAGCTTATAAGTTTCAAATAGTGCGCCATTCTGAGTGACAGGACAACATCCATCCGCACTGTCCTGCTCCATCCCGCCCTGGGTATCCAACTGTCATCATCCCTTTACCCAGCGTCTGCATGTGGTGGAAACTCTGCACCTGCTAGCCACTTAGTGGCCACCTGGCTTGGGGATCACAATGCTTGGGGTCAAGTCCCCCTTGTTTTACTGAATAATGGCCCCTGAGCACAAGGGTAGTGATGCTGGCAATTTGGGAGTGACGGAAGCCTTCAAGTGCATGAATCCATTGCACAAAACCCAGTAGCTACAGGGTCTGTCACTAACGTGGTTTTAGGCATCCGCTGGTGATCTTAGAACACAACGCCCACAGGTGAGGGAGGACGGCCATCGTCCCTCAGGCAGCGATGTCCATCCTATAGCTGAGAAAATGCATCCCCCATCAGCAGCTGTTGACGGCAAGTTCTATGTGCGAAGAAGCCAAGAAGAGGGACGAACACAGAGCAGTTAATATGGGAGACGACACCCCAAAAGGTTAGACAGAAGGCCAGGGATGCGAGCAAAGGCTTTAAAGCCAAAAGAGATGGCAGCTTGTAAACGTGCTCTGAGAATCTGTCTGTCTTAGTTTATATTTATCCCCTTGAGATAATCATTCTTGAATTATGCAAGTTCTACTTACGAAAGCTCTTGTGAGACACAGCTTTTGTGGGAAATAAGACCTCCCCACATTTTATCACCCAAAATAAGTTAACTTAAAAAAAATGTCAGCGCTGCTTGGCACTTAAATAAACAAGTTTCAAGGCGTCTTTTTAACAGGAAAACACTATTTTTAGACATAATCCATCAGTTTGAATTGCTTTAAAAGTGCTTAGCAAAGCCCCATGCGCAAACAGATATAAAGAAAAAGAATTTTTTTTGATGATAAGAATCAGAGAGTTAATGTTTCCAAAGCATTTTGCTCAGACACGTGAAGAGCTAAATTAATTTCCTTGAAGTGTGCAGGAGAATGCACAGTTATTCATCTAATTTGGTTTCTTATTAGTGCAAAAACTCACTAGAATGGTACAGAGTAATGGTCAGCTGTCGAGATGATTTATGCCATTTATTATTTGTAATAGGAGGGATGTTTTGCTCTTCCTCTTTTTTATATTTCTGTGTGATAACCTCAGCAGAGTGAAATCCCATCTCTAGTTCCCACAGTGCAATAAAAACAGGCTTGTCTTTTCAAGTTCAGCCGTGTGATTTGTGTGTGCACTTTCAATCTGTGATGTGCCAGCCAATGACCAGCTGATTGAAACCAGTTAAGAACCTCTGCTCCGCAGCGCTGACGGAAGTGATAGCTTTGTAAACCAGCAGAACTGCCTGCTTCTACCAAGGATATAAATTATTTTGCCACATGGTTACCAAAATATGAGGAGTTTTTGGATCAATGACACAAACCTCTGTTGTCTTGGGAGAGACTGGCTGTGCGATCCTAGTCCATCCATCAAATCAGCTTTAATTAAATCTAATTCAGTGGACTGCTGTCTGATAAAAGAAAATCTTAAAAGAAAGCCACAGTTGAAGCACACAGGGCTTCCTGTTCCCACCGGTGGTGGAGCTACTTAAGACGAAAGCATTTCAACGGAGCTCCCTGAGCTTGGATTTCTGACAGTGGCTTCCTCTCTGATCTTCCTGCTCAGCTCTTCCCTTTCTAATGTACGAAAAGGAAGCTGCCGGCTACAGCCAGGAACCAAGTTGATCCTTAATTAGGGTTTCAGTGTTTAAAAATAGAGATCATTAAGAAACTTCTTCCTTTTCCCTCTACCCTTGCATACAACCTTATCTTTTTCAAATATGGTGATAAAATATGGCAAGAGCATGAAACTTGCCATTTTAGATGTTTTACAGTGTACGATTTAATGGCATTAATTACATGCGGACTGTTGTGCAACTATGAACACCAGCTGCTTTCAAAACTTTTTGTCATCCAAACAGAAACTCCATGCCTGGTGCCTGGTGCCCAGCTCCTCATCCACTCTTCCCGGACCCCTGGAAACCTCCACACTACTTTCTGTCTCTACGAGTTTGCCTGTTCCAGGTATTTCATGTAAGTGAAATTGTACAATACAGGGATGGGCAAACGTAGGGTTACAGCTTTAATCCACATAAGTAATACAATACTTAATAAATAATGACACCAAAGTAAGCTCTATGGCACGACTCACATCTGTAAACCTGCATTTGTTTACCCACCCCTGTAATCTGTCCTCTGTGTCTGGCTTATGTCACTGAGCATCCTCTTTTTAAGGTTCATGCCTGGCACGTGTCAGAACTTCCTTCCTTTCTAGGCTCAGTAGCAGTCCATCGCATGTCTAGACCACATTTTGTTTATCCGTTCATCTGTGGACAGATACTAGGGCTCATGCAGCTTTTGGCTGTTCCCACAATCACGCCTTGACAGTTACTTACCCTTGGTCTAGAATGCCGGTGTCACCTGTGCATCTTCAGCTCCGGTGGTGCCTCCAAAAAGAAGCCTTGCGCTGCTCTGGGCCAACTCAGACCTTGTCCCCCCTCGTCCCTGTGGGCCTTTCTGCAGCCCCACTTTGGTGTGTTTTGTACCGTCTCCTAACTGTGTCCTAAGCGCACCTTCTAAGGCAGGTCATTTGGAGCTGCATGTTCCCCCTGATGGAAACCCCTAGCCCCCTCCCATGCATGACAAATACAGACCAGTGGCCTGTTCTGCTCCTCATCCTTCTCTTCCCAAGGGCCGGCCATACCACGAGGCCTCACCGTGACAAACTCACAGGACTTTCAGAATTCAGAAGTAGAACGTATAAGATTAACCTTCCAGAAGGGAAGGAAGAATTGGGGGCAGCATACTGGACTGGTGGCACTGGGGAAAGTCCAATTATGAAATCCTCTGTCTCCTCCAGCTTTGGTAGCAGCCGTGAGTAGCGGAGCATCAGATATGCTCTCCACTCGTCTTTTCTTTCTGTCCCTATTCACGATAGCCATTCCCTCTCTCGGCCAGTAGAAATGCCCATCACAGACCCCCACAAAATAATACATTAATAGAGTGTATTATTTTGGAACATGAACACTTTGGGAGACACCCAAAGATGTGTGTAATTTTGTTCAAGGGACACCCAGCCCCCAAACCTACACATTTTATTGTGATAATATAAAAAAGTTTTAGACAAAACTACAGGAAATGGCCAGACCTCAATATTTTGCTCTGACTCTGTCCAGAGAAACTGTGCTCTACAGCAGATGATTGCAGAAGGCAAGGTCAGTCTGAAAGGATTGGAACGTAACCTTCTTGTTTCAAAGGAATTATGGATCAGGCTAAGAATATATAATTCTTGTAAAACCACTACATCCATAAACCTCTATAATATAAATGGTAAAATTGGGTGTTCAAGGTCATAAAATACATTTGATCTTAAAAAAAGCAGACATAAATGTACTGTGTACGTTGACTATAAAATAGGCACTAATGTGTTACAGAATATGACTGTTCTATTAAAAATACAACTTTAGTATACATTTGATTCATTTCTGATAGGCTAGCTGTACTAAAGTATAATTAACATGGAACTTGATTGACTTACAATTCTGAGGTACCTTTGCGATGTGCTTTGATTCTCAGAGCCCTTCAAATCCTGGGAAGGGCAGGTGCGACTGAGATGCTTGGTTTTCCCGAGGGGTCTCACGGGGTTGGCCATGGAGGTGTTATTTTTCACAGTTACTTTCGAAGTTGAAGTCATTGTTTTCATCACAATTACTTAACATGTTTGAAGACAGACTCGGTATGAATTATGTGGACTTTGAGATTAGCTGCCTGTTGAGTCTTGTCCTTTGCTTCCTCTTTGTTGCCTCCCTGATGTCCAACATCAACTGTCATCCAAGGGTCATTCCTGCCCCAAGCCACACTTGCTTCCTATTTCCAGAGCCTCCTGCCCACACTGCATGTTGTGGGGAGGGGGTGGCAGATACAGAGGGTGAGAGGCAGGGCCCTCTCTGGGCCATGGAGCCTCAGGCTGGACTGTCCCCTCCCCGCCCCTGGGCAGCCAGCCTGGGGGACGGGACTCTGGCTCTGCTCCGCCAGGCTGACCCTCCAGGCCTGAACTGAATCTCCAGGGGTCGATGCAAAGTTGTGGGGTCAGCTGATAAACAATGTTGCCTGGTGTTCACAGTCCATGTCCCTTGGCCTGGAGTGTCCAGCAGCCTTGCCCTAGAGCCATTCTTCCTGCTGTGCCTGATGCCTTTGCTTCAGCTGACCCAGCTTGCCTGTGTGGCTTGTGGCTCCCTGGTGCAGGGGGCCCGGGAGGGTGGAGCCTGGCCTAGGACTGGGGCAGGCGGAGGGCGCTGAGCTGCGGACAGGATACACAGGTGCTTCCTGTGTACATGTGACTACCATTCTTTGAAATGGTAACCTGGGGCATTTCTGCTTGGTCAGGGGACCTGAGGTACAAGGCCCTTCATGATGAGCTCTTTCAGGCCAAGTCCCCAACTGGCTTGAAGGATGCCAACAGTGAGATTGAGCTCATGAGGGGGCGGTGGTTTGGGTCTGACTCTCCATTATGGCCCCAGTGGCATGCCAGACATCTACTAAGTGTCCAATGAGTGGACGTGGATGAGTAGTAGGGCCCTGTTAGAGACAGCTGGGGAAGGTGTGGAAGAGCCTAATGACTACCTAACTTCTCTTTTTAAAAAGTATAATTTTAATTTTATTTGAAATATTTTTACATTTATTGATTTGAGAGAGAGATAGAGAGAGAGAGACAGCAATTTGTTGTTCCACTTATTTACACATTCATTGGTGGATTCTTGTGTAATAGGCGCTGTAATCAACCGACTTACCTGGCCAAGCATAAAACTCCTTTTTTAAATGTTGTAAGTAAAATTTTACTTCTTCTCTTTCATTTAAGATCCTTTTTCTACTGCCCTTATTTAGACAGAAAGGGAAATGAGAACAAATGTACCAAATCATTGTTCTGTATCTGATCATTAATTATAATTTATCTAAAACTTAAAGACTGTAATTTGGCTTTGGAGTTACTGTCATTATAGAAAATCAGGAAATGTATTTATAATAATAGTTTTACCTTCCACCCAAGTTTATTGATTTTGAAATAACTGATATATATTCATACATTAACATGAAAATTTTTTAATTTATTGATTTGAGAGAGAGGAGAGAGAAACATCGACTTGTTTCACTTATTTATGCATAAATATTGCTTCTTCTATGTGCCCTGACCATGTATCAAACCCATAACCTTGGTGAATCAGGGCAGTGCTTTAACCAACTGAGCTACCCAACTAGGGCTTATTTTAAAATTTTAACATAAATCCAATGAAAAGTTAACCTCTCTTTCCAGCCTTGTACTGTATCCTAGTTCTAGCATTTCAACCCCTAAATATAAGCACAATATAACCAGGTTTCTTATGTAGTCTCCTAGTTCATTTCTACATAAATATTTAGCTATTTTCATAATATCAAAGACAGTGTACAATACTCATTATTCTTCATCTTACTCTTTTTATCTACTGTACCATTTAGAGATTAGTCCATTTTACTGCATAGAGAGCTGCTTCATTTCTCTAACAGCAGGGAATTATTCCATTGTTTACACCTATGATAATTTAATATTTACTGATACATACTTAAGTTGTTTCTAATTATTGCAGTTACAAATAACATTTTATACATGCACAAATATAACTCTAGATAATGTTCTAGAAAGAGAATGGTTAGGTCAAAGGGTATATGCATTTGTAATTTTGACAGATAATACCAAATTGCTTTTCCTGAAACTTATACATTTCTATACAGGTCTTCTTCATTCATAATTCTCATTGGTATGAACACTGATATTTTCTTATTCTTCTTTAATAGTATGTTATTGAACATTTTAAATAATTTGCCATCTTTGAGGTAAAATAAATATTTTAATTTCCTTTTTTTTTCTCTATGAGGAGATCAAATATTTCTTCATAGGTTTAAAATTTATTTATATTTCCTTTGCTAGAAACTGTGCCTCTCCTTTGTCATTTCCCTATATGCTTTTCTCCTAGTTATTGTTCATTTGTAAGAACTTTTTATATATTAAAAAATTAGAGTCACTATTGCTGACAGTGGTGGACTAGGGTTAGGCGACTACAAAAAATATACCAAGTTACACTGTAAGGACGTAAAATTCACATGTCATGTTGCTGAGAATGTATTTAGAAACAGATCTACAAGAACAGATTCTCTAAACAGTTGACAAGTATAGTTGGCGTCAGTGCCTAAATGTGCAATTCACACATACTGGGAACTTGAAGAGCTCAGGTTATTTAGCTCAACTCTCCCAGTTTATAGGTAAGAAACAAAGGGTGGGGGAAAAACTTGGACCTTTGGTTGTAACTGACAAGAAGCCAGGCTTAACCTGATTTGTGCAATAGAAAAGGTATTTTTCAGGTAAAAGGAGGCCCAGAGTCAGTGCAGGCCTTTGGGCTGGCTGATCCAGCAACCTCAACAGCACCTTCTGGGACCCGGGCTATGTCCCACCAAAGGGCGGCTTCCAGACCGGTTCAGGGCTGCTGCTTCCTTGCTCTCCGCAGAGAGGGTTTGTGGCCTGACACGTATTCTGGAGCAAGTGTTGGGATTAGCTCAAGCATCTCTTGGATTATCTAAACTCTATTTTGTGTGTTAGTGAGTTAGACTGTTTAAAAAGTGGTTTTCACCAGCTGAGATTCCTTTAGGAGAAGGAGACCATCTTAGCATGCTGCAATTTTGGCCTTCCCATGCCGTGATAGTTCTCGTTCCTCTCCAAGTTGAAGGAGGTCTAGGCTCTTTTTACCCCTATAGACACCCCAATCCAGCGGCTAGCACAAAATCAGGGAATGAACTACTCCTAGGAAATAAAAACCAATCGATCAGACCAAGTGCAAGTCTCCTGATAGCTGTCTTATCTTAAAATTTTACTTCTAGTTCATTGGGGACGGGTAACCCAGGGTGATGCCGCACGGGCCTGCTCACTCCTGGGTGTGGTGAGAACAAACGGACTTGGGAGAGCAGCCAAGTCCTTGCAGTTGAGGAATTCTTCTCTCTGGTGCAGCGCCAGTCAGATGAGTTTCTTTCCTTCGGGCATTTGAACAATTAATTGTTAAAAGTAAAATAAATGAAAGGCGACCGCGCTCCCTGTCTGGTCCTGTCTCAGATCTGGAAGTGCCTTTCTTCTCCCTTATTGGGCTTCCTTAGCACCACACCAGATGCCCCTGGGAAGGGACAGTGCCCAGCTGTGTCAGTGGGCGAGACCCTGTCGTGAGCGCAGGACCTGGGCGGCCCTGCTGCCCGGGCATTGCCACCGCCTGGTGAATCCCACCTGCGCTCGCTCTGATGGCTCGTCTTCCAGCAGCTTCCTGGCATCTCTGTAGAGATTATTGTCCTCATACCGCATCTTGCTTTTGAACGCCCATCCTGGTTCGTTTGAAAAAGGTAAAATATTGGAAGTTGGGTATGGCTGTGACCCCGTCTTCCAGGTCCCCCAGCTGTCGGACGTGTCTTCCAGGCTGCGGGTGTTGGAGGCTCCCGCCCCGCAGCAGGTGCCGCGGGAAGGGACCGCGGCGGGGGACAAGCGCCCCCCTGTGGCCGAAAGCAGGACTGCCCCTGAGAGAGGCGAGCCGGGTGCCCCCGCCAGGTTTCTGCGGCAGAGATCCTTGCCCGCAGAGGTAAACAAAGCAAACCCAGCCCTCAGCCTCCGCTGCTCTACCACCTTGACTCCGCTTTCCTCGGAGCGGGAACGGATGCTGGGGAAAGAAAAGAAGAGCTAAGGATTTTTTCTGTTTCAGCTTTTGCCTCCCCCACCCCACTTGCCTGTCCCCCCTCAGCCCACTGCTGGACACCCCCTGTCCCGGCTTGGCCCCCCCTGTCTACTGTAAGCCTGATGTCACACGTGGGTGGTTCCTTTGTCTGCCTCCTCCGCCCGCTGTGTTTCCTAGAGGACACGGGTCACATCCCAGTTCGGTCTGCATCCTGCCTAGCGCACCCCACACGGCATGCGCCGAAAATAGACTCCAAAATAGGCTCACAGCACGTTGAACATCAGAAAGGAACTTCGTGGTCGGCTGGGAAGAGTCTGGGTGCAGTTTAGGATTGTCGTTACCAGACAAGAGCATCAGGCTGATCATAAACGTGGGTCCCCCAATTGACGTACATTTTACAAAATGTCCTAGTTCACGTTGTGTCATTTGAAACATTTTTTTTTTTTTTTGCCTGTGAATCAGCTGGGTGAATTAGATGGGGTAGACATTACCATTCATTTCTTTTATTTATTTTTTAAATCTAAACACATAGATAGTTATTTCAGGTGCTTCGGAGAGTCAGATCAGACGAATTAATGCATTCATCAAACTTCTGTTTTCTGTGTGCTATGCAGCAGGTAAGTTTTGGAGGCTGGAGGTCCAAGATCAAGGTCCTAGCAGATTCAGGTCTGGTGAGGGCCCTCTTCAAGGCTTAAACATGGTACCCTCCTGCTGTGACCTCACATGGGGTGAAGGCGGATGTTACCGGTCTTACTTTTTAAATCAGGGAAGTGTTCAGGAAGGGGTTGGGATAGGGAATCACTGTTCTCATGCCTCTTTGCCTCTTTGCTCAGAGCCCCGACATCCTTCCATGGCATCACCCTTCACGGCTCATGTCAGCTGGGTAAGTGGATGACCTCCACGTACTTGCCTGGGGTCTTCAGTGACGAGGTGGCTGGTGACTCACTGGGCCAGTGGCATTGGGCAAGTCATGGACCTGTACCTCCATCTCAATTTCTTCATCCTGAAAATAAAGATGACAGTGGATGCCAGCTGCCTCAAACGGTGGCGTGAAGATTAATGAGACGATGCAAGGAAGCGCCCTGAGCTCCTGCAATGAGAGACTTAGCAGAAGCACAAAGTCTAATTATCATTTCTCACCAGATCCGAAGGAGCCTCTAGGAAGCTGGTGGTGGCTTCTATATTTGGAGAGGATGCCTATGTAGGACGGAGGCTTTTTTCCCTGCTGGCAGTCCCCACGGTCTCCTGCTTACTCTGGGCTTGATGGCTCTGCTTGGACCCTCCTGGTGCTACAGAAGCTGTCATGACTTGAATGCCGGGATCCATGATGCAATGTGTAACAATGGCTTGATGGCGAGAATTTAGCTCTTTCTGGCTGTTTGCATTTTCAGAGTTGATCTTGCATGGGGGTGGGGGAGGGGAGATGCTGAGAAGTTTGAGACCCTTTCGGGGACCCCAGGTGGACAGTTAGCTACTCCACCTTTGTGACCAGTCCAATCTGAAATGAGCACCAAAGAAACATTCCTGGTCTGGCTCTCAGCTGACTTGCTCTTGTTTCAGATTTACTGGGATTATCAGACCCAGACTTGGCCATAACCTTCAAATGTAACAATTAGTGGTGGAAAGGAAACACGATGAACTGCTTGTCTCAGAAAGCCACAGGACTCTGAAAGCAAGTATAGATTTCCTAACCACCTCTTGGGAAGGAAGGGTGCTGTCCTCCTGAGGCTGGTGGGCAGCCAGCAAATACTTTGAGATACTTAAAGGAATGATAAGGGAGCTGGGCTAATTAAGACATCTTCAAATACCACAGGCTGGGAAGATGAATGGTCCTCAAGGACCATTTGGTTGCCCAAAAGGGATATGATTTCCAATGGTAGGGTTGGTTGGAGAACCCCCTGGCATTCAGCAGTTTGGGAGAAGACCTGAAGGTGTCTTTCTCTGTGTCTGAGACCGAAATCTGTGCACAGGCTGCATTTCGACACAGTGAATCCCAGTCCTCATAAGATTGCAGAGCTCTGGTTCTCGGGTCATTAGGACTCCTTCCCAGTGCAAATGAGAAATGGGTTTGCTTTCCACTTGGAAAGAAAGTCAAGTGTATTTGGGAGCCAGTGCATTTCACACCTGCGGGCCAGCTCAGTAAGACGAGTAACAAATAAACAAATTCTGTTGAGGGATGTGATGCGTGTACACAATCTTCAATGATACGGATGTATGCATGCAGCTTCTCACTTTTTCACATGAACTTTTCCTTTTGCCTCTTAAGTCTTAGGCTGCTGGTTCTGCCCTCAGTGATTAATGATGTTCTGTTTGTTCAAACACTCGAAGCCCGCCTCTGGTGATTGGCTTGC
The DNA here is from genome assembly GCA_004026585.1 of Noctilio leporinus. Taxonomy (NCBI): domain Eukaryota; kingdom Metazoa; phylum Chordata; class Mammalia; order Chiroptera; family Noctilionidae; genus Noctilio; species Noctilio leporinus. The sequence continues at coordinate 1,085,142 of PVIW01000023.1, forward strand.
CCTAATGGAATCATGGATGGAAATGGAATTGATAGCCCATGGAACAGCGGGCACCCACCTGTGGATGGACTGATTTCGGTTGGCTGACCAAAGGACACTGTTATTGCTTAGTAATCTGCCATGAAGAGAGCCAACAAAAGTAATTCGGTTGTCCTAAATCACTGTTTAGCAGGAGATGAGAGGTACAGGAAGATTTGGAGGAATGGCCCCTGTTTGCTCTGTAGTTTTCTTAGCAGGTACTTAGTGGTCTTGCTGTGGGCCAGGCGCTGTGTTAGGTCTAGAAGGTGTTGGGGGAGGAATTAAAAGATAAGCAAGACATTGCTTCTGATCTTGATGGGGTTTATTTGGTGAAAGAACAGGTTATGCTCACAGTCTATTTTACTTAACTCATTTTAAACCTTAATGGAAAGGTTTAAAAAACTCATTTTAATCCTTAATGGAAGGGTCTAAAATGCAGGGATATGCAGGAGCAACGTGGAAAGACTCACTGTGGGAAGATTCATCGTAGAAATACCAGGCAGGTAGGGGAGTGGTAGTTAAAAGTCACTGGACTCATTTCCTCGTGCCGCTGTGATGAAGTGCCCCAGACTCAGTGGCCAAAGACTCAAGAAGTGATTCTTACAGAGTTCTGGAGGCCGGAAGTCCAATAACAAGGTGTCAACAGGGCTGGGTCCATCTGGAGGTTCTAAGGGAATATCTTGTCCCCGGCTTCTGGTGGTCGCAGGGTTCCTTGGTGGTCCTTGTCCTGCAGCCAAATGTCTCCAATCTGTGTCCATGGTCACATGGCCCTATTTCCTCTGTGCCTGTCTGTCTTTGGGTACAATGCTGTTCTATGTCTCTAATCTCGGGAATTGTGTGCTGTTCATTTGAGGAGCAATGGAAGAAGGTGAATTGAACTGGTCAATGAAATCCCATCTTGCTCATGGGAGAAAAAAACAACAACTAGGGATCATGCATATTTTGATGAAGCCTCAATAGTCATCAGTTTATTCATACGAGTTGATTAGTTTCTCTTCATAAGCGAAGTTAATTTTTTGTTGTTGTTGTGTTAGACTAACTCATACTCTCATAGTAAAGAACTCCAAAATCTCATTGGCTTTAACACTGCAAAGGTTGATGTCTCTGTTGTATGTCACCTCTTTGCTCTATCTCCGACTATAAGCTAGGAGGAGGATTTACATAATAGTTACTGTGAGATGGAAGCAGACAAGGGCTCCATCTTGGCGCTGACTTCAGTTTTCACTGAAGCAGGGGTCAGGGGACATGGCAAGTTCTGCTTGGGCTATAAAGGGTTCTGCCTGTGTTTTATTGGCTCTGGGAAGTCACATGGCCAGGTCTAACTATGACAGGGTAGAGTAGAGCAGTCCTGCAGTCCTACTGTGTACCTGTCCTACTGTGCACCTGGGAGGAAGAGAACTAGTGTACTTGTGAACAACTCTAATGTCTACTGCACTGAGATGTGGATTTCTTCAGCTCCAGAGTTACTACACATGGACCTCACCATTCTTTTCAGTTTGGAGAGGGAGGCAGAATGGAACTTTGGCAGAACAACTGAATACAAATGCTGAGCCAACTCTTAGACCACGGCCATGTGTAATCATCCCATTTATAAGCAAAGCCTTAGAAAGAAAGTTATCCCTTGAATAGTTTTATGAATAGTATTCAATAATTTAGGTTCCCAAGTGTGCTAGTTAATATAAAGAACATAAAAATAACCTATCGACTTCAGCTTGCTATTTATCTACAGTTTATTCATTTAGGCCTTATTGGAAAACTGTGCCAAAGATGGTTAAGTAATGGCCTTCATTTTGATGGTCGAATTTCTCCTGCATTGGCATTTTTGAGTCTAGTGAGTCTCTCGAGGCTAGAAGGAACCTAGAGAGACTTATGTGCTATGAGTTCCTATTTCTGTAACCACAAGTGTTTTTTTGTTTTTTCTGAGATGAACATGGGAGGGTCCCATCATTTATAGTCCTCCGCAGGAGAGTATTTAATCAGGAGGGAAACAGACCTGATGCTGAAGGATGATCAATTTCTATTTTAATAGGACCTTGAGATGTGCCAATGAACTTGACAGTGAAGGTGGCACTGAGATGAAAGGGGAGGAATAAGCCCTGGCCTTCCATTTCAAGAACCAAAACACCTCGCTTTTTTTTTTTTCTTTAAAATAAAGGGGTCATGCTAGAGAGCTTTCCATTCCTGCTATTACACACAGACATCTGCAAGGAAAGAACGCCTTTGCCTAATGAACAATCTACCTTCCCCGTAGGAACCTCTGCCATGGAGAGCCCTCGATAATGGAGTACTTAATAATTAGAAAGATGAGCAGGGGTTGACCTTCCAAGTTGGGTGGATGATGATTCATTTTACCGCTCACTGTCACAGTGGGTACTGTCACAGAGACTGTGACTAAACAGCTGAGGAAGTCTCCTCTGCCAAGTCCTGTAAATAATCCGTTTGCCCAGCGTGCCTGTGGCATGCTTGGCATATGTTTAGACCCGCGAGGGAGTCTGCATGGGGTAAGTGGCCTGGAGCTTACAGAGAATTTGTACCCAGCGTTACCGAAGGGGACACGCTGTCAATCTGGCTGCATGCCATTGTTCTCTAGAAATAGCCTCTCAAGCCTTTGAGAGCAGATAACTTTGGCTATGTAAGGCCCCTGAAAATGAAGCCCTATCCAGTGACACCTATTTCCACAAAGCCCTTCATCCATGTGAAATTCCGGCTTCCGGAAAGAATGTTAGACTGGAACTTTGCAAGCATGATCGCTCACTCTTTCTCAGGTGACTTGTGTCAGCTGTTCCCACCTGGTTTCACTGTCCTTTGTGACAGCCGGCCTTCAGTCCTCCAGGGCTGAAGGTATAGAAGGCATATTGACCATCAGTGATTCAGGGTGTGTGCCAGGCTCGTTAGGTAATGTAATTCACAGGGGAGCTGATGGCATCAACATCTCACCTGGCTCCGCTTTCCTTTCCGGTTTTAGGCCTGCGCTTTGCTTATGTTTCAATGTGCATGAAATAATTTGTGTGAAAGTATTTGGCACAGGGTCTGCATACGGTAGGTGCTCTTTGCCCTCCCTGTTCTGCAGCTCAGCTGCAGTGAGGTCAGCACAAAGCAGGCTGATGCAGCCCTGGGTCCCCTCTTGGGGGTAACTAATATTCAGCCTCAGGTAATGCCCCTCATTTGAGAACCTTGTCTTGCACCATCCTATAGACCCACGGTCAGAGTCCCAAGAAGTCACTGGCAAATATAAAAAGGTGAGGCTGATGAAGCTAATCCTGGAGGTGAAGGCCAGGCCCAACAGTTAGTGCCCCTCCGTGGGCCAGGGAAGAATAGCAGTGAGGATGAGTGAATGTCAGGGAAACACAGAGGGTGGCATCCGGTTCCCGGCAAAGCCAGGGAACTTCTGTCAAGCACAAGAGACAGAAGGAAGCCCTGCAGCCTGCTCTTGGATGGTTAATCCTTCCAGTTGGCAGGGCAGCATTGCACCTGCAGAAAGGGGACCTCGCTGGCAGGGCACCATGGCACCTACATTGGACATCGTCCTTTCGCTGCGGGGCCTGCAGACCAATGGGCACTTACTTGGTGCTGTTTTCGGCAAGGCCACGCCTTTCTCCACCCTCTGCACCCTCTCCAGCAGCCCCCAGCCGCGGGGTCGTATGAATGGATGCCTCCCTGCTGCCCGCCCGCCTGGGGCTGGGAGAGATGCTCACCGGCTGTCCAGTCAGCTGGAGAGGCTGTTGCCGCCTGCCACCGGCCAGACAGCAGGGCGTCTGCAGAGGCCCTCCAGGCCCTGGAGCGCCCAAAACGGCCAGTTGGAATGAAAGAAAAATCCCACAAAATGCACACAGCAATTACTTAATACGTGTGTGTGTTGTAGATGCAGCCAAACTGATGGGCACGTAAAGGATTCAAACCTAGTTATTTTTATGTAAAATAGATCTTCTAAAATGTATTATGGAAAGCTTGTTTCCAAGGGCTGCCACAGCGAATTACCACTGACTAAGTGGTTGAAAACAGCAGAAATTGATTCCCTCACAGCTCCGGGTCCTCCTGGAGGTCGTGAGGGAGAATCACAGCCATCCACCCTGACACTCCTGGGCTTGTGGGCCCGGCACTCCAAGCGCAGCCTCAGTTTACATGGAGGTCTCCTTTCTGCATCTCTGTTTTTGTGTCCGAATTTCTCTTTCTTATAAAGGCACCAGTCATTATATTAGGGCCCACCCTAACCCAGTATGATCTCATTTCAACTTGATTGCGTCTGCAAAGACCCTGTAAGCTCATGTTCACAGGTACTTGGGTAGGACTTGGAAATACCTTTTTAGCATAGTTCAACTCACAACAAGGCTCAAAGGTGATGCAGTAAAAGAAAGAACTACCTTTTTTTCAGTAAATCGTACTAGAACAATTGGATCTCCATGTGCCAGTGAAAGAAAAGAAGAGCCTCAATTCGTACCTAATAATTACAAAAATAAACCCGAAGTGAATTACAAATCTAAGTGTAGAACCTAAAACTTTAAAAACTCTAGAATAAAACATGGAAGAAAATCTTCGTGATCTTGAGTTGGCAAAGATTTCTTAGAAATGACACCAACAGTACAATCTATGAGAGAACAAATTGATGAATTGGATTTCGCCAAATTAAAAAATGCTTGCCCTTCAAAAGACGTTGTTAAGAGAATGAAGAGATAAGCCACAGACTGGGAGAAAAAAAAACCTTTTCAAAGCATATACTGGATAAAGGACTTGTATCTAGAAATAAAGAGAAAACTCAACTCAAATAAAAATGAGGAAATATACCTGGATCCTCCAACAAATAAGATGTATGGATAGCATATAAGTACATGAAAAATGCTTAACATTATTGGTCATTAGGGTATTACAAACTAAAACCATAGTGAGACACTACAACCTTCCTATTGTAATGACTAAAGTGAAAAAAATTGACCATACCAAGGATCATTGAGAAAATGGAACTGCTGGCGGGGATGTAAAATTATAAAAAGACTTTGGAAAACAATTTAGCCATTTAGGAAAACACATACAGCCATATAATTCTAGCTATTCCATTCCTAAGCATTTACCCAAGAGGAAAGAAAATATATGTTCATACAAAGACTCATACACAGATGCTATTAGCAGTTTAACTTGAAATAGCCAAAAGCTACAAAGAACCCAAATGCCCATCAACATATGAATTGCTATGGACTGAATTGTGTCTCCCCTAAATTCATATGTTGAAGCTCTAACCTTTAATAGTTAGAGTAAGAAAGTAATTAAGGTTAAATGAGGTCGTAAGGGCGGGGCCCTAATCTGATAGGATTAGTGTCTTTATAAGAAGATATAGCAGAGAGCATGCACACTCCAGCAAATAAGGACCTGAGGAAAAGGAGCTATTGCAAACCAGGAAGAGAGTCATCATCAGACACTGACCACCACACCTGTACCCTGATCTTAAAATTCCAGCCTCCGGAACTGTGAGAAAATAAATCTCTGTTGTTTAAATCACCCAGTTTATGGTATTTTGTTATGGCAGCCTGAGCAGATTAAAAGGTGAATGGATAAACAAATAGCACTCTATCAATATAATAGACTATTGCTGTTTGACAAAAAGCAATGAATGAGTCCTGGCTGGTGTGGCTCAGTGGATTGAGCACCGCCTACAAACACAAGTGTTTTCCAGTTTGATTGATTTGGTTTGATTCCCAGTCAGGGCACATAACCAGGTTGCAAGCCAGGCGAAAGGCAACCATACATTGATTAAAAAGAAAAAAAAAAAAAAAAGAGGCAGGAATGAATGATGTATATACACAACATGAATGAATCTCAAAATAACGCTGAGTGAAAGAAGCTTGATGCCTCACCTCCACAAAAAAGTTTATGTTGTATGATCCCATTTACATAAAACTCTAGAAAATGCAAACTAATCTGTAGAAAGCACCTGGTAGTTGCTTGGAGTTGGGGAGGGGTAGGCAGGGATGCAAGAGAGATATTATTACAAAGGGGCATAGATCAAGTTTGGGGGTGGGGGTGATATATACTCACTCTCTTGATTGTGCTGATGCTTCTGGGTATATACATGTATCAGGACCTAAAATAATATTCTTTAAATAAATGTGAACCACTCCAGTTTGCCTTTGCTCTCTGCCATATTGCCATAGTCTGGGGTTTTTTTTTTGATTCAGAAAATCTATTGTTAATTTTTATCTTTGCTTGTGTTCTTGTTCAGAATACAGTTGTAGCCGAGTGTTAATTGATTTCCACAGATGCTCCTGTTTTCCTCCAACCTGTGTTGTGTAGCCCTGGCTCCTTTACCTCTTAACACAGGAATGGCTGCAGAACTTGACAGCTCTTCTGTCTCATCTGGTCACACTCTCTGCATGCTGTCTGGTGCGGGGCGTGCTTGCTTTTTGGGGGAGCAGCATCTGTGGTAAATTGCGGCTGTGGAGAGGGAATTGAAAACCTCATTTGGAGGACAGAGTCTCTTTCAGCTGCATGTGAGCAGCTGTGTTTCTGTGTTTCTCTCACACTTCCTGGTCACACCATAACATGTCCTTCAGGGGACCAGGAGTTCCAGGAGTTCTTAGTTTAATCACTTCACGCCCAGTATCATGGGTCCCACTCCTGCAGTTAGGGGAACAGCTGTTCCCACTTTGTTACATTGCAACTTTAAGTGAAACAGTCACAGATTATCCTCAGGGCTAGTGACAGAAAGGAAGCATGTTCTGGGCCCACATTCAAATAATTTATTTTGTAGAGCCTCGTTTGGACTCAAGTTCGTGGTTTTGCTTTGGTAAGTTTATTTTGACATTGCACCTTGCCCTTAGAGAGGATGTATGAGAACTGCCTTCCAGGAGAGGATGGGTTAGTTCACTCAAGTTGCAGGTGAGAATCGGCCTGGCTGTTAGTGTACCAGGTCAAAAGCCTACCTAAGGCGTATCCTTCCAGCTCCCAGATACACATCAGCCTTCTCACAACCTTCTGCCAAACTGTCCCTTGTCTGGAAGAGAGATGAACACCACCACTCTATGGGGGGGGGGGGGTGGCAGCGTAAGTGGGGGGATGATCTAACCTGGGTATGTTGGAGAGAAAGACTCTGCACCAGAGTTCTCCAAGCAGGGCAGCATCCTCATCACCTAGAGACTTGTTAGAAATGCAAATGGCCCCTGATCAGCTGAATTAGCAACTCCGGGATAAGGCACAACACGCTGTTGCTTACCGAAGGTTCCAGGTGATTCTGACATAAATACGTAGAATTTTGAGGGCCACTACTATAACCACGACATGCAGAAAACAATTGTTTATAAGCTCTCCTCCACTGTGAGGCCAATTGTGTAAATTCCCTTTTAGTGATAGGATAGCAAAGAAAGAGATCCCTTTCATCATGTCTCCATAATGCACTTATTAAGCACCCACTGCGTGTACAGGGCTATGTTGGCTACGATGGAGAAAGATAAATAATATATGGTTCCTGACTGTGAGCTCATCTATACATATTTGGCATACATTGGTGCATATTTGTTTCTACATATTTGATTGGCCAATAGACTGGACACTAAAGCACAGTGGCCTGCCTCCTTGGTGATTATGTGGAAAACCCTCTCGCAAAATGGAAAATATGGGCGAAATTCACCATTGCATTGTTGATACTCTCAAATCAGGTTATGCTCTTTTCAGAGATGGGGGAATAACGTTCACAAAAAACGTTAACAGTTTGAACCACAGCTCTGCCTCTGTTCAGTGATTTAAATAGAATGCACAGCCTCATACTTCTTTGCTGTTGGCTTTGTCTTACGAACCAGCCGCAGCCCCAGGAACCCGAAGCAAGGACGGGGTCACCAAGCCATCTTTCACCTGCTCAGCAATGAAACGCACTAGCCATAGGCTCTCCCTTCTATTTAACTTTTATTAAAACAAGTGCTACGGTACTGAGATGCAGTGCATCATATTTATTACCAAAATTATTAACAAATGTACAAAACGTATACATGTAATTCTCTTACATCCATTTATTCTCTATAATACCGATTTTTGTTCAAGTAGGTTATCTACAGTATGTAAACATCCCTTGGATTGACCTCACACAGATTAGGAAAGCCCTCTAACCCATGCTTTTATCAGATACTTCTTTTTTTTATTTATTTGGCTTTCATTGGTAGCATCTAATCTTCACATTTGGCACGTGGAAGAGACATCTACAGTGCAAAAGAGGCAGATTTTCTGGTTTCGTTCTGAATGATTTTGTAGGGGCAGAGTGGACGTTCTGGGAGAACAAGGGCACTCGAGCCTGATGGGGTCCCCGTTAGTTGTAACACCGGCCACGCTCGGTTCAGCCATTAAACCTGAGCGCAGTGCCGATGCCTCTTCCTGCTCCCACCCCTCCCATCCCCCATGCAAGGCCATTTCGCCTTCACCTTGTCTCGAAAGGGTTAAAAGACGTCCCATCCATTCCCAGGACGCACAGGTTAATTTCGCCTAGTAACATTTTTATTTCAGCGTTCTTCCTGTATGGGTTGGCTTCTCCGGTTTGATGCGCCAGCAAAACCCGTCACGCGAGGATAACATAAAATAGAAAAAAGAATCGGAGTGTAGAACTTTCCGTCCGTTTTCCACGGTCACCCGAAGACCAGCACGTCTTTGGGGGTGGCCAAGTGACAAAGGCCTTGGTGAAGGGCAACGAAAAGCTAAGCTCGCCACCCTTCACCTTGGACTCCGAGCTTTCGAATACAGTGTCCCAAAAGTTAGCACAAAAGATCATTGGAGAACCTGCCCGCTTCTTCTCGAGCTTCCTTGCGGGTACGCCGTCTAACCAAGTAGTAAAGCTGACCCAGGGAGAACTCTGTTCCGCGCTCCCCCTCCTCGCTCTCCCGCGCGGTATTGCTCGTGGGGTTGGACGCCCCTTGTCCGCGAAGCACCGCCTCCCACGCAGGGTTTTGGCGCGCGCGGGCTTCCGTCACCACAGGGGCGCTGGCCCCTCCGACGCCCCGTACAGCTCGGCCAACTTCCGGAAGCGGGGGCCCCAGTCTGTTAGGAAGTCGAAGCTCTGCTCCGAGTCCGACGTGGCCGACTGCAGGGAGCTCAGCGACCCGGCCACCGAACCGTCGCCTTCGAACATGTACGTCTGCAGGGAGTCGAAGGGCGGGGCCCACAGGTCCATGTCAGCCTCGTAGAGCTTGGCCAGCACGTAGCTGTGGACGGTGCTGCTGACGGCGCACGTCTGAGGCACGTAGCGGGAGAGGCTCTCGATTTCGGGCAGCATGTCCTGCCGCGTCTTGGGCGCGCCGCCCGCGTGCGCCTCGCGCGGGTTCCACAGCGCCGCGATGTCGAAGGCCTCGGTGTCCTCCTCGCCGCCGCCCTCGTCGTCGTAGCGCACGATGTTCTCGTGGATGTTCTCGTCGTCGTCCACGGTGTAGGGCTGCTTGCGGTGCCGCCGCAGCGACAGGATGAGCAGCACCAGCACTGCAGGGAGAGGGGAGGCGGGTTACCCGGGAGGCCCCCACCCGGCAGCGGGCGGAGCCCCAGGTGCGCCAGTGTCCCAGCTGGGGGTGTTGAAGCTCATTCTCGCCATCGCCCCAGGTGAGGGTGAGGGCGGGGGCGGAGGAGCCGCGTGCGTTCTGGTCGGTGCGGGGGCGAGTGGCACGAGGGGCTCCGCCCCTGCTCGCCGCCCTTAAACAGAGCGTGCGGGCGCCGGGCAGAGCCGCACCAGCAAAGCCGGGGCCTGGAAGGGATCAGGGCGTGTCTTCTGACTCTCAGGTTGGACATACTACGTGTCTCTTACTATTGTGGGGCCATGTTACTACGTTCAGGGGTATTTCTTACGTTAGCAGCTTACTAGGCTCCTGCTCTGTCAGTATCATCTATGAGGGTATTTGCATGTGGGCTCATACGCTACGTATCAAATGCATTAGTCTTTTTATATCTCCTCCAGAAAAAGCGTGTAAGTGACCGCTGTTGTCCCGTGAACTCAATTCCTCAGGAAAGCGTTCTGTTAGTTGGAGAGGTGGGTGCGATTTTCTGGACCCAACGATGTTCCCGGAGGGGAGGGAATGAGCAGGGCTGCTTTGTATAATCCATCGTGGTGTCAAAGAAGCGCCACGCTGTTAGATGTGGGCATGCAGGTTTGGCCGAAATTACATATAATTTTATGTGTATTATATAAAAGGTGTGTTCCCTGAGGTTTAAGGGGGAGCTAGAGATACTCCCATTGAACGAGTCAACTCAGTATCCGAAAATGTTTTCCGGAAAGTGTGGTGATGTTTTAGCTGCAGGACCGCTATTGCTTTATTCCCCTGGTGTGCCGTTGTTACAGCTGGTGAACAGGGGCAGCTTGACAGTTGTGCAAAAGACCCAACTTTATCCAAGGGGGAAAAAAACAGTACAGCCATATGCCCAATGAGATAATGGACGAACTTAAAAAAAAACAAAACTAATGATCATGCTTTTTAAAATTGGAATGTAGAATCGGCTTTTTGTATATTGTATTTAATGATGTTAATACCTCATGTTTTTCCAAAGAACTAGAGTGACAACACAGGCAGGAAACCATGGCACACTCTTGAATGTTCCGTTTGCGCACAAAACTCAGATCCATAGACTGACTACAGGACTGTGGGCATTCAGCACAAAGGACTAATGGCTCCATGGCCGCGGAGGCAGGAACTGGGCACGGGAGCCTGGACTGCGACTGGGAGGGATGCGTACAGAAGTGGGGTTCTAAATGAACAGCCCTTCTTGGGGTTCGTAAATAATTACTAAATATTTTTTAGGCATGGTGCTAATCCAGGTGGAAACTGTTGAATATAATTACTACTCGTGTAAACTAGCAATCTAAGGAGATTGTAGAGGTTGGTGATGAACTCAGGTCTGTCAGGGATCACACCTGTCCTCTGGCTGCAGGTGTTGCAGGGAGAATATGGAGGCAGGGCCAGTTCATTCTTGCCCCGGACCTGGGAGAATCTTCACGTGGGGGATGCTGTTTTAATGGAAAACACTAGGAAGCAAAATTAGAAACGTCTTGAGGATCAGCTGGAAAGAATTCTGATGGTGATGACAAATTAGGTAGTTCATGGAGCTGGCCCATCTCTTGAAAAATGAAAATTGCTACATATTTATTTACTTGCTGGTATAAATAGCAAGTATTGCAAAATCAGATTTGGGGGAAAATGGTCCTGTGTAGCTGCAAGGTTTCCCTGACTGAAGAGAATTAGTTCTAGGGATGCTTATTCTTTAAATACTCCAGGCACAGCATGCAGGGCCTGTGAGAGTTTTCCAGGAACTAGATACCTACTTGAGATGTAAAATAAAATCCTGCAAAATCAAAATTATTGTTTATTGACCACAGAATATATTTTGTTAAATCGACTTCAGTTTAAACTTACTTTTGTGAATTATATTTAACGTGGGATGTGCATTCTTAGAAATAAGAGTACACCTAAAACCAGGAGGTTTATATGACAGCTTTGTTCAGTTTTGTTCCTGTACAATTCCAAAGACAAGACCGAATGGGTTAGGGGGGACAAGAAGTTGCCCCTCACGCACCAGTTCTAACTTGGGAGCCTCTCTACCCCAAACTCATTAAATCGGTCCTGCTTTAACAATGGCATTTACTCCACGTGGGCCAGGCTGGACTCAAAACATCAACATTTTCCTAAGAGCACGTTTTGTTCCCAGCCTCTGGCAGGTTGTCCTACTCACACTCGTGGACCCTGGGTGCCACCGTGTGGGCACTCGGGGAGTTGCAGGAAGGTCTTGTCACTCCGCGCGGGGCCCAGAACCAGGACAATTCCCTGTGGTTTAGGGCCCCAAGGACTTAGAAAGGTTGCTTATTATATACATACATCTCCCTTCATATAAAATAAACCACATGTTGTATTTTAGAATTTTTTTTTGAGAAGCATATTCTACAATCAAGTGTTAACATTGCAGCCAGGATCTTTCTGACAGATCTCTGGGGTCAAGGTGGTATGTGGGTGTGCATATCTTTCCAGTTTAACCCTAGTGCTTTACCCTTTTCTCTCATGGAATGCTGGGATTTCTTTCATGCTTGGTAATATTGTCTATTACGTCTGCTTTTCTCTAAGTAAAATATATGCTATGAATTCAATCAGAAGAGTTGGGATAGGTGTAGAGATATTTTCTTGGTTTCAAGAACTAGTTTAGGAGTTTTCATTGCATGTTTTTGAGTGTGGAGTTCAAAAACAATGACATGAAGCCATAAGGCCTTATGTCCGAGGGAGCTGGGTGGCTGCCCTGCAGTTTGACTTGGGATGAGGAAGAAAGGATGCTGTACCCGAATAGTGCCCTCCCACTGTCCTGTCGACACATCTCCTATTTCACCAGCAGAGGCAAATGGACTCTGTGTCGTCACAGCTCCTTATTCGGTGGCCACAGTTCAAGGGAAGGGAGCTAACATTTTCTCAGATATCCATGTGATTGCACTGCATCATTCTTTCAGATCTCTGTTCCAAGGTGTCCTTATCAGGGAGGCCTTTCCTCACCACCCTATTTACAATGGCACCTGCCCCGGCTCCTGACCCCTCAGGACACCCTGTCCCTTGTCCTTTCTCTAACAGCACCTCTAGACTCTGGGAGGAACGTTTAGGAGAAGAGCCGAACCTCTCAGATACAGGGACGCACAGCATAGGGCCTGCATTTCTGTCCTGGCTCTCTTGTGACATTTTGCCTTAGGCCTGTTGCTACCTCTTTGTGATTTAACGAGTACTTATCTGAAGAGGTTAGAGAAGGTGATCATCATTTCCTATCTAAGACTGTCATTTTGGTTCTGTGCTGTCAGAAGGAACTGCTTTGTTCTGAAGGACACTCTGGAGCCTGGGACACGTCTGTCTGCTTCCTCCAGCCCCTGCGTTAGTTCCCTGGCCTGTAGCAGATGCTTTCAGGGAGCAGGGCCCTGGACCTCAAGTCTGAACCACTGTGCTAGGACAACATCTGGGTGATACCCAGGTGAGCATTGGCAGGACCCACGGGTCGGAAGGGACCCACGTACGCACCTAGGAGGACAAAGACGCAGGCCAGGATGGCGATGAGCGCGCCTCGGCTCAGCGTGACGGGGAGCATGGAGGCCTCCGGGCTGCAGGACAGGACTCGGCCGCTGTCGTCGCAGCTGCACACCTGGATGGTCAGCGTGCCCGTGCTGCTGAGCGCCGGCTGCCCGTTGTCCGCCACCAGGATGGGCAGGTGGAAGACGCTCTGCTCCTGCTGCCGGAAGCCCGACCTCCTGGTCAGGATGCGGGCAGTGTTATCTGAAGAAGAGGGGAGAGGAAGATGAGGGGGAAGAGGGTGGAGAAAACAGATGAATCGGTCTCTCGGGTGGAGGAGGGTGAGGGGCGGGAAGGGGTGTGCGAAGGAGAAGGGTGCGGACAGTTTCCTGCGGTGCTCCTACACCTGTGTCGGGATCGCTTTCCTTGCAAAACCAGGACTTTGGCTGCTTCTAGGCAAAGCCCCAGGCCTGGGAGAGAAACCCTTTTGGGATTATGTCTTACCCTTTGTGACACACAATGCCCAGGGCGAACTGTCAGACTTCAGACTTAACTGAAATGTCCCTGGGAAGGCGTGACAGAAAGGACCGATCACTGGCAACTTGTGGTCCTCAGCAGCTTTCCCCGCGTGCCGCCACGCGCCTCCAGGAAAAGAATGCCCAGGAGCCCCACGTCTGGCGGATTGCTTATTTTTGCCACTTTGGCTGGAACTCTGTCTTATTTTCTTGATGCCTCTGAAATGCAGTCACCAACTCCTGAGTTTTCTGAGGAATCTGCTCGTTTAGCAGGAGCTTCTTTGAAATGCTGTGATCATGTGACACACCCTGTCATTCTCCCCTCTTTGGTGGTCTGAGTTTAAGTGGCTAATGTGAACTTGGTGAAAATTCATTCCTGATCAGCGGTACTCGTGGGTTTTTTCTCTTTAGTTACAAGAGATTAGCAAAGTTGTTGGTTGTTTCCACAAAGCTGGTGTGTGTGTGTATTTTTATTATATTCACCTAATGTAACGTTTTGGGATCTTAGGTTTTTTTAATCTGTGTTTTCAAATCTAAATTGTAAGTCAGATGTTTTTGCAAAGCTGAGATCATTTTCATCAGAGGAAAAGGTTGAGAGATGTGGTCGGACACATAAGCAGTGACTCTCAAAGTGACTGTCACGATGGAGAATCCTCTGGGATGTGCTTTACACTTCACAAGGAAGAGTCTGGAACTTGACACAACATTTTGAGAACCTAACAAAATAAACTGTTAATACCACTATTAATATTTCTGGTTCTCCTTCCCTTCTTGGACATATAATAAATGATTATATTTTTCTACCCTTCTGAATTTGGACATGTTTAGATGATGAAAAATGAACACAGTCACTCATGTCACTTCTAGGCAGAAATGTGTGACTGCAGGCAGGTGGTTGTGCTGTGCTGTGCCTTGGTGTGAGACTAGGAAAGAATGTTTGATGCAGAGCTATAGACAGCCTGGGGCACTGAGCTGCTCACAGAAGGCTGTCCCTGGTCAGCTTTATGTGAGCAAGGGACTAACTTTAGTTGTGGTAAGTCGCAGAAATGGCGGTGGTGTTTGTTTCTGCAGCATAAGCTAGCCTATGCTAATACATTCCCTCTTAACTAACTTCTCGACCTTCTCCTCTGCTTGCTCTTTCATGGTAGCAGATATGTTCATTGAGTGCTTGCTTGTCAGGTACTTCGACTTTACACGTAGCATTTCATTTCATCTTCACAAGAAGTTGGTGATAGTCTCACCCTTTTACATAGGGGAGTTAAAGCCTAAAGAGATGATACAATTTGGTCAAAGTCACTACCTTAATAGCAGAATTGGGATTTGAACTCTGTCTCTGATCCCAAAGTTACACTCCTTCCATTGTGCTGTGTTAAAGCTTAGTTAGTTCAGTGACATTAGCTGAACGTTATTCAGCTAACTGAAATCTTTTCCTGCTTTGGAACAGGCCTTTCCTCAAGTTTCCAGATGAAGGTAGCAACTGAGGGTTATTTTCTTATTTCCACCTCCTACACAGCCACCCAGTTTATTGTTTTCTAGATTTAATTGCTAAATACTGTTAATTCTCTTTCACAGGTTTGAGTTTTTTGTTATTTATTTTTGCCCTGAAACCAATTTTTCTGAAACAAATCTTTTATATTTTCAGTTTGAGTCCGGGTCCTAAGAAAGTCTGACTAGACCTGAATTTCATAAAAGTGTTAACAGTATTCCTACCACACGTTGTGTGTTCGTTAATCTCAGAATTATTTAAGATTTATAAAAAAGATCACAGCCTCATGTTGCTGAGTTTGTCCAAGGAAGGGACCTGGGATGTAACTGCCACTTACAGAATTTTGGTTGAATATGATGACTAGGGGTTTAGTAACTAATTTGAAGAAAGTATTTGTTTCCAAGGTGACACACAACTTTTTCTTTTTTGAGGGGGGGGTGGGGGGCACTAAAACACGGCCCAACTTCTAGCTAGGCCCAGTCTTACTGTTTCCTCATGGATTGGTTTTCTTTTCTATATACCAACTCAGACTGTAAAAAATCAGAGGGATTAGTAACTTCCTTCAAATCTTACAGGATTATTATAAATAATAAAGCAAAGTACAGGAAAATGCATTTGGAATTGTAAAATGCTGTCTACACACAATATTTTTCATAATGCTTTGGGTATTAAAAAAAGGTAAAGCATTGTTTGAGATAGTGCTCTGTTGTGTTCATGAAAAGAATATCATGTTTGGACCATGGGAAGTGGGGACCTGCCAACAGATTTACCGTATCAGCTGATCAATTTTTTAATGAGCCTCTTAAATGATACTTCTGAAGTAAATTGTCATAAGGAGATCAAGGGTTTATTTTTTCTATTGAGAATTTGTTAACTTCCATTTTGGAAAACCTTCCAAGAAATGACTCATTTCTTTTTATAGTCTTGTTCCAGTGGCCTATCTTTTTAAGGCGTTGGCTCCATGAATTGGTGCCCAAACTCATCTTTAAGAAATTTGCAGTGCTTTTGCTGCCTATTGTTTCTGTATTGCTTCTGACAGATACCAGAGTAAAGGCATAGAGTGACAGCTGATAATTTGAAGAAACAGTGTAATGTGTTTTTTTCCCCACTAGGGTTTCCCACTGTGAAACCAATCCTGAGGGGGCTGAACCATTTTGCAGGATGGATTTCCTGTGTACAAATGAACAGTTCAAAATTTGACCTTGTAAAAACTTTAGGATATTTAATTTTGGTAGTTCTTTTGTTATAATTTACGTTATCTTTCCATCCAGAATTATCATAGTGATTTTATGATAACATGCAGAAGGTTAAAGGATGACTTGGAAGAATGCTTTCCATTTAGAAGAACACAGGTTTCACAACTTTTAAGAACAATAACAATAATATGGGGTGGAATGAATAAGTGTCAAATCATGGATGTTTGAGACTAAGACCAGGCGTGCCTACTCATGACTTTTTGTCACCCTTTGTTTAGAGTGTTATAAATTGCTAGTTTATATTTTAGAATTGGAATGAAGATGAGGCAAATGCAGACCCCCTGCCTCACAGAGCTAGTTGGTAAGCAGAGTTAGTGACCGAAGGGATTCACTTGACAGATGTAAGTTAGTTTTTCGCTGGTTCTGACCTTTCTTTGGAAATTCATCTGACTGGATGAAGCCAGGGGATGAAGCCCCTCATTTCCCGTCTGTGCTGGGTGGAGTGTGCTGAGAGTCAACCCCCTGCTGATCGGGTGCATTGGAGGAGAACGCCCGGAGTCCCAGTCCTGTGAGGCTTGTGGGGCGGTGGTCGTGAAGGAGGAGGAAGCTCCGCTGTGTCTACAGTCAGTTGTCACAGTGCCCAGGCAACTGCCTGTGACCCTGCATTTGCCCTCCGCTGTCCCTGTTCCGAGCCTTTGCCTCCCTTTTGTTCTGGAGCTGGTTACCGTTCCCCTGTCTGACCCTTAGAAAGGTTCCCTCGGGTTTTCCTCTTTCTAGTTCAGTGTTCATCACCTTAGGTTCCTCTGGTAGTTACAGAAATATGAACACTGCTGCTGGCTGTGGGGACAGAGGGAGGTTTCTGCTTGCCTGCCTTATGCTGCTGACTGTTCATAGCCCTGTTACCTGTTCACAGCCACTGCCGACTGTTCACAGCCTGCTGTTACCTTTTTAGTCACTGTTGCCTGTTCACAGCCTGCTGTTGCCTGTTCACAGCCTGCTGTTGCCTGTTCACAGCCTGCTGTTGCCTGTTCACAGCCTGCTGTTGCCTGTTCACAGCCAGCTGTTGCCTGTTCACAGCCAGCTGTTGCCTGTTCACAGCCTGCTGTTGCCTGTTCACAGCCACTGCTAACTGTTCACAGCCACTGCTAACTGTTCACAGCCACTGCTAACTGTTCACAGCCACTGCTAACTGTTCACAGCCTGCCGCTGTTACCTGCCGACAGCCGCTGTGAACTGTTCACAGCCGCTGCACAGTATAAGGCACGCGGTGGGGCAGGGCCAGCCCTCAAACATGGTGGACTAACTAAAGGTTTCAGAATTGGCAGAGGACATTCCTTTCCATTGATGTAAGAACTTTGAAAGACGCTGCACATTAGCATGAATGCTGTCCCTGCTATTAAAGAGCAGGTGGGTTTTGACACTTTGCATGGGATGGCCCGGAGCATCCGACCCAAGCTGTGGACAGGCCGTGGCCGGCTCCCCGCCTGGTTACCTTGGTTGTCCCTCACGGTGAAGTTGGGGTTGTTGGCAGCGTCGGGTGCCAAGCTGTAGTGGAAGCGCTGCCCTTGGCGAGGGGCGTCGTGGTCCACTGCGCTCACCGTCTGGATCAGCTGTGGGAGGGACACGGACTCGGGTGAGTGGCAGCCCAAAGAAGCTTCGGGGCCCAGGGACATCCCAGACCCTGAAACCCAGCTGCAGATGATTTACCCGATGACAAGGATAGGCTGCAGCTCACCTGGAAGAGCTCCGTGCTGCCCTGCAAGTCGGCCTCGTTTGGCCTGTCGGGGGCGGAGCACGTTGGCATCACAGGAGGCAGCTATCTGAAACCCCCGGTGTGTGGCAGCAGGGTAACCCCGCACCAGGGCCAGCCGTTCTGGGCCGGCTAAGTAGGAGGTTTTGACTAAATGAACTCTGCAGTGCGGCAGGGCCTGCTTGTCTCTTGTTTTCCGTTCTCTCAGCCCACCGACTTCACCTCACTGCGGGGTTAATGCTTTAGGGTTAAGATGTTATCGTTGGGAGGTCCCTACTAAAAATGGCCGACACCTACAAGGGAAGTAGGGAAGTAAGCATGCCAGGCTGTGGGCCACAGGACAGCCACTGTTGGCAGGAGGGGCAGCTAGACAAGGTAGAGCCTGCAAGGCCACAGGGTGGGATGTATAGAACAGACTCGAGTCAGAACAAGTGTCGGGGCTGAGGAGAGGAAGAGGGGACGTGGCTTTGGAGCTCTTTGGCCCAGCCTTGGCCTTTCCACAGTAGGTAGTTGCCTCATGGTTACGTGAGGAAAAAGCTCCTGAGAGCAGTGTGAGGGGCAGGGGGACCACTGGCAGGCCAGCTTTGGGACGTTGAAAAGGTGTTGAATGGATGGTCTCCCTCCTGTGTGCATGCTTCTTTGTCGGCCACAGTGCAGACCCTACCCAGCCCCCGGGCCTGGCCCTGTAAACGGGTCAGTCCAGCTGTAAAAAGCTGGCTGTGCTTCTGCCAGGGTGGACATTGGAACAGCGGAGGTCATCGAGGCCCAGGGGGCTGGCTTGTCTCTGTGTCCTCATCTGTAAGTTAAGGCGGTGATGCCACCCTCCCGGTATTCGCTGAGGGTTAAATGACGAGGTAGCTCCAGCAGGGGACTTGTGGTGGCCAGTGTGCTGCTGCTCAGATCAGCGCCCCAGCCTTCATCTGCTTGTCCTCTCTGGGGACTGCCTCAGTTGCCGAATGCCACCTCCCCCCGGTCACTGCACATCCAGCGCAGCCCATACCCAGGGACTGATGTGATAGTATGAAGGCCTGCTTATCCCATTTCAACTTGGGGCAACTGTGAACCCTGTGAAGTCGTTCAAGGTTGTCAGGGGTCTGCAGTGCAGCCAGACTTCTCCTTTTGCCCATTTCTGCAGAAGTCCTTTCCTTCTGCAGGCTTTGTCCCTGGAATACTTCTTAAGCATCTTCTACTAGAATACTGTCTCAGGGTCAGCCCGGCTGGCACCCACCTCTGTTGAGCAAGAAAGTGGGGGAGTGGGGCTGCACTAAAGAAGAGGGGTCAGGAGAGCTCTGAAGGTAAACTCTGTACAGTCATCCTGGTGTCACACATGAGGGTCACGCTGCTGCCCTGTCCCTGCCAAGACAAGTCCTGTACCTTCCATCTTGCCCGTAGTGCCAAACATACTTGTTGATGCATGTTATAAGTGGGTGATTTTCTCGGTAAACGTTGCTGGAAGGTCATTTCAGAACATCTGACCTGGGAAATGGTATGTGTTGGTGAGGTGGGGGCCTGAGACGTGGGACTGGTTGGGTCCAGGGCTTTGAAGAAGGTGAGTGAAAGACCCTGCGTCGCTGAGTGTGCCAGGAGCCCCCTGGCCTGCTGTCCTGCCGCTGCAGCTGCTCAGCAGGTTTCATCTGCCCTCGGCCCCTGTGTGTTCTGGTTGCTTCATGGGCTTCCCTCACCGCTGCTCATCCAGAGGGAGGCAGCCTGGCAGATGTGCCGCTGACAGCAGTGGCCAGCGTGTCTAGCCCAAGGAGGCTGGTCCTTTATAAGCCAGACAGACCTCCTGATGTGTGTGCTTCTGCAAATCTTCAGAACATGTCCCAGAACCAAAATCAAAGGGTAGGATTGGCATTATCTGGGGCTGGAGATGACTCATATGACTGACTTGGAGCTCAGATAAATTGTGCTTCAAAGGACTTTATAATTGACCATTAAAAGGTATGTTTGGAAGTGCAGAAATGGGAGAAGTGTTTGTGTATTCCTAAAATGAGAGCGGTGTTAGTGTATTAACTTCCATCCTGAAGCCCTTTAAGAGGAAATGATCCATTGTGGGGGGTTGAGAGGGGTTTAATTTATGCTCACAGCACGCTCCTTGTATTACAGATTCAAAATTAGCCACTTGTTACATTATAATGTAAAATGTTATATATTTGTCATATTACAATCTTATATAAAACATTTTATATGTTATATATTTACAATATATTGTTATAAAACAAAAATTAAAGGCCCAATCTCCTTCACTCAAAACCCACGTATGCATAGTAACTGTTGCTATGCATGTATCTTGTCTCTCAATCTTTGTTCATACACGGACATAATTTTACATAACTCCAGCACGCCCGTGTAGGTTTTATACCTCCTTCCATATAATAACACGGATCATTTCTTACGCTATAAAGTCTTCGTTGTAACTTTTATTAGCTGTGTAAAATTTCAGGTCTTTCTAGACTAGGACTAGAAATTCAATAGATGTGGAAGAAGAATTACTCTAGACTTGTTTAAAAATATTTTAAGAATGCTATAGACCATTCAGAGTGTGTCAAGAGTCAGTGGATGAGGTAATTGAGATAAAATCACTGTAGGACACTCCCTCCCTCCCAGAAATTGGGAACCGCTTTTTGCTCTGACTTAGCAGAGTGGCAGAGGCCTGCTAGGTCAGTGTGGTGGGTCCAGGCCTGTGCAGTCTCTCTCTGCGGCAGGACGCTGGGAGTGGCGATGCAGACCAGGGAGAGACGTGAGAAGCAAAACCACGTTAGTTGGAAGGCCTGGAGCCAGAGCCTGAGTTCTCGCCACATAGCCATGCCCGTCCCACACTCAAAACTTGCACAGGGACACCCTGCTGACCGTTTGGACCCACCTGAACCCACAGGCCCAGAATTTGCCCTGGAGCATGGGGCTGTTAGGGGATCTGCTGGGGTCTAGGCGGAGGAGGAAGGCATCTCACACGGGAGGAGCAGCAGTGGGCACAGCCTATGATCCACAGGGTGGGTACAGGGAGCGCGACCTGGCCGCTCCAGGCCACGTTTTGGATGTTTCCCAGTCATACCCCTTGGGATTTGATTACCCAAATACTCATTTAGGTTTAAAAGCAGACTTTAAAAAGTATACAATTTTTTCCCCAAAGGTTATGGAACTGAAGTTATTTCAAGTAAGTAGAAATTTTTTCCTTCGTATTAATTTTTTCTCAAAATTTACCTGATGTGAGCAGCACTAACAAAATGGGGGTTTTAATTGAGGGACAGAGGGTAGGCATTTCTAGGTCCCAAAGCATGCTGAGCACCTGGCGGGTGGCCCCTAAATAAGGTTCTGGTTGCCAGAAATTAAGACGGGAGTGGGAAGATAGGAAAAACAAACCTTCTCTACTGGAAGTATTTTCAGGGGTTAGTGCTAAACTGAGGGAGAGAGGGTTCTTCTTTCTCTCATCTTCATGGCCTCTCACTTCCAGGCCCCAGGGAACCTGCTCTTACAGTTCAGCTACAGGGCAGGTGAGCTTCTTGCAGGCTCGCCCATGAATTGCACCATCATCGGAGCCCTCTCTACGTCCCAAAGTGTGATGGAGACTCCAAATAGTTGTCTCAACAGATGAACTGTTGCGCGATCTACAGATCTGGGGACTCGGGAGTCTAAATTTGTTTGGTTGCCAGTGACCGCATTTGGGGGTTACCTAAGGTGTAGGCCTGGCAGGCCGTCTCACCTGCCCCGACTTGGCATTCTCGCAGACAAAAGCCTCGTAGAATCTGGGGAACTCTGGAGCGTTGTCGTTCACATCTAGGACTTTGATTGTGACAGAGACACTTCCAACCTGGGCAGGATTGTCTAAAGAGAGCACAGAGACCACCAAAGGTGAGGATTGGTGGTGCAGGAAAGCGACTCTGCGGGGCAGGTGCTGCCCTTTCAGCCTGGGCCCTACGGAAATGGCCGTGCTGTTTTCTAGTGAGTGTGGCCGGGTCACAGGGTCCTGGAGAGGAGGAGTGTCTGAGGGCAAGGTGAAGGCCAGACTTGGTGGGGAGCGGGGATCAGCACATGAGCCTTAAATGAGGTGTTGAACCTCTCACTTGGGCTCAGACTTCCAGTTCCAGAATGGAAGGAGGTCAGTTCTGCATTTGGGGCATGAAAGTAGCCCATTTCTAATTGGAGGCAGACTGGGTGGCTTGGCTTTATTCTTGTGAAACATCCTGTGCTTGGAATGACATTTCAGAAAGCTTCAGGTCACGGGCAGGAATACAGATAACACTGCACGGGGACTAGGGGGCTGTTGGGATCAGACACACCCAAGCCCCATCTCTGGCTGGGGCAGGGAAGTTACCCGCCACTCGGGGAAATGTCTTTTTGGTCTGTCTTTTGCTTGGCATGGCCACACAAACACAGCTTCACAGTCCCAGCGCCTCCCCGCCTGTCTTTGCTATTTTGGTCACCTCAAGAGGACAAGGTAGAAATAATAAGATACACAAATTATTCTTAGTAAATTATTTTAGTAAATCAGAATGCTGTATTCTTCTGGTTCATTTTTTTCTTTCTCAAAAATACTTCTGCTCTACTGTGTTTTCCCCGTAAGTATTTTTATTGCTTGGCTAAAAATGCTGAGACAGTTGTATTTTTTTATTATAACCGTGGAACTTGTTTACAGAAGGAATAATGAAAGTTCCAGAAAAACATGAAGATAACTATCATCCACAGTCCTACCAGACATAGTCATCATGTCCAATGTCTAATATTGTATATGTGTCCAAAAATGGGGAGCTACACACACACACAGCAGTTAAGCAAAATAAAAAAGTTGGATTCAGAACATAAATATTTTAGGACAAGATTATCTTGTGTCACTGAAAAATGTTTTGAAAGCATAAGTATTAATATCTACACAATAGTCTCATTGTATGGTTGTACCATAAAATAGTCAAATTTGTTAAACATTCAGGTCATTCCCCCTTTTTTTTTTTTTTCCTCTAAGATTTTATTTCATTATTTTTATTAAGAGGGGAAGAGAGACATCAATGTATGGTTGCTTTTCACCTGCCTCCAGCCACAGACCTGACTGGAGACCTGGTTTGCAACCTGGTTATGTGCCCTGGCTGGGGAATCGAACCTGCGACCTTTGGGTTCGCAGGCCGGCGCCTTATCCACTGTGCTACCAGCCAGGGCTCAGGTCATTCCCTTTTAAAATAATATTTCTTGATTGATGTTAGAGAAAGGGATAGAAGAGGGAGAGAAAGACGTTAATTTATCGTTCCACTTATTTACGAGTTCATTTGTTGATTCTTGTACGTGCCCTGACCAGGGATTGAGCCCAAACCCTTGGCACTTGGGGATGACACTGTAAGCAACTGAGCTACCTGGCCAAGGCTAGGAGGTTCCAATTTTTAAATAATATTGTCGTAGACATTTTGGTATGTAAGTTTTTGTTAATATTGTTATTTCCTTAAGATAATTATCAGAGGTAGAATTCTTGAGAAAAAGTAGGACTGTTTTGGAGAATCTTAATCCTGAAGGTGAATTGCCCAGCTGCTCTCCTGAACGGCTGTAGGTGCTCCGTCCAGTGCATTTGGTCAGCTGTTGATGAGAGTCTTTACCTTCGCTCAGTGTTGGGGAAAAAACTAGTGAGTGCACTAGCAAATAATCTGATTATTGCTAAGTTTAAAATAACATGCTAACCTCAATTTTATTTTTCCTTTCCATTTTTAAGTTTACGTTAATCTGCATTTTAAGATGTCTGAAATTTTTATATGTATATGTGTAATAGGGTTATACGTTACAAATGCTTTCAGCCAAGAACAATAGCTTTTATTTACTATTTGTGCATTTCTGATCTTGTCAAACATTAAAAGCTTCTTAGATTTCTCAGGAATTGCCCTTTTTTCTCATATAGAAGTGTAGCTCCTTGGTTTGAGGATGCTTTTTATTTACTGCTTTTGCACGTTTTTTAAAATCTCTAACACAGGACTGTCTCTACAGCAGTTGCTCAAGAAGCATGTGAATTAAGTGCATTTGCTCACTTGGATAAATGATGGTTTTCGTTTATTTATGTAAAGAACATAGTCCCTGTTCAGCGAGCTCTAGGAATTTCCACTTTCGCAGTGCTTATGTTTGTCACCACACAGACCACCGTGCTGTGTTACTTACTCATTTCCATGGCAAGGATGGTGATGTTGTGCCAAGAAAACTCCTCCCGGTCAAGGGGCCGTGCAGTCATCAGAGCGCCAGTTGTGATGTCCACGTAGAAGAATCTTCCAGGGTCACTGCCTCTGTCAATGGAATATCTGGGGGGAAAAAACCAGATTAAACACATTGTTTCATTTGGATAAATATATGATTGCATATCACATACATGAGAGAACTGAGTACATATGATGTGAACATGACTCCACTAATTTTGAGTTAAGGACACTTGGAAGACTAAATTTCCTGTTTTATGTACCCCCCCCCCAAAACAAAACAAAACAAAACAAAAAAAAACCTTGTAAATAACAAACTATTACTGCTTTAATTTCCTGATTCATGAAATAGGGTGCTAAACCTTAAGGCAGTTTTAGCTTCTTAAGGATCAGTTTTGGCTATTTAAAACTGTCTAAGGTTTTTGGGACACCCTGAATATCAACCCTACACATTTTTGTTCAAAATGAACCTTATTGAAGTAAGTTCTGAAATGCTGAATTGGAACTGGAAAACGTAGTTCAGTGATTCCCTTCCCTGTAATTAATACCAGCTATTGAGAAGAAGGGATTTGCATCGGGTGCTCTGTAACATGCTAACAACTGACCTGTTGGCACACAACACTGTATTTACTTACTGGAGAGTCCTCTACGGAATGATTTTCACAGGATGGATCAGGTCTATCTAGGTTGCTTATAGTAAGTAAGCCTGGAATTCACGAATTTATGGAGCACAGCTTGCTGGAAGGTGGCATGTAAGCTATGTAATCAATGGGGTGTAAAAAACGTGTGTCATAACCAAAACAGCTCCTGTTCAGGCAGTGCAGTGAGTAGCAACATCCGTTGCCTACACCTTTCATGCTCAGCGTGGACTGACGTGCCTTCTTACACAAGCAGAGAAGGATATTTATTTATAGGCCCTTGCGCCTGATGGTTTCCGACCTTCCCAATGAAAGGGGGCTGGGCTTGTGTTCTGTGGTTGTGTGTGTCTGTGAGCCATTATTGACCTTGGTGCTGGGAAAGCGCCCTGATTTCTGTTGAATACAATTTGGCCATGCGGTCCTTGGAGTCATCTCACCTGCGTCTCTTACTTGGTTCCCATTTTGGGAGAGTCAGTACGTGTGGAGGGAGTTTCAGTCATCTGTATGTTTAAAACCCTCCGTAAAGGAGTTTGATATATAGTCATAATTGAGAGCTGTCCCTGAGAACCAGATACAGTCCTTGGTAATGGCTGGTAATTATAACAGGTGCCATTATTGCATACCAGACACTTTATTGCTTCCTTTTAAACTCTTACCACATCTCTAGGAGGCAGGTATTATCTCATTTATCAGAGGAGACTATGGCCAAGTTAAGTCCCTTTCAAAGAGTTATACAGTTAATAAATTACAGTGCTAAGACTTGAAAACACACACACTAGTGTATTGGGTTCAAAATTCTAATTAAAGCTTTCAGCAACAGGGAAACCGGGAAACTGCCGTTTTGATGGGAGTAAGCACTTTCTTCAGTGTACTGTTTTATTAACCCTTTCTATAACCCTAGGAGGTAGGTACTGTTACCACCCCTGTTTTACAGGCGGGAAAACCAAGGCATGGCGTGGGTAGGTCACTTGTCCAGGGTTTCAGAGCTGGGACTCAGGAGCAGGCAGCGGAGTTGCAGGTTCCTGCTCCGACTACCGGGCCACGCTGCCTTACTGTACGTGGAACAAGTTAAATTGTTTAAGGAGATCAAAACCTGATCTGTTGATGAAGGTAGATCGAACATGACAGTCAACAGTTGACTTCTTCACAAAGAACAAGTACTCTCCTACGAAGTTTATTTAAAATGAACTGGAGCATTTTTTTTTCTGGGTATAACTAGTGAGTTAGTTATCGAGTTTACTGGCTATTTTGGATTTGAACTTGCTTTAGGGAAAAAAATAACGGGCTGGCTCACAACCGTCTTTTTCTCTCAGCTCCCCACACAGGAGCGAAGCCAGCCATGCAGTCATTCTCTGCTGGCACCTGGGCAAGCTGTGGGCCTGACGCCGAGGGCCACACAGCCTATGGTGAAGCAGCTTTCTGCACCCAAACTTACAGCCCCAGAGCAAATGTCCCGGAGAGTATGGGGCGGGGGTGGGGGGGAAGGGGGATTGCAATAACAAATGGAAAGAACCTGTGACGGCACTGTGTCACATCATCAGGTGGAATGTCTGTCCGAGTCCCTAAATGGCCTGGATTGAGGCAGCAATAGCATTACAACCTCAGCGTGGGCCCGATTTCAGGAGGCAGGAGAGCACACGGACGGTGTAGATACAGATGGAAAATGAGCAAATTGGGACACACTAGTGAACGGTGTAGGTGGTTTTCCTGTCTCTGACCATAATATTCTCACCTACTACCGGGAGAATAGGCACCACACACGTACAAAACACCCAGGGCGGAGAGTAGCTGGTGTCCCTGGGCTCCCTGCTTATTTGCTTGGCTCAGGACAGTCTGAATGTGGAAGCAATTTGGAGGAAGGGCATCCTGGGCAGGCTGTTTTCACACAGCGGAAGCCTATTCCAGGGGCCAAGTGGTTCAGTTCCAGAAATTCCTTGAGTGTTTACTGAAATGTTAGGAGAACCAAGCATTTGTGTTTTTCATGTATATAAAACTAAATCTGGAGACTAGTTTTGGGGTTTACTGGTAAGTAATGACCAGTTTATATACTTGAATATACCATAAACTTCCTGGGAAGGAGATTATAAAAGTTTTAATAATCTTTTAAAAAAGTTAAATGGCCCTTTGCTCATAACAGTTAAGCTGTAGGTAATACGTTGTGTTTTGGGGTAATATATAATTTTTTGTTATGAACACTAATCTCATTTATTTGTAATAAAAATGCAGAAGATGAATTAGATGGCCAAGTCGTGTATTAATGTGCAAATTATTTCAAAGGAAAATAACTTTTATAGGAAAAATAAGGATAAGTAATTTGGGGAAGATAACACAGGAAATTAATTCCAAAATGGTTTTATTAAATGATAGCCAGAAATCTGACTTTTTGATGCTTTTCCCTCTGAGAGTCCAGGACCCCTGACCTTCTGCTTAGGTCCAGGGACCATTCTTTATTCTTGGGGGCCACCAGAAAGAGCCAGGAACCCTGTATCTAGCAATATGAATTCTGCTCTTTCTTTGCAGCTGAAATGCAGAGGGAGAATCATCCCTGGTTCTGGCAAGTGGAATTCTGCTTTGCAACTGTGCCCGAATCCTTGCCTTTTACTTCCGGGCATGTGGCTGTTGCCTTCTTCTTGCCAGTTTCCCTCTCAAGACCCGGAGTCTCACCTACCCCAGAATAAGCCCAGTGGACCCTGCACTGTGCTTCCAACCTGTTCAGTCTTGGATTCCTACTGATTGAGACCTGTTGGAATAGATGGGCATTTCATTGTGGACATCCATGATGCTAGCTGGTGGCATTCAATGGCCCATCACGTGGAACAGCACTCTGTTAGCCAGACAGGATTCCTTCATGTTTTTTATCCCTCATTTTTCTTCCTAGATATGCCTTCCGATAACAACTTTAGTCCTGAAAAATGCACATTCACTGTAGGTGTGTGTGTGTGTGCGTGCGTGCACATGCGTGTTTCCTGACTGCATCCACTCTCTTTGACTTGTCATTTAGTAATGTGATTCCTAACAAAACCCTGTTTCTAGTGCTTACTGTGTAGGAGTCCAGAGTCACTCTGGAAAGAAGATGTGGAAGTACCCACTGAGAATTTGAATCGAGTCTTACAGAAATGAGATCTGATTTTTTTCAAGGTTGTACTTATTTCAGGCATCCCCCCCGCATAAAGTTTTATTCTCTAAAGTTTTCCTCACAGTATTTTTAATATAAATAGGGCAATTAATCAGAATATTGATACATGTGTGTATATACATTTGGCTCCTAAAATATAAGTTTATAATAGAACCTGTTTCATTTATGTTGTGGCTGTTTTGATGATGATTGGGTTTCACCAACTGCTTCCGACCCTAGTTTACACTTACAAAGCTTAAGGTAGAAATATTATGATTGAAGGTTAGTTGACTTCTAAAATCAAATACCAAAATTCAAACAAAACTGGTTTAGCCATTTTAATGCCTGAAAATATAAAATGTGTACGTTTGGTTAGAGGAAGCAGATTTCCCACAGTGTAGTTATTCTCAGGAGAGAAAATGCAAAAAAAAGCATATTTTTGTTACATGCAAAACAGTACCAGGAGAAGGAAGTAGCTGACAGAAAAGGCGTTCAGGCAATTGGGGTGTATTTAAAATGTGTTATCTGCACTAAAGCCGGAGATCCATTTGTGTGACTTCCAACAATTAACAGGACAGATGGCCTCAAACAGCCTTGGAATCCTGATCTTGCATGTGAGCTTCAGAGACTTGGCAGTTGCTGTGTGAGGGTGAGGTGTCAACCTGTCCACCAGCAGTTCGCACTTCGGCTCCAGAGTTGGTGGGAAATGGGTGTGAGAGCAGCTCGCCCGCCCCCTGAGGGAAAGGTGTCCTGCTGGAAGCTGGGAGTCGGACGGCAGCTTAGGGACAGCGTGTGCGGGCTGCGGTGGAAAGCCCTGTGGGACTCGACGTGGCAGTGAAGCCACTGACACCACAAGTACTTTGTTCTTTCTATGCTGTATGGAAATACAGACTGTATACGTTCTTTGTTCCCTTTTTAAGGTAAAAATGTCAAAGGGCCATAAAATCAAAAGAATGTTCAATGATCACCTTTATAATCACCACTAAGATGCAACAACTTTTCACGTTTTGCCATCTGTGTTTGTGTCTGTTTTGTCTGAATTAGTGGTTCTCTTCACTGGAGGTAGTTCGTACCTCACCCTCCTCAGGGAGATATCTAGGGACATTCTAAGTTGTTGCAGGTCAGGGAGTGCTACTGGCATTTAGTGGTTGGAGGCCAGAGATGCTGCTAAACTGAGTGGTGCAGGGGACAGCCCTGCGACAGAGAACTCTCCATGCCCACCCATCAGCGGGGTTGGGATCGGGACCTCATGGGTGTGTGTGCGGGGTTGCTGAACCTTTGGACAGTAAGTTGTAGACATAATAATTCATTTCTAACTTGCAAAGGCCATGCTATTTAAACAATGTAAAGAAATAGTCTCCAGAGATGGAAGAAGGAAAGGGAAAATGTGCTAGAAACTTGGATGCAGGGAGGGGAGATCCCACTATATAAGGAAGAGGTGAAATCTGGAAAACCTGATTGAGTTGTTGGTCACATCTGGGTCCTTGGCAGAAATGATCTGTATGGTGGTTCCAATGGTCACATCTTCAGGTACCTCCACAAAATAAAAGCCAGGCTCAAACACAGGGGGCTCATCCACGTCTTCCACACTGATGTGCACTGTGGTTGTGTCCTGAAAGGGGCCCAGGCTCAGAAAACGCATCTCTAGGTGAGGATTGGCGCCCTCCACTTTTAAGGTGTAGCTTTTCTTGCTTTCAAAACTCAGAGGCTGAAAAGTAACGGCAGGGAAATTGATTAGCCAGCAGCATATACCTATGTCAAGGTTCCAGAAGATGACCAACATCAATGGCTGGTTAATGCAATCATGGAAAAGAGATAAGGGAGTTTTTAAAAAAGATTTTATTCATTATTTTTGGAGAGAGGGGAAGGGAGGGAGGAAGAAAGGGAGAGAGACATCAATGTATGGTTGCCTTTCACCTGCCTCCAGCTATGGGCCTGGCTGGAGACCTGGCTTGCAACCTGGATACGTGCCCTGGCTGGGGAATCAAACCAGCGACCCTTGGGTTCTCAGGCCTGCTGCTCAATCCACTGAGCCACACCAGCCAGGACTCGGGAACTTTTTTGTTATTGTTCTGTGGTTCTTGGTCTTCATGTCAGTTTCAACAAGGCAAGGAAGGTGCTAGATGCTTCCGAGGGAGTGAGGGAAGGGAGTTTGCTGGTTAAGAAATATGTCTACTCTTCAGTCAGCACTGTCATCTTCTCTTTAGAGATGTTTGTTCCTTTAAAAAGATGTCATGAAAATTAACAGTGTCCAAGTTCTGTTTCAGAATGTCCATACCACTGAGGTCTAGGCTTTTTGTTTGTTTTTGTTTTCTTCCTTAAAAAATAACTCTTCACCCCTGGCTAGTAGCACAGTGGATAAGACGCCGGCCTACAAATCCAAAGGTTGCTGGTTCGATTCCCGGACAGGGCACATAACCAGGTTGCAAGCCAGGTTTGTGGCTGGAGGCAGGTGGAAGGCAACCATACATTGATGTTTCTCTCCCTCTCTGCCTCTCTCCCTTCTTCTCTCTCTGGAAATAATAAATAAAATCTTAAAAACAAAACTCTTTGAGTACAAAGGCAATAGTGATTTTTTCCAAGAAACTCATATGCACCCTTCAAAAAGAGTTCCCAGGGCATGGTGTCAGATCAATATTTGTGTATTTAGCTTATATCATGACTGATCTTTATAGAAAACTCTCCTTTAAAACGAATCCACTGCCTCATTGTGTAGCTGAAGAAACAGACTCCAAAACTCAGAAGCTGAGCTAAGTTAACATGGTTGCGTAGTATCAGAATAGGAATAGTTGGTCTGGGTTTTTACACATTTCCTTCAGGGCTCACCCACAAAATAAAATTCCATGTTGTAAAATTTAATCTTTAAAAATTTTATTTTTGATCTTTTGGTCTAGCCCTACCTTCGGAATGTTTTATGTCAAAATAAATACAGCACTTCAGGGCAGAATGTGAATTAGAATGCTCCCTCTTAAGAATAGTACATTTCCTTTCCTTTCCTTTCCATTTCTTCCCCTCCCCTCCCCTCCCCTTCCCCTTCCCCTTCCCTTCATTCTTGCTTTTACTAACAAAAGTTTGAAATGTTTTAAGTGACAATTTACAACATCAATAAAAAAATCATGAAAGTCCTATAAAATATTTATAGAGGATAGCAAAGAAGTTACTAAAGCT
Organism: Noctilio leporinus; assembly: GCA_004026585.1. Taxonomy (NCBI): domain Eukaryota; kingdom Metazoa; phylum Chordata; class Mammalia; order Chiroptera; family Noctilionidae; genus Noctilio; species Noctilio leporinus. Next base: position 1,116,163 of record PVIW01000023.1, read on the forward strand.
TAAAAGTTGTGTGACCTTGGCAATGACTTAAATTTTTATAGTTAAATATTCACTATGCTTTTTTTCCCATAAAATATGCTGATTTTTTTAAGCACATTTCATGTTAGAGGCATTTGTTCATTTAAGCATCTGTTTTTGAGAAACAAAATGTAGTTGCTTTAAATTTGTTTTCAAATTCTCACAATGTTTTTGTTTTGTTGCTATTGTTGGTATTTACTGTATTTACTTAGCACTGTACATTGTGTATCTTGTTCCATAAAGTCTGACTTGCCTCTGTAGTTCTTAGTCAGAAGGCAGGGTTTTCATGACCACAGAAATCTGCCAGTCAGATGATGATGTATTTGCAGGAATAGTCTTAGTCATTTGTTTCATTTACACTTGCTCTGTAAAGCTGGGCATTTTGTGTTTCCTGGCAAATCACATTATATTCTCTTCAAATTCTTTCTTTAAATATGGGTAATCCAAAGTGGGCACTGTTGTTTATGTTAGGTTTGAGCTAGGTCAAGTTTCTCTTAAGTCATTTTTCTAATTTGGTGTGAATTTTGCATTATTTTTAAAATTAAGATGTTATTTACATGCATGATCTCCTTTATGTGTCAAATTTTGTAGTTTTGCCAGATGCATACAGCCATGTTTCCATCATGATAATCAAGATACAGAATAGTTCAACTGCCCCGTTCCCCTTTTCCCTGTGCTGTGTGGTAACCCCACCCAAGGCAGCGTTACTTGGCTCAGTTCCATGCTGTGTTCCTATTGCGAGAATGTTACATGATTGGAATCATGTAGCATGTGCTGTTTTGAGTCTGCTTTCTTTCATTTAGCATGATGCCTTAAGAGTCATCCATGTGGTTGTGTCAATGAGTTGTTTGTTCCTTTTTACTGTCAAACAGTATTCTGTCGCATGGATGTGCCACTGTTTATCCATTCTTCACCAAGGCACGTTTGGGTAGTTTGCAGTTCCTGATGGTTTTGAATAAAACCATTGTGAACACTTACATACAGGTTTTTGTGTGAACATAGGTTTTCATTTCACTTGGGTAAATATCAAGAAGTGGGATTACAGGACTGATGTTTAAGTATATTTTCAACTTTATACCAACTTCCAAGCCAATTTTCAGAGTGGCTTTTACTGTTTTGAATTCCCACCGGGAGTGTAAGAGCGGTCTAGTTGCTTGCCATTGCTTGGTTTCAACAGCACATGTGGTTTGAGCACCCAGTGCAAGTGAAGTGGTACCTGTGGTTTTCATTTGCATTCCTCCAGTGCCTATGATGTTGCGCATTTTTATCTCTCCTGGAAGACTTCTGCATGTGTTCTGTATTCAAGTCCTTTGTCGCACATGTGATTTGCGGATATTTTCTTGGCAATCTCTGAGTTTTGTTTTCTCTTGACAATGTCCTTTAAAGAGTAGGAACTCTTTAATTTTGATGAAATCTTACTTACCAATTTTTCTTCTATAGATTGGGATTTTGGTGTCATGTCTAAGCCTAATCAGGGCCACAAAGATTTTTCTCCTGTGTTTCCTTCTAAAAATTAATAGTTTTAGTTTTTTTCACTTATGTATATGACCCATTTTGAGTTTGTTTTTGTGAGGTATCAACCAAAGTTCTTTTTTCTTTAAATATGGATATAAAATGTTTTAACACCATCTGTTGAAGATACTAAATGAATTTTTAATTGTTAAAATTGCTTTTAAAATAAGTTACCTAGTTATCATTACATTATTTAAGATTATTGTCTCCCTCAGGTAAATACTTATATTATTTAAAATTCAAAGAAAGCATTGCCCTAAATACCCTAAGCCTTTTAAATTGTCTACAGAAATATGTTTGACTTCTATCTCTCAAAAAGTTCTTGTACTTGTTTCTTAATATCAAAGAATTTATTTTTGTACTCATAACAATAAAAGAGTAGTAATGTCTGAGAAACCAAGTTTCAGATTCAGGAAATTTCTTAGAGTTGGAGCACATAAAACTGAAATACCATTATATTCTTGAAAACTGAGTCATGAAAATTAGGACTTGAAATACTAATGCAGGTACCCTAGCAGAATAAATTATTTCCTCCTCTGTTCCTATGACACTTCCTCCTAATTTCATTATGGCTCTCCTCATTTTGTATTACAAATACTTCTTCCTATGTTAGTCCTCAAGGGCAAAGGCCATGCTATAGTCAGATTTTTTGCTCCCCAGTACCTATAGCAAGGATCTAAAACTCAATGTGTTGCAGAAAATGTTGCCGTATTGAGTGGTGCAGAAAGTATTTTCAGTGTGAGTATTAACAAGTACTGGTTGGGTGCTAATATATAGATTACACCTCACCATGGTTCAGTGATTCTAAGTGTACATTTCTTAAAAGATTTTATTTATTATTTTTAGAGAGAGGGGAAGGGAGAGAGGCAGAGAGGGAGAGAGACATCACTGTATGGTTGCCTTTCACCTGCCTCTAGCCACAGACTTGTCTGGAGGCCTGGCTTGCAACCTGGTTATGTGCCCTGGTTGGGGAATTGAACCAGCAACCCTTGGGTTTGCAGGCCTGCGTCTTATCCACTGTGCCACCAGCCAGGGCTCTAAGTGTACATTTTTTCATGTTTTGATGTTTTGGAAATAAGGTTGCTTCTCCAATCAATGGTACCTTTAAGCCCAACAGGAGACAGGAATCGGTTGTGCAAGTCAAACTAGCGCAAAGCTGCTCCCATTGTATGTACTTCAGCTGCTGGTATTACATGTGTTGACCTTGACTGCCTTCTAAAATGTCTTCCAAAAGATTGTGTTATGATTCAACATTGAAACACAAATAGTGAAGGCAGACGGCGTGGGAATAAGAGCTGGGAGTGGTTCTGCAGTTAGTGAAGCGAACGTCTGTGTGCAAATGCTCAAAAACTGTAAGGAATCAGAAAGCTTTGTGTCATTTAAATCGGCAAGAGTTTTATTTTCTGAAGCGGTATGTAAAACAATGATGGGATTTACATTTCATGGACATCTTGGCTTTGATGACCTGCGGGAGTTTGTTCTCTGTGGTCTGCCTGCGAGGGCAGTGGACTCGCAGCTGTGCTCGTCCTGTGCGGGGAGGAGGGGGCATCCTGGAGCAGGCCTGGCAGCGTGCTCACAGAATAAAGGCTACTCCGAAAATGCGTTCTCAAGTCACACTGCAAACATTTAAGAGGCTGAAAATCAATTGATGGATTACTTGAAAGCCAAAATGACCCAAGATTCCTGTTAGTAATAAGTGTGGTTTTATGAAATCCCCATTCTATCAATTCAACTTAATTTTTCTTTTTGAAAAAGTATGTGCTTTTTAGATGAATCATACACCTTCAAGGAATAAATCAAAAGCAGAACTTTTGTTTCCATTTTATACGACATTAGTAATAACAAAGTAGGAAACAAAGTAGGGTGTGAATCAGGTGTCAGAGTGAATGCTATTCCAAGTGAATGTTATTCCAAGTGTATGGATTGAGTAGTCAGTAGTCTTTCAAGTATTTATTATATTTGTCTTGTCCATCCACTCGATTTATTGACCTCTTTATTAATTCCATTATCTGTAAGTTCACCTTGTAAGTTCAAAAGAGAAATACCAATGACCTTGGCAAAACTGATCTGTTTTGATTAAACATGGGTATAGTTTTAGTAATGACATTGAAGACAGTGTTCTGTCTTGTGAGGTTTAATCTGTTCTCCAGGCAAGGGACCTGGAGAAACAACATCTGGAGGTTCCTTTCGGGTACAAAATTGTAATAGTTAATATTTTAAAAGGAATGTCTTATAAAAAGGCATATGCTATATTCTAATAAGTTGACATAAATTTATTACATTATGACCTAGAATTATTTTCTTGTATATTATTTTAAGCTATAAACTTTGAAATATATTGAGAATTCCAAAATCTTTTACTGATTGCTTAATTTTTTAAAAAACTTATTTCCAGAGAGAGGCGGAGAGGAAGAGAAATATCAACGTATGCCTTTCACCTGCCTTCAGCCACAGATCTGACTGGAGACCTAGCCTGCAACCTGGTTATGTTCCCCGGCTGGGGAATTGAACCAGCGACCTTTGGGTTTGCAGGCTGGTGTCTTATCCACTGTGCCACCAGCCAAGCGATTGCTTAATTTTTTAAAGAGAATTTTTGGAGCCCTGGCTGGTAGCACAGTGGATAAGGTGCCTGCCTGTGAACCCAAAGGTCGCAGGTTTGATTCCCCAGCCAGGGCACATAACACAGTTGCAAACCAGGTCTCCAGTCAGATCTGTGGCTGGAGGCAGGTGAAAGGCAACCATACATTGAAAAAAAAAAAAAAAATTTTTTTTTGCATTAAGGAATCTGCAGTTAGCCCTGGTTGGCGGCATAGTGGATGAGGTGCCAGCCTGTGAACCTAAAGGTCGTTGGTTCGATTCCCAGCCAGAGCACATAACCAGGTTGCAAGCCAGGTCTACAGCCAGGTCCGTAGCTGGAGGCAGGTGAAAGGCAACTATTGATGTCTTTCTCTCTCTTTGCTTCTCTCCCTTCCCCCCTCTATAAAAATAATAAAATATTTTAAAATGTCCACAATTTTTCAAAGTTTTGAGCATTATTAACTGTTACCTTGAACTATACCACATATTAGGGGAATGTTCTTAATCTTATATGCTAAATTGATATTATTTCCAGTCACCTTTTATAATTCTAGCATGTATTCTCAAAGAATGAGAATAAGGAAACAGCAATATTTAAATTATGTCCAGATTTATTTGATGATGCTGGAGTTAATCTCAGTATTCTGCATGTTCTGAGGCCATTATGTGCTGGTTTAAAGGTTTCTGGTTGGTGGAATGCTGTGTTTATTCATTTGTTGCACTTGATTGCAGCTTAAATAAAAGGACAAACATGAACTCTCTTCCCTTTTAAAGCAGTATTAATTCAACTCTGGAACAACATAGAATAAAGTGACTAAATCCAATAACTTGTGCCACATTTTAAGTTATGACTTTGTTACTTTGGTTTAGGTCCTCCATGTTCCTAATATCTACGGTTAATTTTTAGTGTTCTTATGTGACCTGCAGAAGCATTTGTCTCAGGTGGCCATTCCCTTCCCTTGGAAGCAGTCTCTTCATGTCTTCCAGGACACCACACTCTCCTAGTTTTCCTCCTTTCTCCCTGGTCTCTCCTCAGTCTCCTTGCTTGTTTTTGCTCTTCTCCCTGACTTCCTCATGTGGTTGTTGTAGGGTTCATTTCACTTCTCCACCTGTGATCTCTTGGAGTATCATGCTCTTTACTTTCTTTAAGTACCATCTATGTGCTTATGATGCTCAAATTTGTATCTCCAGCCCAGAACTCTTCTCCAACAGCTACCACACATCTCCACTTGGCTCTCTAGCTGACACTGCAGATGTGACATGTCCAGAACTTAATCCCAGTATTTGCCACCTGATGCCTTCTTCTCTACTTGCAGACTTCCCAACTCAGTTAATGAGGCAGCTTTATTCTTCTTGTTGCTCAGTTGACTTCTCTCTCTTTCATATCAGCATTCAGTCTATAAGGAAATCCTTTTGGCTCTGCCTTCAGAATATGTCCAGATTTATTTGATGATTCCGAAGTTAATCTCAGCATTTTGCACTGTTTTGAGGTCATTGCCTCCATTCCTACCACCCTCAGCCAACCCACCATCTCCTGCGTGTATTATTGTGACAGCCTTTCACTGGTCTCTGTTTCCATTTTTGCCACTTGTGGTCTGCAGATTCTTAACAGAATCTACAGTGAAATTTTATAATTAAAGTCCAGTCATGTCACACATTGGTTAAAGTCCTCCAGCTTTCCCCTACTTTTCTCAGGAGTAAGACCCAAAGTCCTTGTTATCAGTCTGTGAAGTCTTACACAGTCTGGCTCCCTTAGTACTTTTCTGAATATTTCTATCTCCTACTAGCCTTCCCCTCCACTCGGTCTTATCAACTCCCTTATTCTTAAATCAGGCAAAATTCTACCTCAGGGCCTTTGCACTGGTTGTCTGTGTTCCTCAATATCTCCATGCTCATTTCCTCATTTCCAGGGCTGCTGGTACAGTTCTCACCAGAAGTCATTTATACAGCACCCCCAGGGGGGCTGTATATTGTCAACTTACCCAACTCAATGCTGTGACTCTGCCCCCTATATAAGTCTTTGTATAAAAGTCACTTCTCTGAGGGGCCAATCCCAACCCCCATTTCTGATACCACTTTTGTTCTATTTTACCACTATCCCATGGCCCTTATCACTTTCTAATTTATTATTTTATTGACTTGCTATTTTGATTGTCTCCTTCCTCTTACTAGAATGTAAGCTCCATGAGGGCAGAGTTTTTTGGTTAATTAATTTATTCTCTTATTAAATGCCTAGAGTAAGAGCTGGCACATAGGTAGACACTCAACAAATACTTTTTGAATAAATAACTTAAGATATCTTGGGTTTTTAAGTGTATAAAAAGTGTTCCACCTGCCATATGTGCTTTATACCAGACACACAAATGATAGCTTATATTCAGAAAACGTGGTAATTAAATGTGAAGCAAAGGAGTTTCAAGTGATAATTTCATTTAGCAGCTATGCTTTATCAAGCTTTTCCAGGTCTAATTAGCATCTATTGATCTTTAGCAATTAAAAATCTCTACATGTTATTTATTGATTCATAAATACTATTATAACTCACTTTATTGTTATTTATTCTATACTGTGATAAAAAGTGAGTTATTCAGGTGCAAATATTGATTGCCATTAATATCATTGGGAAATTAAGCTATAACAGTTTTTTAAGTGGCTAAGTAGTGAGCTGAGAGAAATGACCTATTTGTAACTTATTTTTATTGTGACCTGATACTTTCTCTGTAAAATGACACAGCCAGTTTTTTACCTGTAAGCAAAAGGAGTAAGAGTTTTTTTTAATAGAAAGGAGTGCTTATCAGATGATTTGTAGAAATATGTATTAATAGTACAGCCCTCACTAACATCTCATATACATTCAAAGCCTCCGTTAAAATGTTTGAATTACCTTCTTCACGGTGATGATGCCAACTTGGAAATTGGGATCTGTGTGGATGTCGAAGGCGTCCGCTCCATCCCCATCCACGATTGTGTACTTCATCTCCGCGTTGACCCCTTCATCCAGGTCCTTGGCAAACACTCTCCCTACCGTGGCACTAATGGGAGCCGATTCCAGCACACTCATCTGGTAGTGTTCTGTAAAGAAAGGTCAGAACACACAGGCTTGGAATCCGTCACTCTAAAAAGTGCCTCATCACCAGCACACCATATACGGCAGGCTGTGTGAAACATCTTTCTCCGGGTTCAACACTTAAAACTTGAGTTTTGCTTTGACTGGTGTGGTTCAGTGGACTGAGTGCTGGTCTGCAAACCAAAGGGTCGCTGGTTCGATTCCCAGTCAGGGCACATGCCTGGGTTGCAGGCCAGGTCCCCAGTTGGGGACACATGACAGCCAACCACATATTGATGTTTGTTTCTCTCCCTCTCTTTCTCCTTCCCTTCCCCCTTCTCTGAAAATAAATTCAATCTTTAAAGAGAAAAAAACAAAACTTGAGTTGGTTTGAAAACTGAGATCCAAAGAGACTGAGCAAATGGTTTTAGGTCTTAGACTGCACTGGATGTTCAGTAAGGAGGGGCCAAACCAGATTAACTGTAATTCTAAGAGTAACGCGGGACAAAAGTAAAAATATTTCTTAATGAATCTACCTTCACAGTAGTGGGAAGCACCTTGTTTTTCAATCTTTCATTCCTTCTTAATGAACTATTTCTCCAAATATGAATGGCTTATGAGAAACATAGAAAAAGCATTGTGTTTATGAAGTGCATATTTAATTTGTTCACATTTCAGATGCCCGCATTTTCCTTCTTGGCCTGGCCAGTGCACTATTTCTGTGACCAACTGTCCAAATTCATTGGTGACCAGTGACCTAGAAAGAGGGACCAGCCACAGAGAGTAAGCTCCACTGTGTGTACGTGTTCATCAGAGTCCTTGTGCCTGCGGATGCTTCTCGTGCTCCTGTTTTAGCGGTGACTACCCCCAAAGTCCCCACATATACAAGAAGCTCAGAGCTTACAATGTTCTTTCAATCTGATATCCTGAATTCACAGTGCAGTTTAGTTTATTCGCATCTCTGTGGAGCCAAATCCTTACTAACTTACCTTCTCTGGGGCTCAACTTTTTCACGTTGTTCATTATTTTGCCAAGCAAAATAATGTGACTGGCAAAGAAAATGACAGTCACATGGTCTCTTTTTCTAATATGCATTAAAGCTACAGGGAAGCCTGGGATGTGAGGGCATGATTTCACAAACATTTGAGGGAGGCTGTTCGCACCCCATCAGCTCCCAGCACCCTGTCTTGCGCAGCAGCAGAAGTGGTCCCTGTTCTTGGGCAGGAGGAGCCAGGAAATTGCTAATGTCTATGTCAAGCTGGCAGGCCTTTGGGTTTCAGGGTCCCTTTCCATTCACTGCCAAAGTTAGTGACGGTTGTTAGACTTTGCTGTTGTAGACGTTTGGGAAAAACAAACAGGTATCGGCCTCCAGTTTTCTCCACACCAGGAAAGCTGTGTGTTCTGTGTTAGCCAAACATACAGCTCCTTATCTTGTATCCTGCCTTTTTGTTTTATGAAATCTCATGGGGCCTTTGTGTGTACCAGCTGTGCCTGGATATTTGAGCACTCTTGCTGTGTTTACATTGATGAAATAGGTGGCACACTTGGGCTGGCTGACTCAAAATGGAGCTATGCAGCTGACAGCCAGGCTTGATTCCATTTTTAGTTTCTTTTCTCTTCTGAACCTGATTTCCTTGGTTAAGTCCTTGCACCTGGGGTTGTGTCTGCTGCTCTCCCTCCTCCAGCTGCTCCCTCCAGGCATCTGCTTCTCACCTTCTCCATTCCTGGCTCTGCTCCGCAGCCTAGCTCTGCACCTCCACGTTCCCTAAGGACATCTAATCTGATTGCCCTGCTGTCGCTTCACGTTCAAATCTGAATTTGCCTTTCTCATTCCCTTGCTCGACTTTCATTATGCTGCATCCTGTTTCTACAGTTCTTCTGTTTCTACTAGTACAGTTCTCCCTGTCCCAAGTCCTTGTCATCTTAGACTCCACACTCCGCCTGGTTCCTTTAGCCAAATAGTCAAGAGGCAGAAACCTATGTGTGTTCTTTGCCTCAGTCCGCTCCTTGTCTCATTCCCTTAAGCCCTTATTCCAGCCTGGACCCTCCTCCCTAACAGCCTCTCCTGCTTCCTACCTCCAGCCCTGCCAGCCCAGCCTGTGCGTAGCTAAGTAGGGTTTGCTCTGGCTGGCCTTGCTCGAAACTTGACAAGGCTTCCGTTAATGACGCATCTGAAACACTAAAGACAGGTCTTCATTTCATTAAACGTAAAACCACACTTGCGACTTTATTTCCATGTATGTATGTATGTGTGTATTTTTGTTTTGTTTCTTTTTCTTTTCCTTGCATTCAGGTTTCTACTCATGAGTTCTAAGGGTGGTCAGAGCTTTCATTTGCTTCATGTGCTGTTCTGTATCTCATACCTAGAATGGTGTCTAAAACAAAGGATTTTTGAATGAATGAATTACTTCCCCTTCTGGAATAGTCTCCTTTCTGCCTATTTAAATCCCTTCTATTCTAGCGTTCAGTCCTCTTAGCTTATTGCGAAGGCTTCATGCCGGACTAGCCAAGTGCAGCGAATGCTGCATCGAGTGTAGAATGTGGAATGTACCCCCCTAGCTTCAGGGGCAGGGCCTGCATTTTAGGCATCTTGGGCCTCTCATGCCCAGCGCCCTTGCGAAGCAGGTGCTTTGTACCGGCTTATGAATTGATTAATGGAGGTGGTGAAGCGGGGCACAGCTTTGGGTGGTGTGTCTGCATGCATCCTCAGCAGGAGCAACATTACCCCCTCGGGGGCCAAAGTGGGTTCTCCTTGGGGAGAGGGGAAGACAGTCTTACATTACAGTGGTTTGTGGCCAATTACAGTGGTTTATAGCCAACTAAGGTTTAAAGTTACGAAACAAAATCTTATTCCTTGGTATTTAATTTTATGACGGGCGTGGTGATGAGGAAAAAGTCTAAGGGGACTCCTAGTGAGGTGATGAAAAATGAGAAATAATGGTTTCGTGCTGTGGGACGCAGAAGTGAAATGGTTATGCAAGACCTGCGTGGTAGGTATGGGAAAGGAACCGTGAGTCATTGAACTTGAAGAGGGACGCAGGTCCACCCTTTTCCTCCTAGCAGGCGCACCCCGCGTCCCTCTGGCCCGAGACCCCACTCTCTCTGCTCCATACTCACTCTGCGGAAAGCGGGGCGGGTTGTCATTGACGTCCGAAAGCGTGATGTTGACCGTTGTGGTCCCAGACAGTCCTCCCAGCTGCCCCCCCATGTCCTTGGCTTGGATGATCACTTCGTAGTATTCTTTCGCCTCTCGGTCCATGTTCATGAGCGCCGTCCTAATTACACCTGCAGGACAGAGCTTGGCTTTTAACAACAGAACCGCAAGCCCAGGTTTAAAGATTGGGGGTGCTGTGTACCTCCCTTGTGTTTTGTTAACATCCAGAGTCCCGCCGCACGTCACCCGTGTCGTTAGACTGCGGTGCTCACGCAAGTGGGGAGCAAACAGTTCAGTGAGGGGAGTGGGCGGCGGGCCCTCCAGCGCACTACTGAGTGGGACCAGCAGGTGGCAGCAGCGGGGCTCGACCTCCAGGGAGGAACCGGGAAGGGAACTGGGGCCCAGGGCCCAGGACAGATGGTGTCTCTGCAGAGCTGTGGTTTGAGAGCAATTCTTTTTCAGCCTCTAGAGCTCATGTCATGTGACTACTTCTTTGGGCAACACACCCCTAGTCTGCGCTTTTCCTGCTTCCCCGGTGCTTGTAAGTTGGGTGGGAATTCTGCTTTGCCTTGTCTTACATTCATTCTCTAATGTCATGTTCTGCTCAGGGCAGCGTATCGTTGAATTCCACGAGCTGGGACATGAACGTTGCTCTGTGAGTGGTTTATTTTGAACATGTCTAAGGAACGCGCTTCCCCAGACAGTAAGTGGCAGCATCGCAGCACACTAAGTTTTATGAAGAGGGGTCTGGTATCAAAATCCAGTGACATGTGTTTTGATCCTGCCAAGGATGTGTGGGTAATGTTTTATTTAACTTTTAACTCTCCCACTTAGAAATGTTGACTTCTCTCCACACTGTAGTTAAAGATTAAAGGCTGACTTGCTTACTGCACGTTTACAACATGACCCCTGGGTAAACAGACATGTACATGCCAAGGGAAGGGACTGGGAACCACAAACCCATCCCGTTTAACTCATATAATGATTACACTGCATTTTAGTAGCAGCACTCTAAAGTGAAATATGCAGCTTTTTCCTTTTTTAATGGCCCTGTGGGCATAGCAGTAACCATCTTTCCATGTATTTTTGACCTCAACACTAGAGATACCCCCTGGGGAGCTGTCAAAATAATGTAAGGTTCCTCCTAGGATATAAGGACACTTTAGCCTCTTTCTGTCTGTACTTCTTTTCCCTGTGGGCACCCTTACACCCCTTATACCCTTCTGTTTCACAGAAGTCTCTTAACTGCCACCTTTTTCCTTTCTTTCCACTAGCATATAGTTTTGCTCTTATGACATAATTTTCTGAATGCCTGGTTCCCCTCAGGACTTTTGGGGAAAAGAATTCTCTCAGGTTGCTAATAAAAATGAATTTTTTCTCTTTCAAATAAGCAGGTGACTTTGAGCATGCACCATGGACTTAGCTCTGTGGCTGGAAGTTTCTTTATTCATGTTCCTTGTGAATTACTCTTAGGTCCTCAATTTTGCTTGTGAAATGGGAATGACAGAACTTCCACATATATAACAAACTCACAAGGATATTTGGAGGCTCAGACATTAAAATGTCCATGAAAGTATTTTAAAAGGGAGAAAGCCCGGCACAAGTATAAGACAGTAATGACATAATCACTTCCCATGCCCCGTGCTCTTTTTTCTGTTATCAAAACCTGTCACTATCATCTCATTGTGGCCATTTTCTCTTCTGATAACAGGGTGGCCCAGTGGAGAGAACATCAGACCACATGTCGGGGACCTATGTGCAACTAGAAGCACTCTTTTTTAGGTCTCAATTCCCAGTGTCCTTCTCTATTAAGTGAATGTTGATGGGCAGATTGATTCACCTAAGGCTCTTTCTGGTTTCAAAATCAATGATTCTGGTTCTTTATTGAGCCAGGTTAACAAGTCAAGCCTTTCAGGTCTTAAAGTTATAAAAGACCTTAATCCTGGGAGTAAAGACAAGTGTAGAATTTTGGAAGGCTAATAAGCAGGTACCCTCAAGCACGCAGGCCTTTTGGCCTGTCCAGTCAGATCCTGTATGCTGTCCGCACATGGCACCGCACCTGCCCTGGGGGGTGGTGTCAACTTGCTCTCCTAACCCCAAGGTTTACCATCATTTCCTGTGGTTACTACGTCCCCTGGGGAGGCCTTGAGAAGGAGAGTTGGGTCTATCATAGCGGCAGTTACACATTACTCGGGAATAGAGCAAATACCGCTGACTCGACTGTTACATCAGATACCTGTTTTGGAGTCCACGGAAAAGTATGGTTGGCCCTGGAGGATGCTGTACACCACCCGGGCACTGTTGCCGTAGGTTGGGTCATCAGCATCGGTGGCTGTCACCTGGATGACGGAGGTCCCTGAGGAAGAGAGATGGGGGAAACCTGTTTAAGTTGCACTGCTGAAGGCTAGCTGCAGTCCTAAATGGGCAACGTTAAAGTACTTGCTAATCTACGTTTGCTTTCTTGGAAGGGCCCCTTTCTAGGTGAAGCCGCCATAACTCCTGTCTTGTGCTTCTTCAGAGAGCAGGGATGGGAGTTCCGCTTTACATGCTTATTAACCAGTAGGGGTAACAGTGTTTTTGGCTCTTCATTGCTCTTCTGATTTTACCAAATGCTTCTCCCTTATCAATCAAACATTATCTGTGTATCTATTCATCTATTTATCTTTTGGTTTTTTGTGAAGAACTAGAACCAAATAACACTAAGCTAATTATTAATATTTTTTACTATGACTGATTTCGGTGGTTTAGTAGTCCTGCCTAAGTACTTGGTTGTCACCTTTGGTTCAGTTTGCTACTTTGTGACCCATTTTGCACATTCCCTCCTTCTGCTTGTTTAGACAGAAGGACCTTCCATAGAGGAATCACTCTTGATGAGAATCAGTGAATCTCCACCTTACCCACTGGTGACATTTCTGGCACAGTAGCAACGTAAGGTCCGTCCAGAAACTTGGGCTCGTTGTCATTGATGTCTTGGATTTTGATGATGAACTCTGACTCTGGTTCCATCGGCCTGCCTGTCCGCCTGTCCAGGGCTTGAGCCCGCAAAGTGTACTGGGCCCTTTCCTCTCGGTCCAGCCTCTGAATGGCGTGGATGTCCCCAGTGGTGTCATCGATGGTAAACACGATGCCCGCGCCTTCTCCTGAGAGGATGTATTTGATGGATCCGTCCCCCCTGTCCATGTCTGAATGGAGCTAGGGGGAGAAAGCACCAAAATCTCATTATGGATAATGGACAGGTATCAGAAATAAGTTGATTTTCACTTTGGTCCTAACATACCGATCCCGTTTCAAACAGTAAGAATGCTTTTCATTCAGCTGTTTAAAATGCTTCTCTAAAAAAACCTAATATTCACTGAATATGATTGTATCAAAGAGCAAATATAGATTGAGAAATAAGTGAAGTTTTTCCACATTGCATTCAGTCTCCTGTTTTTAAAAAATTCCTCTCCCCCAGAAGTATAGAAAATAGGAAGGAACCCTGGAAAGTGAGGGCTCCTAGCATGAAAATAGGAATGAGCTGAATAAAGAAGAACCCAGCCTTTGCATTTAAAGTTATTAAAAATGGAGAAGCCTAAACATTTTTAAATAAGAAAATATTGATATAAACTGTTTCAGAGTTTTAAAAACTTAGTGGAAATTTGAAGTGGGCTGAAAAGCTGATGAAATGACTCATAACTAGGCTGTGGCTGCCGCCCTGGAAGTGCTGTGTGACTCGGGAGCGCCTGCTTGCCGCCGCGTCCAGTTCCGCGGTCCCAGTTCTGCAGTTTCATTCTCGCTTACGTTTCAGGTGTCAGAATGGAACATAACTGCTGGTTATTATCTTTGCATCAGTGCAGCTCTCTTTTCAGTGGGACCAGGTCCTGGATTCATAACTGGGTCACTCAAGTCCCAGTGGATGGTTGTGCTAGGGACATGCTTTTATCTGCTCCACCAATGGCATTTTCTCCCAGATCACTTTGTAATGACTCTTGAAAGGTGTCTAGGGGCACTTTTCATATTAAACCTAAAAATAAATTTTTGCATCGCCAATTACAGACAATGTAAATAGGTGGCAAGAACCCTGGAATTTTGTGCTATGTACAGTTAAAGCATCTCTCTAAAGGGGGCAACGAAATATTAGTTATATTTAGTCAGCCACTACTAACTGTTGTTGCTGGGGTTGTTAGCCCTTTGACTAGTTCAGTGATGAAGTTAATGAGCTTTAGTCTGTAAAACAGACAACCAGTGTTAGGCTTAGGCCAGAGAGGCAGCGACATCTGGCCTGAACACTAAGTCAGTTATAAATTGAGTGCTCTCGACAGATTACTATTTGTAACTTCTCATTGTGTGTAAATGCCTGAACAATATGACTACTTACTTTGAAGGGCTGTTGGGATCAGTGGAAAATGTATGGAAAGTGCCTGGCACAGCACTTCGCATACAAGGAATGCTCTCGGTGTCGCTAGTTATAATGGCAGTACACGTGCGTGGAGCAAAGGGTGTTGTCAGGTCCACCTCTCTTCTGCTCCCTCCGCCTTCAGGAGTGCAGCAGGGGTGGTGAAACAACCTGTTAGCATTTTCCAGCACGCAGCCCGTCAGAGGACTGCCTAAAGCATTGCTGGGACAGTGTTAACTCTGAGAGTTAAAGGGCGCAGAGGCCGGGAAGGCCCCTGAAAAGGGAGGCACAGCGTCCCGAGACAAGGCTGGCTTTGAATGCTGGGGCTGGCTTTGTGCTGGCCTCAGGTTGACGCTGGGCAAAGTCACAGGCAGCAATTCTGCTGCTGCAGGACTTTAGCTGGGCCCTCATCTAGGGAAGGGAAATAAGGGAACAAAATTGACCGAAAAAATATCTGTGGGTATTTTTCTCCTTAAACGGTTCTGTTTAGAATATGAAGTGCTCACATTTCCTCATTCCGTATATAGTATCATTATTGTTTTTTTGCCACCCAAAACTGCTATTTATGCAGTTATAAAAGCAGAGGTGCACAGCTTGTATTGTGTAGAATAGAAAGTCATTTTATTCAGACTTGGGCATAAAGAAATGAAAATCCATTCCCCGTGGAACTGTGCTCCCTGGCCGAGGAATGGGGTTGGGAGGAGGAGGACAAGGATCTCAGGATTTTTTTAAATAAAAAAAATACCTATGCATGTATATGTTTACATACATACATATATATATATATATATATATATATACACACACACACACATATGAAAGTAGCTATATATAAATTTAAGCCATGTGGCTTAGACCTTTCACTTAGAATGAAACAGGGCGTGGTGGGTTATTAGAAAAGAAACAGCAGAAGTTGACAAGAAGAACAAACCCAGGGCTGTTTTGAAATGTTCTGTTTGTCATCTACATAGTTTTGGTCTGTGAACCATAACAAAGCTAAGCATACTTGTGATCACCCTAGACCAAGGTTAAGTGCTCTGCCCACGGAGACAGCGTAGTCAGTAACTGAAGGCCAAACATCTTTGCTGTTGTGGAGGACGTCCTGCTCCTCAGGGACCATCTGCCT
Organism: Noctilio leporinus; assembly: GCA_004026585.1. Taxonomy (NCBI): domain Eukaryota; kingdom Metazoa; phylum Chordata; class Mammalia; order Chiroptera; family Noctilionidae; genus Noctilio; species Noctilio leporinus. Next base: position 1,131,971 of record PVIW01000023.1, read on the forward strand.
GGCTGATGTCAGTAGTCTGGGCTGAACCTTGGATCTGGTATCTTTGTTTTCATCTAACACAGATGAGCGGGAAGGATTTGAGGAACTAAAGACCGTGCATTCAGTGAAGTCAGGAACCCTGTGGCTTTCATCTTAGTGTGAGGACAGTAAATGCTCAAAGAATTTTGATTGAAAGAGTGGTGTAAAGTGTTGGGTTAGGGTTAAAGCGTTTTGTGAAATCATTTTCCCTTTGTTTGGAAAGGGCTAGCAAGCCTCTTTCAAGCTTCTGAGTGTATGTGTGCTCACGCAGCCCTGTAAGAAAGGGGGTTGGCAGGGGAGGGGATGGGGGGGCATTTGCAGAGAAGCAGGGGTACAGCTCAAGAGTAGCGAGAGTGCCAGCCACAAGGGGCCAGGGGCCCCTGACAGAACTGGTTTCTGGGGAACATAGTTGTATCAGGTCAGGATCCAGTCAGGGAGCAAAACCTACACCTGCTATTTTAGGAGAAAATTGCACATGGAAAGGTAAGAAGGGAACCCCTGACGGATGAGAGGCAGAGTGACTCCAGGACACTCTAGTGTCCTGCGGGAGCAGAGGGCAGGGCGGGCTCTGAGAATCTAGATGTTGGAGGAGGCTGGGCCTGGGAGCTCTGAGGAGGGAGCGCTGGCCTCGGACTGGGGGTTCAGGAGCTCGGAGGAGGCATCCCAGCCCCCACCTCCACGGAACAGAGAGGGCTGTGAAGGAGATGCCATCTGGTGGTGCTGTTGGGAGGGGCGGTGATGGGGCTGTGCTGGGAGTATGGAGAGAACCCAGAAGCTGGCTGGGTAAAAGGAGTGAGTCCTTTTACTCCTCCTGCTTCCAGTGGTTCTCCCTCTAGACGATTCTATTCTCAGAACCCACCGGGGAGCTGGCTGGAAAAGGAGAAATTGTGGCTTGCTGAGTCCCAGCACCAGTGTCACAAAGTGGAGTATGGGAAGGTGAATGTGGAGCTGAGAGACACTAACCTAATAACCAGCATTGTACTGTGCACTTAATATTTAGGCTTACCAGCCTCAGCCATGGAATACACATTTGGTTGTGAAAATTGCAAAGAGGAGACATTAACAGCTTTCTCTTGAGTCACATAGCAAATTGGCACTGTAATAAAACTGTTTTGTATTTATCCACAATTTAATTCAGCTAACACTGACTGAGCACAAGCTTTTTGGAGGAAGGTAAGGAGCACACAGGTAATATGTATGAGGTCTGTCCGGAAAAAGTCCAGCCATTGTTAATATAACGAGAATGGTTCGCGTGACATTAGTGTCATCTGGCGGCCAAGGTGAGTGACTGGAATGCTCGTGTGTGAACAATGACAACTTCACTGTACTAGTCAGAGGGGGAAGTAGACACCATTGAGCATGTGTACTGTGTAGTCATCACACCCAAAATGACTGAGCGAGCACAGCAACAAATCTGCATCAGGTTTTGTGTTAAGTTTGAACATTCCTCCTTGGAAACTACCTGGATGATTCAGAAGGCCACAGCTTGTGGGCAACTGGTGATTGGCATCTTTAGCACAATACTGTGCCCGCTCATGCATCTCGTTTTGTGCAGAGATTTTTGGCAAAACACCAAATCACCGAGGTGACTGAGCCCCACTTTAGCCTAGGCTTGGCACCCTGAAACTTCTGGCTTTTCCCCAAACTGAAATCACCTTTGAAGAGGAAGAGATTTCAGACCATTGATTAGGTTCAGGAAAATAAGATGGGGCACCTGATGGCGATTGGGAGAACTGTGTGAGGGCCCAAGGTGCCTAGTGTGAAGGGGACTAAGGCCTCGTTGTTCTATGTACCGTGTTTCTTGTATGTTGCACCTTCTTCAGTAAAAGTCTCTGTCGTAGGGCATGGCTGGATACTTTCTGGACAGGCCTCGTATATCTCGGGAAAACATTCCTTCCCCACCCCTGTGGATATTGTTTTTAACCTAATACTTCTTTAGTCTGTAAGCTCTTCAGCCAAAGGGCTATTCAATGATAGGGAGTACCCGGAGATCATGAACATCTCAGATTTTAAAACAAGGGTGAGTTTCAGTCCTTTCACCAACTTGCGCGGGGCGGGTGCAGTTCCGGGAACACGGTGACTGCTGCGGTTTGTGGCTCGCCCGCTTCCTTGTGGTCGTTAACCTCAGCGCGACCTGAAACCGGCCTGTGTACAGGCCCAGGCTCCCTGCCTCCCTCTCTCTGCGTACGTCAACACAACCTAGCTCAGCGCCGCTGCCCCTGGGAAGCCCAGTGTGGATCTTGTAAGGCCACACCAATTTCAGCTGATAGTTGTCGCCCTGCTCCTTCCTGAAATAAGCAAACAGGCAGGCAGGCTCTTTAAACAGACACCTTCCGAAGCTCAAGGTGACAAGCTGACTGCTCTGCGGTGTAGAGGGAGTGAGAGGTGGATGGGTAAGGGAAGTAAAAGGGCAAAGTGCCTGGTAGCGAATAGGTAATGGTCTTCGTGTGGAGGTAGCCCACCTGGTACAGGGCAGAAACTGTCACTGGTTGCTGGTGTGTGGGCTGGACAGGATGACTTTAGGGATGTGTGGGGTGTCCCGTGTCCCGGGCTGGGGTAGTTAGGAAAGGGTGAGTCCTAACTGTGAGCACTGGATGGTGCTGCGCAGCTGGGTACTCGCAGTGTCAGGAAGCAGGCAGGCTTGGTTGGATTCCTGGTCCCCCCGAATCCCGTCGACTCTTCTGTGTGTCCCCCAGGGCTCAGTTTGAAGTCAGGGCCACAAGTATGCAGGGCCATGTAGAGAAAAGCCAGTTGCTTCAGTGTCCGATTCTGGTGTGCATTTTGGTCTGGGCTTTCCCTGTGTATTATCTTTTGTGTCATTTTGGGCAGTGAACATAACCCTACAAGCTAAGTCCTCCAGGCTCATAATCCAAGAGCGTGACCTCACAGCATCGTGAGTGGCGATTAAATGATCTCTGTGTGACTGACTGACACAGTATTGAGGCAGCCCAGTAACTTGTTGGTGACCTTATCTGCCCTTTTGGGTCCAGGCCTGGGCTGGGTTTTCAGAGTAGGGAGGTAGGGAAGGCTAGGAGTGGTGTCTCCGTTTCTTCCTTTGGCAGAAGAGAAGCAGGCTGTATGTTGTCCATGCAGACAGAGCAATCACTGGTGTGTTTTGTTGAAGCTATTTTAGCAGTAGCCATATAAGTCTAGTTGGAAGAGTACTAAGCAGCTAGAAATCTTTGGAGTTCTGAGCAGGTGGAATATGTGTTGTCACTGGAACTGGCTTTTCCGCTGGGACCCCGAGGGGTTTGCACGGGACTGAATGGAGAGTCGGTGACTACGTGCCTTGTGCGTGAGTCAGGGCCAGTACAGAGCCCCAGCTGAGCTGGGGTCAGGACTAGTTTCGAGGAACTGTAGGGCAGGGCTGGGTCAGGGAGGCAGAGTTGTTTTCTGCAAGTCCTTGAACTCTGCCTACGCTAAGAGCTCGGAGAAGCACGGAGTTTTATTAATCAGAGAAGCTACAGGCAGGAAAGGACGCGTGCGGAGATAAATGTCCTGAGTCCGGCGGCGAGGGGTTGGGCAAGCCTCAGGGTGCTTAACTGAACCCCGGAGGACAGAGGGAGCAAGGCAGTGACAGCGTCTGCCCAGGGTGAGGCGAACCCAAGAGACACTGGCAGGGAGACCTGACAGGATGTGTGACGGATGGTGCATGAAGAACGGAGAGAAGAAAGGGAGAAGCCAAGGAAAACTACTGCTGCTGTCACCACTGTTACTGTTACCACCTCCGCAGGCACCACTACTTCTGCCACTCCAGCTACAGGGTCGCGTTTGCTAAGATTTCCCTGTCAACCAGGTCGTGTGCTGCATGCTTCTAGCCTAGTCTGGGGCTTTGGGCAGGCGATACACATGTCAATAAGCCTGTACTTTCCATGTTGCAGGTTGCGATTAGGGCTGTAACAGAATAATAGCCGACCTTAGAGAATGGTTTAGAAGGACCCAGAGCCAAGCGAGGAGGCGGCAGTGGTGAGAGAAGCCAGAAGGCAAAGCGTGGCAGGTTGTAGGAACTGAACTGCTGTGCCCCTGGAGCACACGGGCGAGGGAGAGGAGGTGCGTGTGACAGGAGCCCGGGAGACTGCGGCAGCGAAGAAAGGCCTTGTAAGGGGTGGGGGAGGTCTGGGCGGCTCAGGACGCGATGGGTGACGTTGCAGGTGCAAGCAGGGTGGCATGGGCTGACTCGCATTTAAAAGCTTGTTTTGGAGGATAGTTGGAAGGAAGCGTAGGTAGAAGTGAGGACACTGGCTTGGGTGTGGGTACGCGCACAGGTGAGAGCCGGCGGTGGAAGTGGACGGAGAGAGGTGAAGGAGTGTGATTGACTTGGGCGTCGGACTCAGAATCGGCAGGTGGAGAGACTGGGGGGCAGGAGCCAGCGAAGAGCATCACGGGTCTCTGGTTTAGGGCTGGGTGGTGGCAGTGTTAACGGAGAGAAGACCGGGGGACCAGTTGGTCTGGGAGGAAAGCAGGAACCCCTTACTGGATACACTACATTCAGGAGGGCTTTGAGTCACAAATGGGGAGTAGGGTTATGAGGCTGAAGTTCAGTTGGGTGTCCTGAGCCGGGAGGGTGGGGGAGGTTTCGGACCCACTGGTTTACAGGTGGAGTTTACAGGCGCTGCGTGGTGAATGCACCCAGCAGACGAGTGTGGGCAGGGGAGAGGCCCAGGGCAGCTTAATGAGGCCCCAAGTGATTGGGGGTCAGGTAGACGGAGGGGGCCAGCAGAGAGGTGGGGGGAGACAGGATTGTGATGGGCATGAAACCGGGAGAGGATTGGGAATCAAGAAGGAGGGACCGGCCTGCAGTGTCCAAGGCCCCTGTTGGGCAGTTCTGTCAAGGTGGCCACTGGTTTTGCCAGTTGGGGGGGGGGGCAGCCCTTAGGCACATGGAAAACACAGCGTGAGTGCAGTGGGGGTGGGGCAGCATCAGATAACCAGGTTAAGAAGTGGGTGGGCGTGGAGGGACGAGTTTACGGAGACAGCTCCTGAAAAGTTGTAGTTCTCATATTATCTCGACTGGACATTTGAAGAAGCAGGGGCTGATGGGTCTTGGGGACCTGTCCAGGGTCACTCTGGGAGGAACTGGCAGAGCAAGGTTTTGAGCCCATCTGTGCTTGACTGTGAAACCTATATTCTCAGCCTTGGTGCTAAATAACTTCAGGTTATCATGTGAATGAATTATTTATTTTCTAATTAGTTCCTTGTTTCCCATTTCCTCTCACTTGGTTGCTTTCATAAATGGTCTCTGATTAACAACCAAATAATGTAAACATAGGAGAAAGCCTGGATTAAAAATGAAATGATAGATATATCAAGGGGATTTGAGTATAAATTTTATGAATATATTCATTGATTGTCTCCAGCCATCCTTCAAGATAGAGTATAGGCTAGAATATTCTGAAATGAAGTATGTTTAATTCTGCATGTCTGCCCACCACCCCCATCTGTCATGCCCATCCCCCACTTCAGTTTGGACCTCTGTCAATACCTGTGGGAATGCTTTGAAGAAAGCAAAACGCCCTCTGCTTCACCCTTTGCATTCCCTAGTTTCCTTCTTCCCCATCCTGCCATTCCTAAGGCATTTATGTCTCCATTGAGGGGCTCAGACTTTCCCTCCAAAATCCAGTTCCTTGTTCCTTTCCCCACCCTACCCCTGCTCACAGCAGAAACATGAACAAGGAGAGAAGTCTTTCTTCTCAGACTGATTATCCAACAAAGCAGACTCAACTAGCTGTCAGATAACACATCACCCATTAAAATTGTTCTTAGGCTAGGGGAGCTTTCATAGTCAGTTTCAGTATTCTCTCTTATTTCCCTTTCCCTTTGGTGGTTCTTACCTTGCCGACGTACAAAGGGTCGGTGCCAGTGTACTCCTCCAGGACAAAGAACTGGTTCCAGACCCAGCTCCTCTTCGTCCGCGCATGTGCCTGTGGCTTGTCCAACAGCAGCGCTTCTAATTTGCCTCGGGGGGTGGGTGTGCTCGAGAGAACGGGGGTCGTGAGGTCCATCAGTCCCCAAAAGCACAAGGACATGCCGAGTCCAAGCCAGCTCTTCGCATTGCTCATTCTACCAGAAGTCCACATGGGCTCGCTGGGTTTTTCAGAAGGTGGAGTACAGGGTGGACAGCCACCGAAACTTGAGTATTTTCCCAGTAATAATAATGATGCGGTTTATTGGATACTTCCCAACTGAGATCCTGATTCAAGTCAATGTGCTTGAAGTTGACTTCCTGTCAAGTTAAGGAAAACACAGTACAATGATGCCAGATTCTTCTTCCCTGTGTGCCTGTAGCAACTTTTAGCAAATGTGGGTAGTTAGCTTTCTACTCAACACATTAGCGAGTCATAACATTTCAAGCTTAGAAATGCTTGAGTAATGAATAATATTTTGATAAAAAGAAGAGTTTTTCTTACTATAATCGATCCCAAACCTTTGGATACGGATCTCAATAGGATAAACTAGTGAATGAATTTCTTCTCATTGATAGTGTAGCTGAACGGTTATTATTGATTGGCTTAAATTAGTAGTGTGCACTTTGAAATATTTATGATCAGTCAGCTTTCCAAACTCTTGAAAGTGGCATTCATTTCCAAAATTTACAGCTAATAACTAATACTTTCATTAACCCAACTGCTTTTCTTAGCTCATTAAAACACTAAAAGCAAAAGCTAACTTTCTTTGCTATCCACAATTATTTTGTGCCTATCCCATATTGTTGGTAATATTAGGAATCATGGACTTCATTTGTAAGCAACCGTGGATCACTCCTCTCTGACATTAATCATTCTCTGAGCCCACAGTAGAGGCCAAGTTTCACACTCCGCTGCTCCAGCCCCAAAGCACTGAGAGGGGCGCTAATGTGACCTTTCTAGAGTTAGAATGGTCAGTTAATCATGGTATCATTCACAAGAGACTCCGAAGTGCCATTAGTCACATGCTGCTGTGGACATGCTGAGCTAGCCTACAGATTTGCCCCCTGCTCTGAAAGGCTCATTCAGTCAAAGGGATGGAGACCTCTACCCTGGGGACAGCTTTTCACCAGTCAGGCTTCTTTTGTCTGTGAAGTTGGATGAGCTGGGGACCTCACGCATGTACTGTAACCTCATCAACTTTTTCTTCGGTGAGCATAACACTCAGGTTGCTTTAGCAGAAACAGCCAGGCTCTCTTCTGGGGACTGAGTGTTCTCACATCAGTGACATCGGGGAACTGCCACCACCTTCCCTGAACAAATGTGTATATTTGGGGATTTCAGACCCCGGCAGCTAAAGTACGCTCCGCTCTGCGGGTGGTTTGAAGTGGCAGCGTGATGCTATCAGTTACACCTTCCACCTGTCCCATCAGCGCTCATCCTCGCTCTCCTCTCAGATGCTCACGATGAACATGAACAAAAGAATTCAAAGGTGTCTTGTAATTATTTTATACAAGGTGCCATTTCATTTCTGTCTAAGAAATCACTTTAACGAGAACTGCTAAAGGGGGAATAGTTGGTGGCGGGGAGACTTGAGAGTTTCTGTGATAGCAAGGGAGGCTGTGCCTGTCTTGAGTTGAGCTCTAAAGGCAGACTGACCGCCAGGGAAAAGCAAGCTGAGTGTGCCCTATTTAGGGTGAAGTGTGTGTTCAGAAAAACAATGATATGCCAGAGGGTGGGTTTCCAAGCATTAGTGGTTCTTTCTCTTTGGACCAATACACAGAAATCCAGCTCATGTTCTTTGATCCCTAAGGGGAGATGTTCTGGAAGAATGAACCTTGACCTAGGAGGTGAATAAATGGTCAAGCTTCACGAGAAATAGTGGGGCCGTTTTAGGGACATAGAAGATGGACTAAGGACAGTGCCAAACAAACAGACAAAAGCTGCTGCCAGAATACTGTGATTGGTAACCATAAAGGGAGTATTTCCTTTGTTGTGAGACAGAATCCTAGCTGTAATTTCCCCCAAAGGGTCAGGACTTATGGTCACCTTAGCTCTTGGTTCTGCCTTTATTACCTCTGACTTGTTTACGTGGATGAACTTTTATTTCCTATCTGTTCAGCAGGAATGGTTCTTCTTCTCCCCCCACCTCACAGGACTGCCACGTGCGAATCTGTTGGGACAACATAGGTGGGCTCTGATGGTGACTAAGGAGCCTGCTGACACTTGAACAGTCACAGAAGGAGAAATGACCTAGGTTCTGTGCAAAAATGATGATGCTAAATCTGACAGTTTCCTGGGAACTTCTCTGGGTCAAAATTCTTAAAGGGCTTAACGTATATATATTCAATCACAGACTTTTATGTCTGTGATAACTTGTTTGAGGAGTGGGTTCTGGCCCAGCCTAATTCTGTAATAACTAAACATTGCTTTTCCATACGAGGAAACTTAAAAAAATTGTTTTAATTGATTTATTTTTAGAGAGACAGGAAAGGAGGGAGAAAGAGAGGGAGAGAAACCTCTATGTGTGGTTTCCTCTCATGCATCCCCAACTGGGGACCTGGCCTGCAGCCCAGGCATGTGACTGGGAATCGAACTGGCGACCCTTTGGTTTGCAGGCTGGTGCTCAGTCCACTGAGCTACACCAGCCTGGGCCCATATGAGGAAACTTAATGAAGGACTGGCTACTAGAAAACTCTGTAGAATAGAGAAAATTCTTTTCTCTTGGATTGCATTATTGGTTGCAATCCAATTGGTTGATTATTTTTGATTGCTTTTTCTGGTTAGTTTTAGCACCTTCTTTGGATTCGAAGTGCACATGTCCATGTGTGTGAGTGGAGTGTGCAGGTGCCCCTTATCCTGCTTCCACTGGCTAAATTTTATGAACTGAAAAAGATCTGCAGATATTTTGAGGGGTTTTAAGTACTGTCTCTCATATTCTCCTATCTCTTACAAAGTGGGTGTGCGTTCTTGCCAGTTAAAACCTCCATCTTTATCAGTGTCATCTGAAGAGCTCAAGGGGTGGGGGAAGGTAGTCTTTGGAGTCTTTGTGATGAGCATTTTGTAGGCAGATGGGTCCCCTCAGCTTTCACCTCTCTCTCTCCTGTCTGCTTCGGTCTCCCACAAAGCAGTGCAAAGCCCTGTGTCCTTCCTGTTCACTGACCACGTACCTAAGTGGCTGCTGGATGTTTAGGACTGGGAGTGCTTGGTGATTCTGAGAAAGCTCTCCTGGCCCCTGGTCCCCTCTGTGTCCCCTTTTATGAACCTGAAAGCCTGCAGTGCCTGTGAACTATGTGTTAGATGGTTTGATAGCTACAGTTGATGGATACCACCTTATTCCTGCTATCTCATGGCAGAGTGCACGAAAAATACTTCCTGACTTTTCAGAAAGGAAAATCTGGGTTCTACAAGTTACAGTCTTCCTTTCACAATTAGAGCTGTTTTTATACAGGTGAAGGGAAAATCATTTCCATCAGAAATACCAACCAGTTTGCAATTATTATAAGTAATATGGTTCTCATAGTCTTATTCCCTGCAGGTTAAGAATAGTGATGATGTGTTGGAAGGTGGACTAATTTCTGTTGTTCTTAGGAAAGAAGAGGCTAATAGATGCATATTTGTGTATGTAGATCTGCTCAGAGGCCCACATATGCCACTCGGAGACTGCATTAGTGGAAATTGACTTCTGTGTTCAATGAGTCTTTAAAAATGCCCCCCGCCCCCATCCTGCCTAAAGAAGGCAAATAGCTTGGTAATGAACACAGTAGGAAGAAATTAAAGTTGTACATAAAGTGTGCTCTCAGTGGATTGTTTATTTTGTTACTTGAATTCGTTGTGAAATTTAAAGTAGGGCAAAGGGATGGTTACTGCTTTCTTACTGAAATGCACTGGGCTTTTATAGTCTCCCTCTGATTTCTTTCTTCATTATTCCCGTTTTCCTGAGCTTCGCATGGTTAATGGAAGTACTACTCAGTAAACTCAAGCAACATATCCGTAGAAGCAGAAAATCAGTTGCCTCTGCTACTGACTCCTGTTTGTAAAGGGGTGGCGTTGATTTTCTGATTTGGCCTCACGCCTTCCTGCAGGTAAATGTAGACAGTGGTGTCGTACTTTTAGGCAGCCAGACTTCTTAAGCCATCACTTTCACTTATAGAAAGAGCCTCAAAAATGCACTTAAAAAGAAACCTTGTGAAGATTGTAGATACACAGTGAAATGTGACAGTGGACCATGAGGTGCATCACCATTAAATCAGAACACCATTCACCCTCACAACGTTACCCTGTCTCTCAATCGAGGGTTTCTCTCGAGAAATACAAACACACATGTTGATTCAGCACCAGCGTTCTTCAGTACGGGGTGTCGCACCCACAGAGAACCAAACAGGTGGTGTGGGTATCCAGTGGAGTGAAAAGTTCATATGGTGATGAGATCTTGGAATATCACAGACAATGAGGTTTCCATGTGGAACCCCAGAAAGAAACTATTTCTGGTGCCCCTATAAAAAAACTTCCCGCAGCCCCGAATCCAGATGTGTGTGCCTGTGCCAGTGACCGAGTCCCCCGCTGGGGATGTGTTTTAGAGCGGTTGTAGAGGGTGGTTTATTTGCTGAAAGATGAGACAGTTTTCTGACTTGGCCCTTTTCACTTATTACAGACCTTCCAGATCACGAGTAGATGTTTCATCTTCTGTGGCTGTCACCTCACCAGCCTACTTGAAGCCACCCATCTGCAGAGGTGACCAGCTCTCAGCACAGTTGGAGAAGGATGGCCAGGTACTAGGTTTCCTGCATGGGGCTGCACTCTCACTTCCGCTCTCCTCCTCCACATCTTGCCTGCCTCCTGACTGCCCCCCTTCCCAAAGTTAACATTCGTGAAATGGGATGTGTCTCAAAATCAGTGTTTGCATTGAAAGTGGTCCTGTCTCCTTCCCCTGCCCTTCAGAGGAGCAGGAACGGGTGGTGTGACTGGAATGGAGGAATTACGGTGTTACCTTCTTTTTTAATTGAACAAAAAAGACAAAGCATCCTTAGTTTACATGGAGATTTCTTAGACCAGGGGGCCATCAGTCTTGCTTAGTCTAATTTTGATCATTTGTATTTCTGTGATTTCCAGCTTCCTCGAAAGCTGTGGAAATCTTGAGCCTAAAGGTTCAGCTCTTACAGTGTCCACTGAAGCTGTTCTCAGCCTCCAGACTCTTCCTCTCTCGCCCTCCGGTGCTGCCCTTCAGCCAGACTGGTTTATGAAAGGGAGCCCTGTTTCCTGAAATCCAAAAACGGGATGATGAGGTCAACGTGACTGAGGGAGGTGGAGGGTGGCTCAGCTGAAGAGTTTAGGAACAGCATCTGGTTTTATATGAGGATAGATGCAGATGTGTCCATGTGTGGGTCAGAGCAATAGAACAAAAAATGGAAGAAAGCTTGAATTATGTCATTAAGAGATGCCTTTGATAAACCTCATCAGTCCCGTATAAAACCTGCTCTGTGTGACCCTCTAGATAAAAATTCCCTAATTCAGGTCTCAAATAAAGGAATTTCCACTTGAGAAATCCTCTCTCTAGAGTTCATGCCCAATTCCTTTTTGCTTGTCATTCTGTTACAATCATTTTTTCTGATTGAGGGTGCCCTTTCTTTCCATAGCCTCCAAGCAGAGGGAATATTAATAGATTGTTACTGATCCTTTCACATAAACTTAGTACCTAGTAAATGTTTTAATCCTAAAGGAGTCAGGAAGTTTTTGACCTACTTTACCCTTCCTTCTGATTCACTTTTAATCAAAGCTAATGAAAGTGCAGTTGAGTCCATGGGCAATTTCTATGACGACAGTTAGGAATGATCAGTTTTGATTTTTCAGAGCTGCTGCTCATGCTCACTAATTTTTAGCCTTATGTGACAGTTATAATAGTTGTATTAAACGGCTGCTTGTTCGTTTTTAAGAAGCATGTATTTTAAAATGTACATTTTTGGCTAAGGTTTTTCTTTGTTAAGAACTTGAAATAATTGCTACTAAGTGTTTCCCCTTACAGTTTTGCCTTTGTACGGAATTTTAGGAAGGCTGGACAATTCTGTAGCCTTTCCTGACCATAAAGATTAATCCATGGGAAAAAGAGTTTTGGGTAGACATTCACTATTTAAAGACATAATGTATTAATTGGTAAATATTTGAGTATCGACTGTGTTTAATCAAAGCATAGTTTGTGAAGCCAAACAAAACTGAGTTTCACTTTTAGCCCCACCACTTCTCTTCTGTGCAGTCTTGAGCAAGAGACTTAAACTACTTCAGCCTCAGTTTGTCCCCTGCAAAGGGGAAGTAGTTACAGACTCACCAGGTGGTTGTCAGAATGAAGTGAGGAAAGATCTGTAAAGCTGATAGCATGGTGTTTGGCAGGTGGTGAAATCCTTGTGTTTGAAAAATAACAGGTGCTTAATAAACGTGAGCTCCTTTCCCTCCTCGGGGAGTGCACAGTTTGGTGGTACGCGAGGCTAGTCCTTGTAGTAGCAACGGGAGCAGCAGGGCGCAGGCAGAATGTGTAACTAGCAGCGGTGCGACCGTCCTGGCGGCTGCAGGCGCCCCAGGATGGAGTGCTGACTCTGCCAGGCTGTGTCGAGTCACTTCCATCTCCTTTGTCATTTAACCTTTGTAAGAAATCCGTGGAAAGGTATGCAGTTCCCGTTCCACACAGAAACAGACTAGGAGTGGTGTGCCGGTGTGGCTCCTCACAGCTCCCCTGAGAGCTGGTTCTCCACGTCTCCTCGCAGCCCCTGGAAGTCAGCTGTGGTGCGGGTATTTACACCATGGCTGTTGGCAAAGCTACAAAGCAAGGAAGCGGGTGAGCTGGGTTTCTTCTTCAGGAGTGACCCTGCAGCACGTGCCTCGTCCGTGCCTGATCGTAACACAGATCTGCATGGACTGATGGGGCTTCCTCACAGTGTGGTGGCTTCCCTGGAGGGCCCCTAGGCTGCACACGTGGTCGGCGCTCCAGGGTGAGCTCCTGTTCTCGAAACAAAAGCCGCAGCACCTTTTAGGTTTTAGCCTCAGAATTCCCTCAACCTCACTTCTGCTGCAGCCTGTTGGCTAAGAGCTACTCACAAGCTCACCCACACAGAGTGGGGGAGTGGCCAGGCTGCAGAAGAGCTTGTGGGATGAGGGAGATGACTGTGGCCGCCTTTAGGAAGTACAGTCAGCCACACCTGGAGTGTCGTCAAGCCCACTGAGCCCGATGTGGAGGGGGTTTTGTAATCCCCACAAAGGGCCAGGACCTGTCCAGGATTTGTGTATTTAGAAAGGGATGGGAAAGGTAGTTATTGTTCGGTTTAAAAAGCACGTATGAAACAAGTTCTGTCTTGAATGGCCCAGTTTTCATTGATGTTGTGATGGAGATGGTGTATCTAAAGACGGGAGTTCTCCGTGAGCTGTGTGTGCACAACTTGATTATGCCTACTCAGGCATAGCAAGTGAGAAAATAGGGTCCTGTTTCGTACTGAGAGACTGGAGAATTGTTATTAAGGGATCATTTTCAACTTTAGTGCAATGAGTAAGTAATACTTTATAGGAGTAAGTTCTGGATCAAGTCTTTATTAATCATTCATAATTTTAAGGATACAAAAGTCATGGTCACCAAGCATTGAGATTTTATCAGAATGGAACAAATGAAAATGATGTTGGCAAAGGATGTGTGTCTTGGCTTTAGACACATGGCTGTTTGGAGAAGTATTAAAATGTAAACAGGGCAATAATGAATAAAATAAAATCTGGTGACATTTGGAACTGAGAACTCATTGAACAAATATAAAATTGGTGGGTCATAGGAGACAATTTCCATTTTGACTCTTGATTATTTCTTTTGCTACAGCTGTTGGGTCTTTTGCTCTGCTCGCTGTGGCCTGGGAATGAAGGGTGCTCCTGGCCACGCATGTAGAAATCCAGATGTCGTTGCACGCAAGGTTCCTTCTGTTCCCCACCCCATCCGTATCTGGTGCTTAAATCTGTCAGATTCTGTCAATTATATCTTCTAAGGCTTTCTCAGGTCTTATCTTTCCATTCTTGCTGCCCCTCACAGAGTTGGGGTCTTTTAAATTTCACACGTTCACCTCTGGACAGCTTCCTAACTGGCGCCCCTTTTCTAGCCTTCCTCCTCCTAGCAGCTGGAGGGCTCCTGTCAGGCCACTCGCTAAAAGACCTTTAATGGCTGCTTATTTATGAACTGATAACTCTTTTATTTATTTTTTCTTAAGAAAAATACTGATTTCTTTTTTGGACAGGAAGAGGGGGAAGGGGAGGGAGAGAGGGAGGAGAACGCATGCACACATCACATTGATCTGCACTTGCGCTTGTTTATGCATCCATTGTTGATTCTTGTGTGTGCCCTGACTGAGATTAAACCCACAACCTCAGCATCTGGGGACAGTTGATACTTTATCCAACTGATGCTATCCTGTCTTTAATCCTATTTTTCTTTGTCCCATGGTAAATTTTGTTTGGCAAAATAACTCATTAGGTTCAATCTTATGTGTGATTCCTATTTTCAGATTATGCCATTTTTCTAGGAAGGGGTATTTATTTTTTATGTAACTCATCAACTCATTATTTTATTTCTTTTCTTCCATTGCCATTTAGTTCCCTTATCCACACCTGCCCCCCACACCCTGCCCCGCAAAAAACACCATCACCACACTGTTGTCCACGTCCACAAGTTTTTTTTTCCTTTTTGCTCTGTCCTTTCATCATCTAAACTTCTTGACAAGACGCCAAAGACCCTACAAATCTGGCTCCTACTTACCATCAAAATAAATCACAGCTGCTGTGTTTTAAGACCTTCATACTTCCATTCAAACATAAATGCCTTTCCCAGGCTCTGCTTTGCTTAGAGATCTTTCCAGGAAGCACCTGCTAATAGTTACCTGGCCTGAACTCTGTGTCCCAGGGCCACTGTGGCCATGAGGCCAGCAGAGCACAAGATCTGCTTTCCCCACTAGCAGTGAATTCTCTCAGGGCAGTGACTGTCACCCCTCTATCTTCAGAATTAGCAAAACATCAGCACCAAGCAGGGATTTAATAAAGGCTGGAGTAGAATCAAATTAAATAAAAAGTGAACAATGATTCAGTAATATGATTTTTCTCATTCCAAGAGAATTGTGGCACTTGGCAGGTGTCTTGAGAAGCCATGGGGTGGGACTGGGATCCTCCCCAGAGCTTTGTCAATTTCTGGGAGGTGAGGATGGAAGGAAGTTTGGAATAGGTACAGTCATTCACGAGACCCTAAAGATGAAAAGCCTACAGTGGCTGAGGACAGGAAAGGAATCTTTCAGGCTACTGGAAAACAGACAAGGTGCAGCTTAATGACACAAAATTTTAAAAATCTGTCTTCACTGGTGATGGGCATCTCCTAGGAATCGGCAGGGAACACAGTCTCAATCAGTAGCAGGAGAGAGGTAAACAAGGACGCCTGTGCTGACATTGAGCAACCGGGTGGGGTGCTTATGGAGGCTGGGAACCCTCCTGCGCCTTTGGATAGAGCAGGGGGCTGGCTGCGGGGGTTGCCTGCCACCTTCCGTGTGTGGGTGCCAAAGGCGGGCAGGGAGCCAGTGGGTCACCAGTGGGCTACCAGCGGGGCGCTGGAGCTTTTAAAAATCTGGTAAACCAATATTTTCAAAGACTGACTTTACATCATAGTACGCATGTACAGCATTCCACTCAGTTTTGTCTAGAAAAAATGGTGAATTTGCAAGCATTCACTGAAAAGACTTAGCAGCCCCACTCTGCAGTGCAGTCAGTGGTGAAGATGATGCTTGGTTCTAGCTATTTCTACTTTTACTTGCTGTGAAGTATTAGCAAAAGAAAGGAAAGCGTTCGGATGACCTGCTGATGGCTCTCCCGTCACCCCTGTGGCGAGAGAAGATTGCTAGCGGCGCTGTGTGGGAAATCGCGTGCCTCGCTTGCCTTGGTGCTGGCACTCCGCCCCTTCTGCTCTTTAAATAGCGGCCGTGCCACAGATGCTCAGATGGGGCTGGTGGAGACCGCGTCAGCCGTTTCCGTTTCTGTGTTGGTAAAGGAATTGGGGTTCCTTGAAATGGAAAATGCTCTTATGTATCTTTTGCAAAATTTAATTTTTTATTGCTTTCCTCTATAATCCTTTCATGATTTCATCTTTCCTATGCAGTAAAGATTCTGTAAAAGAAACCCATTTAAGTGCTGCAAGATCTTGTTCTTTAAACTGTAGGGCTATGCAGAGTTTGACGGGAATCAGTCCATGTACTTTAATCCGCGTTAAGGAAAAAGATTTTGCAAATATTTCTCTTCAGAGTACTAAAAATAAATGAAGGCTAAAGAAGGAGGCTATAAAGAAAGCCTTATTAATGGGAAATAAGGTCTGATAAATCAAACTTATTTTGGTCTCACTAGTCAATTTAATGGAAATAGTTAATAGCATCAAATTAGGATTAAAGAATGGGATACACCCTTATTTCCACAAATTGTTTCAAAACATGGCATCCCCTGGCTGATGCCATATTACATTAGTCTGATTACACTCTACATAATAAAGCAAGTGTGCCCTGCAATAAAATCCTGCTGCGAGGTGTGTTTAATCAGATGCCTTTGATATGATTTAAGTTGAAACCACTTTGTATTCCAGAGAATCAAAGAGAAAAATCTTTTGCTCCTGCAATCAGTCTTATTCCACTATGGATGCTAGTGCTCTACACTGGTGCCCATCCTACTCCACTCCTGAGCTGACGGGTTGGGATTTCACGTTTGTCTTTTCCGAAGCCGTGAACAGAAATTTGTGTTGTTTGATAACCATGTTCCACACCAACTGCTCATTTCTAAGCCTGTCTTAAATCAAATCAAGATAAAGATTTCCCGTTGACAGGAATTTTCATGGACATTGGTGACTACAGTTAACAGCCACCCAACGGAAGTTTTAAATTACTACCTTAGCTAGCTTTGTTTGGCTCCCACAGGCATTAAGTCAATGCCAGTCATTTGCCAAGACAGTTTTTCTATGTCTTTGACCAGTTTAAAACCAAATTTTGTGAGTTTATGTCCTAGGAATAACAGATGGCATGAAAAGCTTTGACTTACTTTTCTTCTTCCATGGAGTACACCATTTTTGCATTTTCCTGAGCATGTCACCGTAGTGGTGGTGTTCCCTTCATGTTGCCAGCCCCCACCAGATGTCTGAACAACTTAAAGTGGTCTTCCCTTTGCCGGGTGGAAACTGGTCTTTAAATTAAATCAGCCCTGGCTGGTAGCCCAGTGGATGGGCACCAGCCTGAGAACCCAAAGTTTGCTGGTTGGATTCCTAGCCAGGGCACATACCCAGGTTGCAAGCCAGGTCTGTAGCTGGAGGCAGGTGAAAGGCAACCATACATTGATGCCTCTCTCCCTCTCTGCCTCTCTCCTTTCCCCTCTTTCTAAAAATAATAAAATCTTTAAAAAAATTACAATCAGCCCTAATGAAGACTGCTGATGTGGGGAACTTGGCCCTGTAACTTGGAGGGGGAGTCTGCACCAGCTCAGACTTTTCCTTCCACCCTGTTTGTGTTGTGGGGTCAGAGTGCATCTGTCTGGGGCAGAGGGGACCCAGCCAGCCACCAGGTTGCTAGTGCAGCCTACAGCTCTTGGGAAGGGAGTGAGAACAAACAGCATCACTGGTGTTGGGTAATGAGCAGCCAGTGGTGCATGGGGGTGGGAAGGGGTCGGGGGCCTGCAGGGAAGCGGGGCTGGCAGTGCCCTTGTCCGGAGGGGAGAAGGACAAAGAAAGCTGCCCCTGAACATTTGAGGTCCTGGGGGATTTCTTAATAGGATCCAACAGCAGAGGGCTATTAGCAGCTTTGTGTGGTAAGAGCTAAAGTTCTTTGGACATGTTGGCAGCTGAAAATGTCTAGTGGCAAATAAGTATGAGCTATTTATATATTTCAGAAACAGAAGATAATGGGGAGGCTAACAAATTGCACATCATTTTCATTTACTGTGGCTTAGTGCTTCCAGTGAGTAAATGCCGGATCTCAGCTGAGCTGCTCTTTCACATTGTTGTTAATTAAATAATATTCTCCAAGAAATCTGTCATTACCGGCAGGCAGCCAGGAATGGGTTTGTTGAGTTTGCCTGAGACTGTTAATGCCCCAGCAAACCGACTCTTAATTGCCACAAGAGGTAATTTCGTTGGGGTTTGCAGTTCACGTCTCCCAACAATTTTATAGTACATTTTATATCTTCAGCTTCCTCTTTGTTTCTGTGTCTGGAGTTCCATAAGGCTAGAGTAATCATTCTCTAATGAGTCATCTATTAAATTAACCATTCTCCGTAATGGGAAAAATGCATGTTGTTATAGAACTTGTCATTTCTACCCCTCCACTTCCATTATGACCAAAGAGAAACAACTAATAACAGATTTTAAAATTAACTTAATTTACCCGTTTATTTCATTACTTATCCTTTGAAATAGCTTTTGCTGGGAGAAATGGTTTGTGGTGTGTCTTGGGTGTGACCCTGATGTTACTTCTGGTCAGCCGTTGCCCTAATAGATGGGAATGTTTCGAAAATCAATAAATGTAATACACCGCATCAACAAATTGAAAGATAAAACCATATGATCATATCAATAGATGCTGGAAAAGCATTTGATAAAGTGCAGCAACCATTTATGATAAAAACCCTCAGCAAAATGGGAATAGAGGGAGTATACCTCAACATCATAAAGGCCATCTATGAGAAACCTGAAGCCAACATCATACTTAATGGACAAAAACTGAAAGCTTTCCCCCAAAGATCAGGAACGAGACAAGGCTGTCCACTTTCTCCACTTCTATTCAACAATGTCTTGGAAGTTCTAGCTATAGCCATCAGAGAAGAAAAAGGAATCAAAGGTATCCAAATAGGAAAGGAGGAAGTCAAACTCGTTATTTGCAGTTGATATGATAGTGTACATACATAACCCGATTGGCTCCACCAAAAACTTACTCGACCTAATAAGCAAATTTAGCAAAGTAGCTGGGTATAAAGTCAATATCCAGAAATCAAAAGCATTTTTGTATACCAATAATGAAACAACAAAAATAGAAGCAAAAAAACAAATCCCATTTACCATAGCAACAAGAAAAATAAAGTACCTAGGAATCAACTTAACTAAGGAGGTAAAAGACCTGTACTCAGAAAACTACAGAACAATGAAGAAAGAAATCAAGGAAGACACAAATAAATGGAAGCATATACCATGTTCGTGGATGGGAAGAATTAACATCATTAAAATGTC